>WOVY01015000.1:0-23360 GCA_013436015.1 Rhipicephalus annulatus | reverse complement strand
AACGAACGCTTGTTGTTGTTCCCCTATAAACTGTGCCGCATACCCACTTCAGCCATAGTCCTCGTCGTCGTCAGCCGCTGTATGAAACAATTGGCATGAAATTCCTTGCAAGTCTTTAGCGGATACCGCGCTTCTCAGAAGAATGACGAAAAATAGCATAGCGAATCCTGGCTTACTACGAAAGGTTTATTTTTTATGTCCTAGTGGGCATCGAGCAAGTGTGCTTGCAATAGTTTTTCTATGAATGTTTTGAAAAGGCTCTGAAATGCTGCTCTTCCAGCTTTCACTGTGTATGCGCTGTGCCTTCCGCACAGGCCTGGCTTTTTTTTCAACAAACCTATAAAAATATTTTTAAGTATTTACACCTTTAATTGGCTCTCACATCGAGTAAGCTTTCACCTGTGATATATTAGGCGTCCAATATAAATTTAGCTTGAACCAGAACACCAATCCCATAATATTTATTTTCTGAGTTCTTTTTCTGAATGTTCGGAAAACCGAAATAGTTGGCCAGAAGTGCTTGGAGGAGAAGCAAGAGTGTAACTCAGCCTTGTGCAAGAAATACGGTAAGATTCATCACGCCAAGCAGTCAGCGGTTGCCTGGCCAAAAAAG
Organism: Rhipicephalus annulatus; assembly: GCA_013436015.1. Lineage (NCBI taxonomy): Eukaryota > Metazoa > Arthropoda > Arachnida > Ixodida > Ixodidae > Rhipicephalus > Rhipicephalus annulatus. Next base: position 22,747 of record WOVY01015000.1, on the reverse strand, counting down.
AAGAAAGAACTATATATTACTTTATGACCCCAAGCAATGCAAAGTAACAAGCCCAAAATAACCCAAGTGAACGAAGAAGTAAGGTAACCTTGTGACTAGGCAACCGTGTCCGTAATGTAAGTGGCCCCAGGGACATCCTATATACGTACTGATAACAGCCGTGGCGCCTCAAAGCCATGGTTGGTCGAGCGTCGGTTCTTCGCTTCCGTGGACCACCGATCGAAAGTGCAGTGTCTCAGATAGACTGGCGGAGCCAGAGAATAAAATGTGAGCAGCCATAAATATTAATAAAAAAGCACTTTATGGCAAGTTTTCCGTTTTCCATGCAAAAATACAGGTTATAAAATAATAACTGTAGTGATTCAACGTTAACCAAAACGCCTTCCAAAACTGACCATGGACACTTCGTAGCAAACTCCTTGCCCACCATGAGGTTTATTAATGTTCCCGGACCATGTTTCAGAGAACTCGCCTCTGGGACACGGCTAAGCACTGTACTTTGGGAAAACGAACAGACTAAGGCGGTAGGGTTTTCTCGGAGGAAAAGCTATGAGGTACTGTTCGGAGGTTAAGGAAAGTAATGCTCTCAGAAACAGGTCATAGCCAGACCGCCGGCTGGTCTCTCTCTCTCTCTATCTCTCTTCGCATCTTTAAGAACAATCATAGGGCACAAGCGACCCTGAGTTGTTGATAAAAGTACAATTCGTAAAGCCGAGTGATATATACCTTCTCAGAAGCACACTTGCCACAAGTATTCTATTTCGGAAAGTGCGATAGCGAGGTGCCTCAAAATCTTGGTTAGGCATTCCGGGACACTGAACGCCACCAAGATCTGGAGCCTCTTCAAGGTCAAAATGTAGCCATCACGCTGAAAGTAGCGAATGCATGTGTTATGCCAAAGTGAAAACAAGTAAAGTGGGGATTGAGCTAGTTCACATTCTATTGTTAAACTGCTCAGTGAAAAAAAGGCAACACAAGAGACTTATCAAAAGCTTTATTGAAAAAGTATTGGTGTTCATTAATTCTTCGGCTCTTAGTGTTCCAGGATAATCACGTGTTTTTGCAGTTGCAGTCTCTGTTTTTTAGCCTGTGTTCTTGAATAAGCATTTGATGTTATCTTTTTTCTGTAACCTATATATATGTGCCTCTTAGTAGTAATCAATCAGTTGAAAGTCAGCGCCAGTCCTCGCCCCTTGGGTTTATTGTCTTTTTTTTGCGCTGAGAAGTTTATAGTGAGAACAAGATATGAAGTGGAAGGAAAGTTTTCTAGAGGATGCATAGTTTTCTCAAAAATTAACATTAAAGGCACTATTCAGATCCTCGTGTTTTGTTAAGTGCATTGGCAACCATTGTGAAAGGCTGCACAGTAAGGAAGAGCCTAAGGGTAGAATAATTTAGCACAGGTGCTGCTAGATGGGTAACATCAGTCCTCATTGTTCTTTGTTATCCAAAAATGTTTCCTTCCCGCTTTGAACAATCGCTTTCCCAGTAAAGTCACTCATGCTACCATCCGGGTGACTTTGCTAGCTCTGCATAATAACGTGTAGCATCAAAGCTGTTTGTGCAGCTGTGTTGAAAGAAAGGCACAAAGACATTGCCGGTTATTTGCTCATAAATCTATTCATTTTTAGTGTGCACGCAATTCAAGACAAATGATTCGAGGAATAGCACAGTGGTACTATTAGTCTTCTTTAACAATACTGGTTGCTAGTTGATGTCACGCTCAATGACACTCATCGCGCAACATTTTTCTATGAGGCAGACCTAAATAATACATAATATAATACGATGCTAAAGCAATACGTATTCCGAATGTGTTTTGAAGAATGTAATAGAAGACATGCACTCTTAACAATCCTGTTTTTCTTTTACTTGGCTCACCATTTCACTCAGTCTAATAATTGACAAAGTGTAGCAGTGACTTCGTTATGCAATACATGCAAGAATAGGTGCGGTAAGCAGAGTGTGCGAGGATTGACACCTACGCTTTTTCTAGATAATTGATAATATCGATCACAAAGACTGCAGTACAGAAATATTAGCTATATCACCCGGTTCTTTGATATCAAAATATGCTTTTTATGGTGTCCGCAGTCGCGCAATGGTAGTAACGCCGCTCCAGAAGGTATGAGAACAGCCTTTTTTGGGTAATCGGTAGCCATTTCTATGTAACACAGTGTGATCTTGGGCGTAGTTGTGTTTTGACACATGGGATTTATCAATCAGCGTGAGTAATGAGGCGATAGAATTCTCCAGCAAAATACTTTGAGTCAATGTTAGAGCGTTGCTGGCTGAGTGGGCACAAAGCGGACATCGCAACTGGCGTGAGAGGGGTGGTGTGGGCCTGTGTCAATTACGCGTTACGATTAGCCACGACTTGTGTACGTAGACCGCGTGAAAGCATGATGCCCAAAATATATTATACAGTTCACTTATATATAGCTTTATTGCCCAGATTTTTTTTGGTTTCGCATAGTACATTAGCCATGGCGCTAATTTTCTTATCACGTTGTTTCGCCACTACAAGGCACTCGCAGTAATGTTTATTTCCACCCACCGACTCTGGTGTCTTTTACTATTAAGGCATCAGAGCTAATGACATTCAAGTGGGGAACTAGAACGACGCCGCAGAGGCACTCTCCACTTACATTGTGAAATTGACGGTACTTCATTCCTAAGCGAATGCGCTAAAAACCAATATTAATTTCGTGTCCCACATGGCAGTACCTAACGGCCCTTGATGAACAAAATAGTCGTAACAAGTCGTCTAGTAGAGGTTTAAATATTGTGCGCCAGGGGACCAACAGAAAGACGGGCTGCACAGAAGGAGCAACCAGCATCAAATGTTAAATGCGTTTATTATTTATTCGGTTTGTCTACACAAAAAACACGAAGACGCCGAGGCAATAGGGCCAGGTGGTCAAAATTTCCGGAGAACGGCGCATAATCAATAGTGGTTTTGAGACGTTAAACCTACAATCATCAATCAAGAAACAGGCTGACAACTGAACCTATAAGGGCACACTTCATGCCTGCTCCTTTGGGAAGCGGAGACATAGAGAAAAACAAGGCAGGACAAAAAAAAAGGAGAAAGAAGAGTAAAGTAAAAAAGAGAAAAAAAGTCATGCACATGCAAATAAATAAGTTGTTACATAAAAAATGTCTATATAAACGCGATGCCAATTTCTTTTTGTTTAGGAATATTAAAAAGCTCTATGAGCCTGGTCCTACCTCAAAGCACATCCTACCGGGAACAAGCAATCGCCAAGGATCGTGCACCTAAGTCCAATCAGTCTAAAGTCTTTTTTTGAGCAGTGCTCTGTGCACAAAAGGTAACGCAAGAAAAAATAACAATTAGTCACATTACGAAAAAGGTTAAAGTGACTAGCGGAGCGGAAATTGTGTTTTTTCAAACAAACTGAAACGCGTAGAGAAATTTCGAAATGCTGGAATGTGATCTAAGTGTAAAGAATGCACCGGGGTCTGTTTGGATTTTCTCGATGAAACCTTCTGGAAGAATAACGCAATACCAGCACTACAAAAACACGTGTTTCGGTGAATGTATTCACAGAGGTTTACTCGCGCCTCGGCAAAATTCTCGCGCAAAAAAACAGATCCGCACGAGAAAATTCTAACCCGTTTGAGGTATGTTGACGACGTAGCAAGAAATTGCTATACTTTGCCCACTAGTGCTCCATTCGGAACAGCCTGGATGAGCACTGAAAGTTGCGTGTAAGGCATCTCTCTTCATTCCAGTATATATACTCGCAGCAGGGCAGGGTTATTGGAGAGATTATAAGAATAAAATTGTGAGATCAAATGCCAACTACAGCAACTGCGATTCCGATGCAAGTAAAACTGCTTCAGTTCCGGGTGTTTAGTTTGGGTGGATATTAAAGAACTCTAGTTCGTCAAAGTTTTCGGAGCTTCCATTACGGCGTCTATCATAACCATATTGTGGTTTTGTGACATTAAACTAAAAATATAATAAAACAATATTATAATGTTAATAAAATTAAATAATAATAATATAATAATAATAATAATATAATAATAATAATAATAATAATAATAATAATACAAATATATTATTATATTATATTATTATTATTATTATATTATTATTATTTATTATTATTATTATTATTATATTATTATTATTATTATTATTTCGGAATGCTCAAAAATAGTAATTACCCATGCCATCTTCAGTGTGTCATGTTGGCTACGTTGTTTGTTCCTTATGCATGGACGCACGCATGCAGTTCAATTAGGATCCATGCTTCAGAAAAGCAACCACGGCCCGCGATTTGAAGTTTATTGTTGAACTGGACATAGTTTTTATTCGAAGATAGTAGTGGAAACCCGTTACGAAATAAGTAATGAGTGTAACACTGAAATCACAAATCTGCTAGATAATAAATATTTTGCTGCCTATATTTTCGAAATGAAGATGATTCCACTTTCCTAACGTGAACCTGCGTTTGGGTTATAAATTTGAATGCCCTATGTTCAAGATGTACGCGCATATTTCCGCCCATGTGTGCAGATTCGCAGTGAGTGGCCTTTTCTGGTTCGCAATAAGCTTTGCAAGTTAACGCTCTAATAAAGTGGTGAAGTTGCCTTTTTAAATGTATAAAGAAAGATAATTATTAAAAAATGGCAGCATATCCACGGAGTGAATGATGAAGAGTGGGGCGAAGAACTCGTCCGTCCATTCGTTTTGCTTCCGTTCGTCCATGCGTCCGTCAGTGTGACCGTGCGTGCGTCCATCAGCCCGTCCGTGCATGTGTCTGTTCGTGCGTCCGTCCCTGCGTTCGTCCATGCAGCCGCCCCTGCGTCCGTTCATGCGTCCATCCATGCATCTGTCTATGTGTCCGTTCGTCCATCTATTCAACACTCCAAGTACCACCATCTCGCATCTTTTCAACATATATTCCCCATATAGAAGCACCGCCATCCAGCGGACATTTCAAGAACTAAACGAGAGGTGACACGCGCACACTTTCTTACGGCTTGCGCTTCGGGTCCACTTCCCACCTTTAACCACCTTGAGTTCATGGTATACTAGTTCACTGTATTCATGGCACTGCGGCGAACGCTCGCTAAACCTTTCGAAAACCAAGGAGGTTACGCCCAGAGAGTATGACGTAGCAAACTTTTTCGGTCAGATAGTGCTCAATGTACATGCCAATGGCTGCTAATGGGAAATGAGAGGCGGAGAATTCGGCTTTTACTTTCTTACGGCTTGCGCTTCGTATCTACTTCCCATTTTAACCACCTCGAGTTCATTCGTGGTATATACAAGTTCATTGTATTCATGGCACTGCGGCTGAACGCTCGCTAAACCTTTCTAAAGCTAAGGAGGTTACACCCAGCGAGTACAACGTAGCAACCCTTTCTTGTCAGATAGTGCTCAATGTACACGCCAATGGCTGCTATTGGTGATCGCAGCCTGCGCGTTGACTAAAAGCCAAATGCTCCTGTCTCTCATTCCCCATTAGCAGCCATTGACATGTACATTAGGCACTATTTTTAATGTTCAACAACGCACAGAAGAACTCTCTCACCGGCACCACCTTGGAGGTCAAAATGTTATACTTGTTACATCCTACGGGGGATGAACGGGTGCCGCTATAAGGAGCTTCGCCCTAAAATCATAGGGTAGTATACAAGAAGTTCCATGATATCTCCAAAGATTGGCTCGTATTGAACCACCTGGTATCACGTCAGAATTTCACCAGGTGATATGGCAGCATCAACTCAAAAGAACGCGACCACCACACAATATCTGTCGTAGCAAATGCATGACGTAGCTTTCTTCCGCTTCATCATGAGATCAGGAAAAGTGAAACGAAATCAAATTACAGTACCGAGCATGCCTGCAGTCACGTCGTCTCCATTATAGACTGTAAGAATATGATGAACCCAGTGCCTATACTGAACACCCTATTGAAGCCCTAACTGCTTGCCTGGACCAACTTCAGAAGGATTAGCATAAAGAAGGAAGTAAGCATTCAGTACACGTTTTATTTTAATTTTGCCTAAACAGTGGCTGTCTGGTGAATTTTTCAAGACAAATTTGATTTGCGTGTTGATACCTCAAATGAAGAAGGGTATGCGTTCCTATATGAGCTTGCTTTAAGTTAGATGTTCTTCGAATACTGGCCAGGAGCTAATAACTCACACTGCAAGGCATAAAACAGCACCTGATTTAAAGGTATTTCCTTTAATGCACCCTCATTTCCTGTGTCCTACTTAATTTAAAATTCAACTGCGCCCTGAAACTGAATGATATTTTGGTCCGTTTTCTCCACAAGAGATCTTTATGTTTTTCAAGCTGAAACTCTGGCATCGCGCGCAAACACTTTACAATTACTCTTTGTACCTAAGGTAATACAAGCATTCAACAAAGACAATGAGCGCGCATCGACGGCACCCAAAAGCAGGAATTGGTAAATATCGCCTCTTCAGCGTTCATTGAGAGCTCGGCTTTTGATGTATACCGCAAGATTCTCAACGGTACTGCATCAGAGGCAGTGTTTGGGCTTTGTTTTTCTGAACGACATGATTTATTGGCAAGATTGTGGTTTTGTCCTCGTCTAGCTCATTGGAAATTCCCGTTCTTTAGAGGTTAATGGTTTTTTTATTGGTAACATACTGATAGTACGCTAGCATAACGGGCGAACACGAAGTACTATCTATGTTGCTTGTCGTCCTAGTTTTCTCGAAAATAGGTTAGATATCAGAATCCTACTAAAATATACATGCAGTTGATCTAAATGGTTCTCTCATCTTTATGAAGGCAAATATACCATTAAGACTATAATCATGGGAAGTTTTCAAAAATTTCGGGTCATTACATGAGAGCACGTTTGACAAGCGGCATGAACTTGAGTAAAAACATGTAACATTCATTGGAAATCACTTGTATAATTTGCAAAATATGGTATCTATGGATCTCCCTAGGCAAAGCCTGATATTCACGTATATTTGACTGGCGTAGTTTAAAATATTATTTAGTGAAAATATTTTATATCTAAGCGTCATGTTTGTATACATATTAAAGTTTCTCGACTGCTGTTAATACCTTAGTCCTAATGAGTATTTAGTAAGGAACGATATTTTTGCAAAAAGAAATATTAAGTCAAGTCAAAACCAATTATTTGCAAAGGGGCCTGACAGGTTTCAGCTGAGTTTTTTATCACTATTGTGCTGCTGCAAAGCATAATATCGTGAGGATCAATTTGCTTCCTCCGACTACATCGACAACGACAAGCACAGCAGCGGTTGATTTCGTTGTCGAAGTAGTAGGCAAGAACTTCTTTATTACAAAAAATTCAATCTCACTCAAAAGCGGGCCTATTCTCTCACTGGTGCACAGGATTGGGTAGCTGAATTTTATCTGCCGGTTCTGAATTTTCAGTCCGACACATACAGATTTAACTTTTAGGGGCTAAGCTCTCAAAGCAGTGGATCTGCCCTCGCATTTTTTTGTGACCGGTTCGTAACCACCTATTTCTAGGACTTACTCCTCAGGTGGTTCTAGAGTGAGTGACAGACAGAAGCACGGTGGGACAATTGGACCTCATTGCCGATGACTGCATGGTACAGCCCGTGCTTTCCAAAATGCGCACTCAGATTTATTCATATGTAACCTACAACGACCTGAAGGACATGCATAGGCTTAGTGTTTGCAAACTTTTCACTGCAGCCAGTACGCGAACCTCGGTCGTTATTTCATGGATCACAAAGCCGCTTATAATAATGAAGGAACCTCGCAACGAAGTTGCCATGATAACGAATAAATAAAAATGAACAAAAAATAAACGAAGAAACAAAAGAACAAACAAGGTATTTCAGAAAAAATTTGTTGAGTGTATTCTAATGTGCCAGTGGCTATGGTGGCTATGCTAGTGACGTTGATGACTATGCGATCAATTAGAGATTTATTGAAAAGTTAATGAAAATATAAACACTCAAGTCTCTGTATGACGTTATTGCGGTGGAATGCTTTTAGGCGTGTAAGTATGGAAGGTGACTTCTGAACGGAATATCCTCATATTCAAACAAAAACACAAGTCAATGAAGTACCTAAACTTAAAAGTCTCCCTTGGAGAGTGATATTAGTGATCCAACTTTCATCAGTGAAACGTTCTTGTTTGTTAGCTAGAGTGGTTAGCGAAAAAATCTGCACTCAACGTTAAAACCTAAGCCTTAAAGGCAAGTAAACAAGATCCAGCACGTCGACACAATAGAAGCTTGAGAGACAATTTATACGCTCCTAAACTATGTTTTTTTTCTTTCGTTTGCGTGTCCGTGTTCCTCTGAGGTCTGTTCAATGTCTTTACAGGTAAGCTCGCACCGAAGTTAACGAACGTTCTCTTCAGAGCCTTCATGGAATCACTCGCGAAAGGAAAGGTATCAAATAACTTTTTTTGCTCGGGTGAGTTCTTAGACGCACTAACACGAAGACAAGTTCATTATCTTCTCTACGCTCGGCAACCGCACCTCACTCTTCCCCACTCTCCAGTTTTAGGCCCAACTGCAAACGCGTGACAGGGCACGCAAATTGAGTCTTCGTCATGCATTTCAAAAGAAGTGTACAACAATTTTTATAAAACCATACCTTCGTAAAAGAAGCAAGTAACAGTTTACGTCTTCAAACAAGCTTCAACGAAGCGTTGTGAAAGACTTGCCTCTCCTGTGAGAAAAATTGAAAGAGAAAGACTCGGGAGTATTCAAGCAAGTCGAATGCTACCAGTACGCGGAAGAAAAAAATCAATGGCACTAATAAAAATTTATTTTTCATTTCTTTCCTAATTTACGCTGAAACTCATGCTAGAATAAGTTCTACGTAAGTCCTACGAAACTGTAGAAGTAGAACAACTATAGCCCCAAACACACATTGTGGGCGAAGCTAATGCGAGAGAAACTCAGACGTCCGAATTCAATTAAGTATGTATGTAAGCCAGAATAGTTAAGAGAAGGATTTTTTCCTTCGCTACTTTTGTTTTGCCTCAGGGTTCCAGCCATGTGATTTGTGATTTATGCCGTTTTTTTCAAACGCAAGCCTGGACATGGGGGTCTTTCTGTGAATTCATTTGAAAGAATCAGTCATATGAGGAAGACGGAGGAAGCATTAAGGTACATAAGAACACATATAAGAAGGTCTTGGCTCTGCTTTATACTCAAATGACAAAACGTAAATACTTTTTCCTGGTTTCCACTTTCACCTTAACTTATTTTATGTTAGTTTCAATTTAGCAAAATAAAAATTGAAGATAAAGAATGCGTGTCACGCCACCAGAAATATGAAGATAAAATGGGAAATTGTGGATTATAGTGAGAGCCTGCCGAATAAAGCTTTGTATGTACTAGCATAATGATATAAATCAGTAGCCATGGAACTAGTCCGAACCAAATATGATGCTTTCGCCCGCCCAAGTGAGGAAGCAAAGAGATAAGAATGCAGCGTGGACAACAGCAGAACATTTTAAAAATACTGCTCCTGTTCACGGTTCTAAATGAAGACTTGTGAGTACAACAGTAATTCACGTAGGTTTGTTGTTCATAACAGCTGGAGTCAGGCATTTGTGAACTTTCTATGTGATCGCTTTTCATGTTGGTATTATAAAGTACAATATATAAATAACAGTCTTTTTTGAATATGGTTTAGTGCAGTGGCTAGACTTTGTGTCTTTACAATGTTGATGGTGGTCACCCAAAACATACTCTCACGTCTAGTTTACACCAAAAGTGGTAATTTATTTGAGGCCACGATGATTTCAAGCAGCGTTGATGCTTAAAAATTCGGAAACCGAAAGCCAGCGATTGTGTGAAGGCTACTGCTAACGCTGAACAAAGGAGCAGGGTGACATTGCTCGACAGGATTTTAGTACAATACATAGCTGCGGTGCATGGTCAAGAAAATGCACTGACTAGTTTGAAAATGTTGTGTCAAGCAAAAAGCATAACGTCTCATGAAAATATATGTTTTCTGGTTGCATCTGAGGGTAACATGATCTCGGGCTTCGTGAAATATTTTCCAGAGTCCTCATCCGGGCAAGTAGCCTCGTTTGCAGAGTAGTTACGTTGCTCAGCTAACAACCTAAAAGACACTGGTACAATTCTAGGTGTGTTTTCAGTTGAAAGTAGGCGAATTTCTAGAGCCTCACGTACACTCTCAGCAGTAAGAGGGCGTTTGCCAACTCCAGGTAGTGTATATTATCTCAGCCTTCTAGTTAGGCATCAATAAGTCTGGGTCACCTTGCAACGTAATATCGCGTAAACCGAAATTGATCAAGACGCATTGCATATTATGATATCTAAGGATACGCTCTCAACACCCGTAACTTTTCAAACTGAACGTTACAGACACGCACACTTAGAAAACGTACTTCATCGTTTCCTTATTTATCATCGTTATTTTCTTTCAAAACACAGCCGCCCTGCAAAGAAAAGCCATGCCTGGCAAAGATCATTTCAGGCACTCGTAATGTCAGCTTTGCGCTGCTTCGTTTATGCGATTGCAGCCTCTAAGGCCTGTTTATTGTTCAAGAGAGGCAGTGAAGGAGAGCACGTTTCAACTCGGTTCATTCATCGAGTATCTCGCGCAACAATGTACCGCCACTTTCTTTATTGACCAAAAAAAGCCGGTCGTTATTACACCACGGTGACCGCAGCAGCGTGCCTTCTGTGGGAATATATACTGAGCGAACCACAAAAATTTACTGAATTCTAAGAAACCACCCTCGTCGTTTTCATGTGTCTTTCTAACGTGCAGCTTCTATTCAGAGAAAAAAACGCACGTTTTGCTCCCACTACGATTGGAGGGTTTTCAGCAGGCTTAGAGGCAATGCAGCCATCCGCGCAAGCTCATCGGGAAGAAAATTATGACGCAGTTAAAAAGTTAAAAAAACGCGAGAGCTAAAGAATGCGAGTGCACGCAACGCTCGCGATATGCAATGCGGCTTGACGACAATGGAAAGAAGACCATTTTTTGTTCTGTACTGTAAGTATCTCGCTCATTCGCATGGACTTGCGAAATGCGTAGGATTGAATTGCAAGCGCTGTAAGCTCATTATCGTAAATATGACTTACTTTTTCATCTACCCCGTCATCTATCTCTCACTTGGCACTCAATACAATATTCCAAGTTTCATGAATTATTAACAATTGTTGTAATCTTTGTCAGGTGCTTTTAGCAATTTCCTCTTTGATGTCTGATTTATTATGTGGCTGAGTCTTTGTTAGTCCTTTTTAGAAGTAGCAACGACATTGCTGCACAGCGCTGTCTGGCAATCTAAATGCGCTCCTTAATGTTGGATGCTCTAAATGTAATTTTTTTCTGAAGTAAACTTTTTAAAAATGAACTACAGTACAAAATACCAGGGTATTAAATTAATGAAGTAGTTACGTTTGATCGGAGTCGTAATTTTCAAGCTTCACTCGGTGCATGTGGGAATAACTTTTGTGAACCAGATTGTTTCCTCAGCTACAGCATTAACATACCCAAGCTCTTCTATCTTCGAGTTGCGCTCGTAAATATTTCAAATTATTTTTAACACCACCTGTTTTGTTAAACTTTATCTGGGTTATGTTGCAAGCTGTATTCCGGTTCATACTAGTTTGAGTGTGCACGTTTTGTGAACTATGTGTGCTGTCTTGACTAAGACTACGCTTGTTTTTTTTTTATTAACGCTTGCCTACAACTCGGTTCTCTTCCACACGTGGTTCTCACTTGCGAACTTGAAGGACTTGCGCTGAATTGTCTGCGCTTTTGTGGTGCGTTTCAGAGAAATCTGCACGGTGCATGCCCACCTGTTATCGAGATCAGTGCAACGTTTTATGCCTGAACAAAACTGATCGAGGAAAAACTGACTCGACTGTGCCCCGACGTAGCACAATGCAGGCAGGTAAGGCTTCTGAAATCACGTGACAGTGGGCCTCTGTCTCTATGACACATAAAACAACAAGACAGAGAACTTGTGTTACTGTATCTGCTTTTCGAATAGAGTTACAGTAATGGCCTATGCTAGAGTTACCACATACCCTACAGAGGGATATCTTACATCCACTTTGTTGTATGCAAAATAGACAGTGATCATATTATAATCATCCACGTTGCTCAATATAGAAAAGTGAGAGAGAAAAGAAGGAAAGGAAGAGTGAATGGGGCGCCCTGGGAGAGTCCACCTTATATTCTCTTTTCCTTTTTTTCTTTTCTATCTTTTTCTTTTTCTTTCTTTTCTTTCGTTTTTTTCCTCTTCTTCTCTCTCCCCCCTCTCATTCTAGGATTATATAAAGCTGAGCACCAACAAACTGTACCCTGAATCCTGATGAAGGCTTGACTCTGGCTGAAACGTCGAAATAAACCAAGCTGTGATGGCTCACGGAGGATCTACTTGACTCTTCACACACACACACACACACACACACACACACAACACAACACACACACACACTATTATATATATATATATATATAGATATATATATATATATATATATATATATCTATATATATATATATATATAAGGGATTATAGGAAGTATCACGCAGGCCTCTGATAGTATAGAAAAAGGAGTAAATTCACAACACAACGAACGTTTCAGCACCAGTTTTAGTCCGACGTTTCGACCGTGGGACCGGCCTTCGTCTGGGAATACAGGGCATAAAAATCGCGCGCTTATATAGTTCAATATTCGAGACCCCCCCAAAAAAAACACACATGCTCTTGTGTAACGAACAAGGCTCATCTGTATCAGCACAAAAACGGTTTTCAGTGATCAAAAATATATATCTATACAGCACTGTGTGATGTCACCATTTGTAAGTCATTGGCAGCTGATACGGCTTTGCGGGATACACGTGTGCATCGCGACATTACGGATGTCAAAGCTCTTTTCTTACAAAATGGTTCGCGTGTAAAATATACGCGTTGCCGATGATAAATAATTCTATTGTATATATATAAGAATCGCTTTTCTGTATACATTATCAGCACAGCGCACTCTCTGATAAAGAAGCAGACTAGCGTACACTTGTTATATTGTTGACCAATAAGCTTACGTGGAAGGAAGACACGTCAATGTGCCTGCATCCTCATTGATACCATTCTGCTACAGTATTGAACTTGAAATATCAGGTATGATTCCCGGAGTTCGCGATCATGGTTTGAGCGGAAACCAGATTCAAGAATGGTCGCTTTCATTTGATCGAAAGAGTGGCCCGGCATGCGAACGTGTCGTGATAGCGGTAGATGAGGGAAATATTTACATGGGATTTGTGGTTATTAAAGCGTATTCTGAATGGAGTTTCAGTGTGACCAATATATTGTTTCAAACAGGCACTACATTCCAAGCTCTGTTTGCCTGTTTGAAACAATATATTGGTCACACTGAAACTCCATTCAGAATACGCTTTAATAACCACAAATCCCATGTAAATATATTCCCTCATCTACCGCTATCACGACACGTTCGCATGCCGGGCCACTCTTTCGATCAATGAAAGCGACCATTCTTGAATCTGGTTTCCGCTCAAACCATGATCGCGAACTCCGGGAATCATACCTGATATTCAAGTCAATACTGTAGCAGATGGTATCAATGAGGATGCAGGCACATTGACGTGTCTTCCTTCCACGTAAGCTTATTGGTCAACAATATAACAAGTGTACGCTAGTCTGCTTCTTTATCAGAGAGTGCGCTGTGCTGATAATGTATACAGAAAAAAGCGATTCTTATATATATACAATAGAATTATTTATCATCGGCAACGCGTATATTTTACACGCGAACCATTTTTGTAAGAAAGAGCTTTGACATCCGTAATGTCGCGATGCACCCGTGTATCCCGCAAAGCCGTATCAGCTGCCAATGACTTACAAATGGTGACATCACACAGTGCTGTATAGATATATATTTTTGATCACTGAAAACCGTTTTTGTGCTGATACAGATGAGCCTTGTTCGTTACACAAGAGCATGTGTGTTTTTTTGGGGGGGTCTCGAATATTGACATATATAAGCGCGCGATTTTTATGCCCTGTATTCCCAGACGAAGGCCGGTCCCACGGTCGAAACGTCGACTAAACTGTTGCTGAAACGTTCGTTGTGTGTGAATTACTCCTTTTTTCTATACTATCAGAGCCTGCGTGATACTTCCTATAATCCCTTCTACTTACCCGCAATGGCTCTTGTCACGACAACGTCAAAGCACATCATTTTAAAGTATCCCCAAGAGAAAATTTCTACAGTCGTCATTGGTGATTCTCAGACCAAGTACGTCCACCAGCATTTCGACCATGTTCAAGAGGGACTCCCGCTTTCATCTCTCAAGTGGGTGCGCATATCTCCGACGTGCGGTCTTTACTTCACTTTGTGCCAGAATCCGCAAACCGCCCTCGTTCTCCACATTGGTACCAACGACATCGCTTCAACAAGTGCTGCTGTAGCATTCGGAAGATACCGATCCCTGCTGGAGCACGTTATGAACGCCAAGCCTCACATTTCAAGGATTTACGCAACACTCGTTCTTCCACGCTGCCCTAACCGCCGTAATGGCAACGGCAACCTTTCATTTGTTTACCGGTGCAATATGGAAGCCACGTACTTCAACACCGACTGCTGCACAACTACTGTAGGCGCTCCAAGAAAGTTTTTTTCGTCGATCATGGTCTCCACTGGCTGCCCCTGACACGTGTGTTGGCAGCTGATGTCTTCATCTAAGCTTCGAAGGTGTTGCCATCATCGCCAGCCACATTCGCGAACTCTGCTTGCAAACGTTTCCTAGGAACTACATCATCATGGCGTGACTGCCCACCTTGCGAACCCCCAGAACGATCTACGCCGACGTCCCCCAGGAGACGCCAACAAACGTCCCCTGTGGGTGCTACACACAACTCCGGTTCTTCAAGCCAAGACACAACTCGGCAAAAACCGAACTGAGGCTCCCGCCACCACGGGTCATCGCTACCCTACCCGCCGGAACGCCGGTCGAGGGAGTGCCACCGACTGACGGCAGGCGCCTGCGCTTAAAGGCATGTTTCAAGTTCTTCCTTCGCGAGAGTTTTTAGAAGCTAGGAAAATTATTGAGAAAAGAGTTCGTTCCGAGCTACACGTATTCTCACTTACGAGCTACTTGAATGCTTCGGTGGTCCCGAAGGTTTACAGATAAGATTAAACCAGCTACTTCTGAACTTTCGGCCTCTAACAAAACCAAATGGCAAGAAGTGTTAAGTAAAGCGTCCTTAGATCTCATACCCATAATTATTGACCATTATAAATCTTGCACGCAAGACCTTCAGCATACAGAAGCTCGCCTGTTAAATAAGCTAGCAGTGCATGAGTCTGAATGTTTAATTGCCTATGAAGAACGTAAGAGGAACAAGTTAAACACAACTAAACAGAAGAAGTTTCTACGTGATGGTTTATGTACGCACGAACGCGAATTTGAGGTGACCAAACGCGCCGCAACACATTCGAATGATTCGAAAGACCAGTCTTCTCAAATAGATAGCAGCGTTGTAAACCTTTCAAACATAGTTCTTTCCAACGAACAAATGGGTGCTCTGTCAAAGGGCCTCAACTTTTGCCCCGCTTCAGGTGGCTTCAACGAGTTTCAACTTCTGAAGGATCTACACAACTTTTCCCGTAATTTGCGTCTGAGAGAATACTATCATGACCGCCGAAGCCCGAATGAAACCAGACCTGCACTACCGACATATAAACAATGGACACCCCCACCACATCGCGACAGATGTCTTGACATTTACATAAACGCTGTACAACGCGACATTTTCGCTGCCTATAAGAAAACTGCGCCTTACCGCCACAATTTGTCCAAAAAAGAGAAGGTTGCTCTCGAACAGTTGTCGACAAACCATGACATCGTCATCAAACCAGCCGATAAAGGGGGGGGGGGCCATTGTAATTCTCAACGCGGTTGATTATATAAGCGAGGCCGAGAGGCAACTTTCAGATGCCACTTTTACAAAGCTTTGCCCTCCGATCCTACCAGCGAATTTAAATCTAAGCTTAAGGACGCACTTACGTCTTTACTAGAACATGGTAAATTAGATGAAAAGACAGTCCGCTCTTTGGTACCACTCAGTCCCGTAGCGGGAAGATTTTATATGCTTCCTAAAATTCACAAGCAGAATAATCCCGGCCGCCCCATCATTTCCGGAATCGGCACCGTTACCGAAAATTTATCTCGTTACGTTGACTCCCTCATAAACAAGATTCCAGCCACATTTCCGTCATTCATCAAAGACACCAACCATTTCCTTCAAGAAATTGTAGATCTTCATGTTCCATCTGGTTCAATGTTAGTAACGCTGGACGTAGCATCACTATACACCAACATACCGCATAAAGATGGTATTTCTGCAGTAATAAAGGCCTATGAAAGTTCCCCTTTAGATAAACCTATTGATAAAGAAGCGCTTGGTACTCTTTTGAAACTTATCCTTGAATTAAACAATTTTGAGTTTAACAACATTCACTATGTACAAGCCAACGGCACCTCAATGGGTACGAAAGTAGGCCCTAACTACGCCAACATTTTTATGGGCATTCTGGAATGCGAATTTTTAGGTAAAAACATGCTTCAACCTCTCTACTATAGGCGCTTCATTGACGATATTTTTCTTGTCTGGACACATGATGAAGCAAGTCTGCTTGGTTTCATTCAAAAGTTTAATAATTTCCATCCGTCTATTAAGTTCTCGCACCAATTTTCGCGCACTTCTGTAAATTTTCTCGATGTCACAGTCACCATTTCCGAAGGACAACTTGCTACGAAGCTGTTCCGCAAGCCCACTGACCGACATCAACTCCTGCATTTTCAGAGCGGCCCCCGGCATTGCAAAACAGGAATTCCCTATAGCCAGGCTCACCGCTTTAAACGGTTGTGCTCTGACCGTACAGATTTCATTGAAAATTGTAATAGGCTCAAAAGTTCTCTAGTAAAAAGAAAATACCCGGAAAAACTAATAGACGATGCCATAACTCGAGCTGACCAACTCAACCGCACCGAGATTCTGAAAGGAAAGGACGGGAACGATAGCTCTGCTCAAACTAACCTTGTTCTGACATTTTCATCATCAGCTCCTAAGGTATCTGCTATATTGAAACGGCACCACAACATCTTAACCGAAAGTGATAATCTCAAAAAATTTTTTCTGTTCCGCCTCGTGTTGTTTACCGACGGTCAAAAAACCTTCACGACATGTTAACGTCATCTAAAATTGGTACCCGTAAAGAGAGTGGCTGTGCACCTTGTAACAAACCACGGTGCAAAGTGTGTGTGCACATGCAAACCACGCAAAACGCCGCGAGCACGTCTTCGGACTTTAAATTAAAGATTCGTGGTAGCTTCGACTGCGACACTTATAATGCCGTGTACATGTTGGAATGTAGTGCCTGTTTGAAACAATATATTGGTCACACTGAAACTCCATTCAGAATACGCTTAATAACCACAAATCCCATGTAAATATATTCCTCATCTACCGCTATCACGACACGTTCGCATGCCGGGCCACTCTTTCGATCAAATGAAAGCGACCATTCTTGAATCTGGTTTCCGCTCAAACCATGATCGCGAACTCCGGGAATCATACCTGATATTCAAGTTCAATACTGTAGCAGATGGTATCAATGAGGATGCAGGCACATTGACGTGTCTTCCTTCCACGTAAGCTTATTGGTCAACAATTATAACAAGTGTACGCTAGTCTGCTTCTTTATCAGAGAGTGCGCTGTGCTGATAATGTATACAGAAAAAGCGATTCTATATATATACAATAGAATTATTTATCATCGGCAACGCGTATATTTTACACTGCGAACCATTTTTGTAAGAAAAGAGCTTTGACATCCGTAATGTCGCGATGCCACACGTGTATCCCGCAAAGCCGTATCAGCTGCCAATGACTTACAAATGGTGACATCACACAGTGCTGTATAGATATATTTTTGATCACTGAAAACCGTTTTGTGCTGATACAGATGAGCCTTGTTCGTTAAACAAGGCATGTGTGTTTTTTTGGGGGGGGTCTCGAATATGACAATATAAGCGCGCGATTTTTATGCCCTGTATTCCAGACGAAGGCCGTCCCACGGTCGAAACGTCGGACTAAACTGTGCTGAAACGTTCGTGTGTGTGAATTACTCCTTTTTCTATATATATATATATATATATATATAATATATATATATATATATATATATATATATTGTGTGTGCGTGTGGTATGTGTGCAGAGACAGATGTTTAACAGCGGTACCTATAAGTTTGATGGAACCAGTAAGTTGCAGTTCCGTAAAGATGCCTACAGCATTACAGCTATTACCGATATCAGAAAGGGAAATGTGGAATGTAGCATTTGTTTTCGTGGGGATGATAGCCCCTGGTAGTGCTGCATAGACCGACATTAGTGGGTAATGCTAGAGTACGCCATTTGGTTAACCCGACGTCACGCCTATATTATAGTACATAGGTAGGGATTATATTTTAGATAGCCAGCGCCATCCTGTGCAGATCTGAATGATTGCCATTGAATTTTTGGACGTGACCAATTTTACTCCCACTCGTAAATATGCGGTCCGTGTAGGAGTCCATAATAATGAACCATATCTTGTGTGACACGAAAATCTTAAAGGCGCTTCCTTATCTTTGTACGCTTTTTTTCAGGACACCAGATTACTGCGACGAAAACAAATAAGGAGAGATTTGCAGGCGACAAAGAAAGAAGAGAAAGTTTGTAACCTCTGCTTTTTGACGTTATTATTATTGCGTCCCAGAGTAGTTTGAGATCACTTTCGGTCGATTTACGACTGTGCGAGCACAATGAAAGAGTTGCTAGCGATGCGCATCGCACACAATCGGGAATGACGTTATATGGCCCTATCTGCCAATATGCGGCTCTACTCCTAAGCAAAATCAGAAATTAATAACGACAGCACCTTATAACCAACCAACGCGTTTGTATACGCAGTGTATTTCTCGCGTATTTTTGAGAGGAAAGAATTATTCATCACCATCCCGGCGCAGAACCTTTATATATATCCTCTGCTGCATGCATACATTTCCGAAATGCGTCATGCTGCGTGCCGTCTGAGAGCATGTACATTGCTGATGGTTTATTTAACGGCACTGTACTAAATTGCCCTGTCACACAAAATGGACGTGGTTCGCTGTATATATCATTAGTGCATTTTTCTCGTTTCTTAAAGTCTGGTTGTTGCGTACAGCCACTACAGTTCAGGTACTTGATGAGCTGATCGCTCAGTCCAATGACATCGACTTAGACGAAATATAGGATAGAGTTATAATTCACACCAAAACAGACAGAAAATGTAGAACAAGTTTGTGATTCAGGCACGGAAACATACAAGTGTGCACTCAAGGCGCTCCCTTTTTTCAATGGTGGTATAGAAAATCAAATAAAAACAAGCAATTAAGAGCAATAAGGATCATTGGAGGTACGCAAAAAAAACCGCATTAAGTTGCACTTTATAGGAAAAAACAACAACAGCATGCATAAAAAGCACACAAAAAAACAAGTCAACGAAAAACGGGCTACTGATGGAAAAGAAAAAAGATCAAAAGAAAATGACATCCCCCAACAAACCTCGAAACACGAGAAGCCCTCGGAAACAGCAAGGATTTGGCGAGATTTGGAGTCAGTACTTTGACAAACGACAGGATAAACCACATGACTTCGAGAAATCGTTCACTGAAGTACCCTGAATATGCGGAGTTTCTCTTGTTTAGATTGTAATCAAAACACACTTAGTGGGACATTTGTCTTAAATATTGCCACTGCTTTGCTAGACAGCCTTCAATGTGAAATTCTAATTTCATATAACTTGAGCTTTTACCACAAGCTGTGTGGCGTTTTTCAAATAAATTGATCTTCACCTATTTGTTTAGAATTTAAGCAATCTGATGATGTACATGAATTTAACTTTCACTTCGCTTTTTAGTTTCAACTTCAACAACATCTACTGTAATGTTTAGTGAACTTAATCACATTAAATAAACCTTGTTCCCGTGTACTCCTCTGTAAACTTGACGCCTACTGTGGAATCAGTACAAACACCGTGTTTCTAGATCTATATAGATTTCGAAAAATAGTTTGCGTTCTAATGTATACCTGATCATAAATAAGTTTAGCAAGTGGTAAGATAATGTCTTCTAGCCTAAAACTTGACAACTGCCCACTAAATGTCGCCTTTTTATGCTTACATACGACAAACCGGTAGGTAATCGATACCTCGCTACTTTTCTCTGCTTTGTGTGTGTAAGTAGGTTTGGACTAACAATTCAGACAGTAACTGAGCTATTTATTCACTCCGAGAAATTTGGATTTTGTTTTATCTCATGAAAACGCAAACTAGTATAATTACTACGTTTTCATGTTTTTCTGGCTCTCTTTTACTCATTCACGAGCTACATTTTATTGCTCTTTTTGTGGTCACGGGAGGTCAATCTCTCCGCTAAAATGGCATGCATAGGCATAGAAACTTCAGACAAAGGCAAACTATGCATGATTTCGCTTCATTTTGTTACAACCTAATTAGGTTGTATAAAAAATAGCCCGCAAATTCATTCCCCTGCTTTCATACACCACGCAATATGGGTAATGCAACGAACTACCTAGCAATGTGCCTATACTTGCACTTTTTTAATAACGTTATTGTAGATTTCTGAAAAGGCTATGCAATAGGCAATAGCAGTGATTACGATGTAAGTACATTTTTAAACGCGTTTATGTGTCCTCTTCTGACGCAGTCGTATATGCACGTCGTGGTTTTGTTTCGACAACGAGGTAACTGGGAGCGTTTGCAGGGATGGCGTGACTTCCCGCGTTACCAAAAAAATATGCGTATACTGTAGAAGAAATGTGCGAGCCTCAGGCTTCTGTTATCGTCGCCAGGGTAACGGATAAAAGTTTAATGGAGTGCGGACACTATATTGAGCGGCAACGTTCTTACTTAGCAGGTGTCAAAGTAATGGTTCGAAAAAATTCACATAGACGGAATCTTTTTTTATAAATTAAAGTGTATCATTTTGTAAGTACACACGAACGAACATACACGAAAAAAAGAAAGCAAGGAAAACCTATCTCGTCCTTTGCTCCATTGTTTCGTTTTATAGGGAGTGTCTCTATGTGTGCACAGTGTAGCAGGTCAGTAATTATTAAGTACTGCTGACGTTTTACGTCTCAAAAGCACCATATTATTCAGAGACCGCGTTGTATAGGGCGCAGAAAATATTGAACACTTCAGGCTCTGGCTCTTCAGGGGTCTTATCACGCACTTCAATAAGCTTAAGGAGCATGTTAACTCCATCAAATTGCATACGCTGCGGCCGTGATTCAATCCTACAATCTTCCGACGTTTCAGTTGCCTTAAGAAAGAGGTGGAGGGTTAGGCAAGAGTATGCTATCCCCATCTAACGGTATCTTTACTGTATGAATGAAAACAGAAGTTCCAGAATAGACCAGCTCAAGTGCATGATCAGGTCTACATTCTCGCAAAGCATGTTTTTTCCAGAACTTCGCTCTAATGTGTGCGCTGACATGCATAAACTTCGCCGCTGCTTATGGCAGTTAAAACATTAGGTGACGGCACGTTGTTTCTTTATGTGGAGCCTTGAAAAATAATAATTGCAGCGATTAGCTTTGCTCTATCAAGAACGCTGTCGCCCTAGTGAATAAGTCGTACTAGTCAGCCACACAAAAATATCTTATGAATAAAATGGTACAGTCAGGTTTTTTCTCAGAGGTTTTCTGTAATATAGCTGTGTTATGTTTTTCCCACAAAAAGTACATTTCTCCTGCTGATGAAAAAAGCGACAGAAAATTATATGCATTCATACAAGACGACAAGAAACGGAAGCAATCTTTTTTTTTCATGTCCATGTATTGATCCTGGCCAACCAACCTGCAAATCTATCTGCAGCTAACATTGCTTTGCACTGCCTCCGAGGATGGAGTCGCTTCACCTGGTTCTTCAGCGCCTCCGTGATGAGTCCGCCCCCCTGTGGTGATCTAGTGGCTAAGGTACTCAGCTGCTGACCAGCAGGTCGCGGGTTTGAATCCCGGCTGCGGCGGCTGCCTTTCCGATGGAAGCAGAAATGTTGTAGGCCCGAGTGCTCAGATTTGGGTGCACGTCAAAGAACCCTTGTGGTCGAAATTTCCGAAGCCCTCCACTTCGGCGTCTCTCATAATCATATGATGGTTTTGGGACGCTAAACCCCACATATCAATCAATCAATCAATCAATCAATTCGTGATGAGTCCAAATTGACTAAGCGGTGACGTTTTTGATGGCGTCATCGTGTTACGTCAAGTAACTTGACATCATGATGACGTCGTATGATGACGTCACCATGGGTTCATTTTTTATTATCCTGTGTTCTTTACTATGACAAGACTTGCTTACACCGATGGTCAAATTTTCCTTTGGATGAAGCATCTGAAGCTTTCGCCTGGACAACAGAGAACAGAAAGGAAAGGAAACGCAGGGTTGTTAACCAGTGAAGAAACAACTGGTATGCTACCTTACAATGCAGACATGGATGTTCGGATTTGGAAACTAAACACCAGAACTTGCTAAAGATGCCCTTTTGTGCTGAAACATGAAGAGAAATATATTATCTGGCAGTACCTGAGGGGTAAGATCCTGAAGGTTTTATTATTTGAAAAAAGCCGACGAAAAATCAGACT
>WOVY01014999.1:0-30635 GCA_013436015.1 Rhipicephalus annulatus | reverse complement strand
ACGTTTGACAAGCGGCATGAACTTGAGTAAAAACATGTTAAATTCATAGGAAATCACTTGTATAATTTGCAAATATGGTATCTATGGATCTCCCTAGGCAAAGCCTGATATTCCGTATATTTGACTGGCGTAGTTTAAAATATTATTTAGTGAAATATGTTTTATATCTAAGCGTCATGTTGTGTATACATATTAAAGTTTCTCGACTGCTGTCAATACCTTAGTCCTAATGAGTATTTAGTAAGGAACGATATTTTTTGCAAAGAAATATATTAAATCAAGCCAAAACCAATTATTTGCAAAGGGCCTGACAGGTTTCAGCTGAGTTGTTTTATCACTATTGTGCTGCTGCAAAAGCATAATATCGTGAGGATCAATTTGCTTCCTCCGACTACATCGACAACTACAAGCACAGCAGCGGTTGATTTCGTTGTCGAAGTAGTAGCAAGAACTTCTTTATTACAAAAAATTCGATCTCACTCAAAGCGAGCCTATTCTCGTCACTGGTGCACAGGATTGGGTAGCTGAATTTTATCTGCCGGTTCTGAATTTTCAGTCCGACACATACAGATTTAACTTTAGGGCTAAGCTCTCAAAGCAGTGGATCTGCCCACGCATTTCTTTTGTGACCGGTTCGTAACCACCTATTCTAGGACTTACTCATCAGGTGGTTCTAGAGTGAGTGACAGACAGAAGCACGGTGGGACGATTGGACCTCATTGCCGATGACTGCATGGTACAGCCCATGCTTTCCAAAATGCGCACATCAGATTTATTCATATGTAACCTACAACGACCCGAAGGACATGCATAGGCTTAGTGTTTGCAAACTTTTCACTGCAGCCAGTACGCGAACCCCTCGGTCGTTATTTCATGGATCACAAGCCGCTTATATAATGAAGGAACCCTCGCAACGAAGTTGCCATGATCGAATAAATAAAAAATTGAGCAAAAAATAAACGAAGAAACAAAAGAACAAACAAGGTCTTTCAGAAAAAATTTGTTGAGTGTATTCTAATGTGCCAGTGGCTATGGTGGCTATGCTAGTGACGTTGATGACTATGCGATCAATTAGAGATTTATTGAAAAGTTAATGAAAATATAAACACTCAAGTCTCTGTATGACGTTATTCATTGCGGTGGGGAATGCTTTTAGGCGCGTAAGTATGGAAGGTGACTTCTGAACGGAATATCCTCATATTCAAACAAAAACACAAGTCAATGAAGTACCTAAACTTAAAAGTCTCCCTAGAGAGTGATATTAGTGATTTAACTTTCATCAGTGAAACGTTCTTGTTTGTTAGCTAGAGTGGTTAGCGAAAAAATCTGCACTCAATGTTAAAACCTAAGCCTTAAAGGCAAGTAAACAAGATCCAGCACGTCGACAAATAGAGCTTGAGAGACAATTTATACGCTCCTAAAACTATGTTTTTTTCTTTCGTTTGCGTGTCCGTGTTCCTCTGAGGTCTGTTCAATGTCTTTACAGGTAAGCTCGCACCGAAGTTAACGAACGTTCTCTTCAGAGCCTTCATGGAATCACTCGCGAAAGGAAAGGTATCAAATAACTTTTTTTGCTCGGGTGAGTTCTTAGACGCACTAACACGAAGACAAGTTTCATTATCTTCTCTACGCTCGGCAACCGCACCTCACTCTTCCCCACTCTCCAGTTTTAGGCACAACTGCAAACGCGTGACAGGGCACGCAAATTGAGTCTTCGTCATGCATTTCAAAAGAAGTGTACAACAATTTTTATAAAACCATACCTTCGTAAAAGAAGCAAGTAACAGTTTACGTCTTCAAACAAGCTTCAACGAAGCGTTGTGAAAGACTTGCCTCTCCTGTGAGAAAAATTGAAAGAGAAAGACTCGGGAGTATTCAAGCAAGTCGAATGCTACCAGTACGCAGGAAGAAAAAAATCAATGGCACTAATAAAAATTTATTTTTCATTTCTTTCCTAATTTACGCTGAAACTCATGCTAGAATAAGTTCTACGTAAGTCCTACGAAAATGTAGAAGTAGAACAAACTATAGCCCCAAACACACATTGTGGGCGAAGCTAATGCGAGAGAAATCAGACGTCCGAATTCAATTAAGTATGTATGTAAGCCAGAATAGTTAAGAGAAGGATTTTTTCCTTCGCTTACTTTTGTTTTGCCTCAGGGTTCCAGCCATGTGATTTGTGATTTATGCCGTTTTTTTCAAACGCAAGCCTGGACATGGGGGTCTTCTGTGATTCATTTGAAAGAATCAGTCATATGAGGAAGACGGAGGAAGCATTAAGGTACATAAGAAACACATATAAGAAGGTCTTGGCTCTGCTTTATACTCAAATGACAAAACGTAAATACTTTTTCCTGTTT
The DNA here is from genome assembly GCA_013436015.1 of Rhipicephalus annulatus. Classification (NCBI taxonomy): domain Eukaryota; kingdom Metazoa; phylum Arthropoda; class Arachnida; order Ixodida; family Ixodidae; genus Rhipicephalus; species Rhipicephalus annulatus. Next base: position 28,275 of record WOVY01014999.1, on the reverse strand, counting down.
TCCACTTTCACCTTAACTTATTTTATGTTAGTTTCAATTTAGCAAAATAAAAATTGAAGATAAAGAATGCGTGTCACGCCACCAGAAATATGAAGATAAAATGGGAAATTGTGGATTATAGTGAGAGCCTGCGATAAAGCTTTGTATGTACTAGCATAATGATATAAATCAGTAGCCATGGAACTAGTCCGAACAAATATGATGCTTTCGCCCGCCCAAGTGAGGAAGCAAAGAGATAAGAATGCAGCGTGACAACAGCAGAACATTTAAAATACTGCTCTGTTCACGGTTCTAAATGAGACTTGTGAGTACAACAGTAATTCACGTAGTAGGTTTGTTGTTCATAACAGCTGGAGTCAGGCATTTGTGAACTTTCTATGTGATCGCTTTTCATGTTGGTATTATAAAGTACAATATATAAATAACAGTTTTTTTGAATATGGTTTAGTGCAGTGGCTAGACTTTGTGTCTTTACAATGTTGCATGGTGGTCACCCAAAACATACTCTCACGTCTAGTTTACACCAAAGTGGTAATTATTTGAGGCCACGATGATTTCAAGCAGCGTTGATGCTTAAAAATTCGGAAACCGAAAGCCAGCGATTGTGTGAAGGCTACTGCTAACGCTGAACAAAGGAGCAGGGTGACATTGCCTCGACAGGATTTTAGTACAATACATAGCTGCGGTGCATGGTCAAGAAAATGCACTGACTAGTTTTGAAATGTTGTGTCAAGCAAAAAGCATAACGTCTCATGAAAATATATGTTTCTGGTTGCATCTGAGGGTAACAATGATCTCGGGCTTCGTGAAATATTTTCCAGAGTCATCGGGCAAGTAGCCTCGTTTGCAGAGTAGTTACGTTGCTCAGCTAACAACCTAAAAGACACTGGTACAATTCTAGGTGTGTTTTCAGTTGAAAGTAGGCGAATTTCTAGAGCCTCACGTACACTCTCAGCAGTAAGAGGGCGTTTGCCAACTCCAGGTAGTGTATATTATCTTCAGCCTTCTAGTTAGGCATCAATAAGTCTGGGTCACCTTGCAACGTAATATCGCGTAAACCGAAAATTGATCAAGACGCATTGCATATTATGATATCTAAGGATACGCTCTCAACACCGAACTTTTCAAACTGAACGTTACAGACACGCACACTTAGAAACGTACTTCATCGTTTCCTTATTTATCATCGTTATTTTCTTTCAAAAAAAAGCCGCCCTGCAAAGAAAAGCCATGCTGGCAAAGATCATTTCAGGCACTCGTAATGTCAGCTTTGCGCTGCTTCGTTATGCGATTGCAGCCTCTAACGCCTGTTTATTGTTCAAGAGAGGCAGTGAAGGAGAGCACGTTTCAACTCGGTTCATTCATTCGAGTATCTCGCGCAACAATGTACCGCCACTTTCTTTATTGACCAAAAAAGCCGGTCGTTATTACACCACGGTGACCGCAGCAGCGTGCCTGTTCTGTGGGAATATATACTGAGGCGAACCACAAAAATTACTGAATTCTAAGAACCACCATCGTCGTTTCATGTGTCTTTCTTAACGTGCAGCTTCTATTCAGAGAAAAAAACGCACGTTTTGCTCCCACTACGATTGGAGGGTTTTCAGCAGGCTTAGAGGCAATGCAGCCATCCGCGCAAGCTCATCGGGAAGAAAAATTATGACGCAGTTAAAAAGTAAAAAAAAAACGCGAGAGCTAAAAGAATGCGAGTGCACGCAACGCTCGCGATATGCAATGCGGCTTGACGACAATGGAAGAAGACCATTTTTTGTTCTGTACTGTAAGTATCTCGCTCATTCGCATGGACTTGCGAAATGCGTAGGATTGAATTGCAAGCGCTGTAAGCTCATTATCGTAAATATGACTTACTTTTTCATCTACCCGTCATCTATCTCTCACTTGGCACTCAATACAATATTCCAAGTTTCATGAATTATTAACAATTGTTTGTAATCTTTGTCAGGTGCTTTAGCAATTTCCTCTTTGATGTCTGATTTATTATGTGGGCTGAGTCTTTGTTAGTCCTTTTTAGAAGTAGCAACGACATTGCTGCACAGCGCTGTCTGGCAATCTAAATGCGCTCCTTAATGTTGGATGCTCTAAATGTAATTTTTTTCTGAAGTAAACTTTTTAAAAATGAACTACAGTACAAAATACCAGGGTATTAAATTAATGAAGTAGTACGTTTGATCGGAGTCGTAATTTCTTCAAGCTTCACTCGGTGCATGTGGGAATAACTTTTTGTGAACCAGATTTGTTTCCTCAGCTACAGCATTAAACATACCCAAGCTCTTCTATCTTCGAGTTGCGCTCGTAAATATTTCAAATTATTTTTAACACCACCTGTTTTGTTAAACTTTATCTGGGTTATGTTGCAAGCTGTATGCCGTCCGGTTCATACTAGTTGAGTGTGCACGTTTGTGAACTATGTGTGCTGTCTTGACTAAGACTACGCTTGTTTTTTTTTTTATTAACGCTTGCCTACAACTCGGTTCTTCTTCCACACGTGGTTCTCACTTGCGAACTTGAAGGGACTTGCGCTGAATGGTCTGCGCTTTTGTGGTGCGTTTTCAGAGAAATCTGCACGGGGCATGCCCACCTTTTATCGAGATCAGTGCAACGTTTATGCCTGAAAAACTGATCGAGGAAAACTGACTCGACCTGTGCCCCGACGTAGCACAATGCAGGCAGGTAAGGCTTCTGAAATCACGTGACAGTGGGCCTCTGTCTCTATGACACATAAAACAACAAGACAGAGAACTTGTGTTTACTGTATCTGCTTTTCGAATAGAGTTACAGTAATGGCTATGCTAGAGTTACCAACATACCCTACAGAGGGATATCTTACATCCACTTTGTTGATGCAAAATAGACAGTGATCATATTATATCATCCACGTTGCTCAATATAGAAAAGTGAGAGAGAAAGAAGGGAAAGGAAGAGTGAATGGGGGCGCCCGGGAGAGTCCACCTTAGATTCTCTTTTCCTTTTTTTTCTTTTCTATCTTTTTCTTTTTCTTTCTTTTTCTTCGTTTTTTCCTCTTCTTCTCTCTCCCCCTCTCATTTAGGATTATATAAAGCTGAGCACCAACAAACTGTACCCTGAATCCTGATGAAGGCTTGACTCTGGCTGAAACGTCGAAATAAACCAAGCTGTGATGGCTCACGGAGGATCTACTTGACTCTTCACACACACACACACACCACACAACACACACACACAACACACACACATATATATATATATATATATATATATATATATATATATATATATATATATCTATATATATATATATATATATATATAAGGGATTATAGGAAGTATCACGCAGGCTCTGATAGTATAGAAAAAGGAGTAATTCACACACAACGAACGTTTCAGCACAGTTTAGTCCGACGTTTCGACCGTGGGACCGGCCTTCGTCTGGGAATACAGGGCATAAAAATCCGCGCGCTTATATATGTCAATATTCGAGACCCCCCCAAAAAAAACACACATGCTCTTGTGTAACGAACAAGGCTCATCTGTATCAGCACAAAAACGGTTTTCAGTGATCAAAAATATATATCTATACAGCACTGTGTGATGTCCACCATTTGTAAGTCATTGGCAGCTGATACGGCTTTGCGGGATTACACGTGTGCATCGCGACATTACGGATGTCAAAGCTCTTTTCTTACAAAAATGGTTCGCGTGTAAAATATACGCGTTGCCGATGATAAATAATTTCTATTGTATATATATAAGAATCGCTTTTTTCTGTATACATTATCAGCACAGCGCACTCTCTGATAAAGAAGCAGACTAGCGTACACTTGTTATATTGTTGACCAATAAGCTTACGTGGAAGGAAGACACGTCAATGTGCCTGCATCCTCATTGATACCATCTGCTACAGTATTGAACTTGAATATCAGGTATGATTCCCGGAGTTCGCGATCATGGTTTGAGCGGAAACCAGATTCAAGAATGGTCGCTTTCATTTGATCGAAAGAGTGGCCCGGCATGCGAACGTGTCGTGATAGCGGTAGATGAGGGAATATATTTACATGGATTTGTGGTTATTAAGCGTATTCTGAATGGAGTTTCAGTGTGACCAATATATTGTTTCAAACAGGCACTACATTCCAAGCTCTGTTGCCTGTTTGAAACAATATATTGGTCACACTGAAACTCCATTCAGAATACGCTTTAATAACCACAAATCCCATGTAAATATATTCCCTCATCTACCGCTATCACGACACGTTCGCATGCCGGGCCACTCTTCGATCAAATGAAATCGACCATTCTTGAATCTGGTTTCCGCTCAAACCATGATCGCGAAACTCCGGGAATCATACCTGATATTCAAGTTCAATACTGTAGCAGATGGTATCAATGAGGATGCAGGCACATTGACGTGTCTTCCTTCCACGTAAGCTTATTGGTCACAATATAACAAGTGTAACCGCTAGTCTGCTTCTTTATCAGAGAGTGCGCGTGCTGATAATGTATACAGAAAAAGCGATTCTTATATATATACAATAGAATTATTTATCATCGGCAACGCGTATATTTTACACGCGAACCATTTTTGTAAGAAAAGAGCTTTGACATCCGTAATGTCGCGATGCACACGTGTATCCCGCAAAGCCGTATCAGCTGCCAATGACTTACAAATGGTGACATCACACAGTGCTGTATAGATAATATTTTTGATCACTGAAAACCGTTTTTGTGCTGATACAGATGAGCCTTGTTCGTTACACAAGAGCATGTGTGTTTTTTTTGGGGGGGTCTCGAATATTGACATATATAAGCGCGCGATTTTTATGCCCTGTATTCCCAGACGAAGGCCGGTCCCACGGTCGAAACGTCGGACTAAACTGTGCTGAAACGTTCGTTGTGTGTGTGAATTACTCCTTTTTCCTATACTATCAGAGCCTGCGTGATACTTCCTATAATCCCTTCTACTTACCCGCAATGGCTCTTGTCACGACAACGTCAAAGCACATCATTTTAAAGTATCCCCAAGAAGAAATTTTCTACAGTCGTCATTGGTGATTCTCAGACCAAGTACGTCCACCAGCATTTCGACCCATGTTCAAGAGGGACTCCCGCTTTCATCTCTCAAGTGGGTGCGCATATCTCCCGGACGTGCGGTCTTTACTTCACTTTGTGCCAGAATCCGCAACCAGCCCTCGTTCTCCACATTGGTACCAACGACATCGCTCAACAAGTGCTGCTGTAGCATTCGGAAGATACCGATCCCTGCTGGAGCACGTTATGAACGCCAAGCCTCACATTTCAAGGATTTACGCAACACCTCGTTTCTTCCACGCTGCCCTAACCGCCGTAATGGCAACGGCAACCTTTCATTTGTTTACCGGTGCAATATGGAAGCCACGTACTTTCAACCGCCTGCTTGCACAACTACTGTAGGCGCTCCAAGAAAAGTTTTTTTCGGCGATCATGGTCTCCACTGGCTTGCCCCTGACCACGTGGTTGGCAGCTGATGGTCTTCATCTAAGCTTCGAAGGTGTTTGCCATCATCGCCAGCCACATTCGCGAACTCTGCTGCAAACGTTTCTAGGAACTACATCATCATGGCGTGACGCCCACCTTGCGAACCCCCAGAACGATCTACGCCGACGTCCCCCCAGGAGACGCCAACAAACGTCCCCTGTGGGTGCTACACACAACTCCGGTTCTTCAAGCCAAGACACAAACTCGGCAAAACCGACTGAGGCTTCCCGCCAGCCACGGGTCATCGCTACCCCTACCCGCCGGAACGCCGGTCGAGGGAGTGCCACCGACTGACGGCAGGCGCCTGCGCTTAAAGGCAATGTTTCAAGTCTTCCTTCGCGAGAGTTTTTAGAAGCTAGGAAAATTATTGAGAAAAGAGTTCGTTCCGAGCTACACGTATTCCTCACTTACGAGCTACTTGAATGCTTCGGTGGTCCCGAAAGGTTTACAGATAAGATTTAAAACCAGCTACTTCTGAACTTTCGGCCTCTAACAAAACCAAATGGCAAGAAGTGTTAAGTAAAGCGTCCTTAGATCTCATACCCATAATTATTGACCATTATAAATCTTGCACGCAAGACCTTCAGCATACAGAAGCTCGCCTGTTAAATAAGCTAGCAGTGCATGAGTCTGAATGTTTAATTGCCTATGAAGAACGTAAGAGGAACAAGTTAAACACAACTAAACAGAAGAAGTTTCTACGTGATGGTTTATGTACGCACGAACGCGAATTTGAGGTGACCAAACGCGCCGCAACACATTCGAATGATTCGAAAGACCAGTCTTCTCAAATAGATAGCAGCGTTGTAAACCTTTCAAACATAGTTCTTTCCAACGAACAAATGGGTGCTCTGTCAAAGGGCCTCAACTTTTGCCCCGCTTCAGGTGGCTTCAACGAGTTTTCAACTTCTGAAGGATCTACACAACTTTTCCCGTAATTTGCGTCTGAGAGAATACTATCATGACCGCCGAAGCCCGAATGAAACCAGACCTGCACTACCGACATATAAACAATGGACACCCCCACCACAATCGCGACAGATGTCTTGACATTTACATAAACGCTGTTACAACGCGACATTTTCGCTGCCTATAAGAAAAACTGCGCCTTACCGCCACAATTTGTCCAAAAAAGAGAAGGTTGCTCTCGAACAGTTGTCGACAAACCATGACATCGTCATCAAACCAGCCGATAAAGGGGGGGGCCATTGTAATTCTCAACGCGGTTGATTATATAAGCGAGGCCGAGAGGCAAACTTTCAGATGCCACTTTTTACAAAGCTTTGCCCTCCGATCCTACCAGCGAATTTAAATCTAAGCTTAAGGACGCACTTACGTCTTTACTAGAACATGGTAAATTAGATGAAAAGACAGTCCGCTCTTTGGTACCACTCAGTCCCGTAGCGGGAAGATTTTATATGCTTCCTAAAATTCACAAGCAGAATAATCCCGGCCGCCCCATCATTTCCGGCAATCGGCACCGTTACCGAAAATTTATCTCGTTACGTTGACTCCCTCATAAACAAGATTCCAGCCACATTTTCCGTCATTCATCAAAGACCACCAACCATTTCCTTCAAGAAATTGTAGATCTTCATGTTCCATCTGGTTCAATGTTAGTAACGCTGGACGTAGCTCACTATACACCAACATACCGCATAAAGATGGTATTTCTGCAGTAATAAAGGCCTATGAAAGTTCCCCTTTAGATAAACCTATTGATAAAGAAGCGCTTGGTACTCTTTTGAAACTTATCCTTGAATTAAACATTTTGAGTTTAACAACATTCACTATGTACAAGCCAACGGCACCTCAATGGTACGAAAGTAGGCCCTAACTACGCCAAACATTTTTATGGGCATTCCTGGAATGCGAATTTTTAGGTAAAAACATGCTTCAACCTCTCTACTATAGGCGCTTCATTGACGATATTTTTTCTTGTCTGGACACATGATGAAGCAAGTCTGCTTGGTTTCATTCAAAAGTTTAATAATTTCCATCCGTCTATTAAGTTCTCGCACCAATTTTCGCGCACTTCTGTAAATTTTCTCGATGTCACAGTCACCATTTCCGAAGGACAACTTGCTACGAAGCTGTTCCGCAAGCCCACTGACCGACATCAACTCCTGCATTTTCAGAGCGGCCACCCCCGGCATTGCAAAACAGGAATTCCCTATAGCCAGGCTCACCGCTTTAACGGTTGTGCTCTGACCGTACAGATTTCATTGAAAATTGTAATAGGCTCAAAAGTTCTCTAGTAAAAAGAAAATACCCGGAAAAACTAATAGACGATGCCATAACTCGAGCTGACCAACTCAACCGCACCGAGATTCTGAAAGGAAAGGACGGGAACGATAGCTCTGCTCAAACTAACCTTGTTCTGACATTTTCATCATCAGCTCCTAAGGTATCTGCTATATTGAAACGGCACCACAACATCTTAACCGAAAGTGATAATCTCAAAAAATTTTTTCTGTTCCGCCTCGTGTTGTTTACCGACGGTCAAAAACCTTCACGACATGTTAACGTCATCTAAAATTGGTACCCGTAAAGAGAGTGGCTGTGCACCTTGTAACAAACCACGGTGCAAAGTGTGTGTGCACATGCAAACCACGCAAAACGCCGCGAGCACGTCTTCGGACTTTAAATTAAAGATTCGTGGTAGCTTCGACTGCGACACTTATAATGCCGTGTACATGTTGGAATGTAGTGCCTGTTTGAAACAATATATTGGTCACACTGAAACTCCATTCAGAATACGCTTTAATAACCACAAATCCCATGTAAATATATTCCCTCATCTACCGCTATCACGACACGTTCGCATGCCGGGCCACTCTTTCGATCAAATGAAAGCGACCATTTCTTGAATCTGGTTTCCGCTCAAACCATGATCGCGAACTCCGGGAATCATACCTGATATTCAAGTTCAATACTGTAGCAGATGGTATCAATGAGGATGCAGGCACATTGACGTGTCTTCCTTCCACGTAAGCTTATTGGTCAACAATATAACAAGTGTACGCTAGTCTGCTTCTTTATCAGAGAGTGCGCTGTGCTGATAATGTATACAGAAAAAGCGATTCTTATATATATACAATAGAATTATTTATCATCGGCAACGCGTATATTTTACACGCGAACCATTTTTGTAAGAAAAGAGCTTTGACATCCGTAATGTCGCGATGCACACGTGTATCCCGCAAAGCCGTATCAGCTGCCAATGACTTACAAATGGTGACATCACACAGTGCTGTATAGATATATATTTTTGATCACTGAAAACCGTTTTTGTGCTGATACAGATGAGCCTTGTTCGTTACACAAGAGCATGTGTGTTTTTTTTGGGGGGGTCTCGAATATTGACATATATAAGCGCGCGATTTTTATGCCCTGTATTCCCAGACGAAGGCCGGTCCCACGGTCGAAACGTCGGACTAAACTGTGCTGAAACGTTCGTTGTGTGTGAATTACTCCTTTTTCTATATATATATATATATATATATATATATATATATATATATATATATATATTTGTGTGTGCGTGTGTGTAGTGTGTGCAGAGACAGATGTTTAACAGCTGGTACCTATAAGTTTGATGGAACCAGTAAGTTGCAGTTCCGTAAAGATGCCTACAGCATTACAGCTATTACCGATATCAGAAAGGGAAATGTGGAATGTAGCATTTGTTTTCGTGGGGATGATAGCCCCTGGTAGTGCTGCATAGACCGACATTAGTGGGTAATGCTAGAGTACGCCATTGTGGTTAACCCGACGTCACGCCTATATTATAGTACATAGGTAGGGATTATATTTTAGATAGCCAGCGCCATCCTGTGCAGATCTGAATGATTGCCATTGAATTTTTGGACGTGACCAATTTTACTCCCACTCGTAAATATGCGGTCCGTGTAGGAGTCCATAATAATGAACCATATCTTGTGTGACACGAAAATCTTAAAGGCGCTTCCTTATCTTTGTACGCTTTTTTTCAGGACACCAGATTACTGCGACGAAAACAAATAAGGAGAGATTTGCAGGCGACAAAGAAAGAAGAGAAAGTTTTGTAACCTCTGCTTTTTGACGTTATTATTATTGCGTCCCAGAGTAGTTTGAGATCACTTTCGGTCGATTTACGACTGTGCGAGCACAATGAAAGAGTTGCTAGCGATGCGCATCGCACACAATCGGGAATGACGTTATATGGCCCTATCTGCCAATATGCGGCTCTACTCCTAAGCAAAATCAGAAATTAATAACGACAGCACCTTATAACCAACCAACGCGTTTGTATACGCAGTGTATTTCTCGCGTATTTTTGAGAGGAAAGAAATTATTCATCACCATCCCCGGCAGAACCTTTATAATATATCCTCTGCTGCATGCATACATTTCCGAAATGCGTCATGCCTGCGTGCCGTCTGAGAGCATGTACATTGCTGATGGTTTATTTTAACGGCACTGTACTAAATTGCCCTGTCACACAAAATGGACGTGGTTCGCTGTATATATCATTAGTGCATCTTTTTTCTCGTTTCTTAAAGTCTGGTTGTTGCGTACAGCCACTACAGTTCAGGTACTTGATGAGCTGATCGCTCAGTCCAAATGACATCGACTTAGACGAAATATAGGATAGAGTTATAATTCACACCAAAACAGACAGAAAATGGTAGAACAAGTTTGTGATTCAGGCACGGAAACATACAAGTGTGCACTTCAAGGCGCTCCCTTTTTTTTCAATGGTGGTATAGAAAATCAAATAAAAACTTGCAAGAATTAAGAGCAATAAGGATCATTGGAGGTACGCAAAAAAAAACCGCATTAAGTTGCACTTTATAGGAAAAAAACAACAACAGCATGCATAAAAAGCACACAAAAAAACAAGTCAACGAAAAACGGGCTACTGATGGAAAAGAAAAAAGATCAAAAGAAAAATGACATCCCCCAACAAACCTCGAAACACGAGAAGCCCTCGGAAACAGCAAGGATTTGGCGAGATTTGGGAGTCAGTACCTTGACAAACGACAGGATAAACCACATGACTTCGAGAAATCGTTCACTGAAGTACCCTGAATATGCGGAGTTTCTCTTGTTTAGATTGTAATCAAAACACACTTAGTGGGACATTTGTCTTAAATATGCCACTGCTTTGCTAGACAGCCTTCAATGTGAAATTCTAATTTCATATAACTTGAGCTTTTACCACAAGCTGTGTGGCGTTTTTCAAATAAATTGATCTTCACCTATTTGTTTTAGAATTTAAGCAATCTGATGATGTACATGAATTTAACTTTCACTTCGCTTTTTAGTTTCAACTTCAACAACATCTACTGTAATGTTTTAGTGAACTTAATCACATTAAATAAACCTTGTTCCCGTGTACTCCTCTGTAAACTTTGACGCCTACTGTGGAATCAGTACAAACACCGTGTTTCTAGATCTATATAGATTTCGAAAAATAGTTTGCGTTCTAATGTATACCTGATCATAAATAAGTTTAGCAAGTGGTAAGATAATGTCTTCTAGCCTAAAACTTGACAACTGCCCACTAAATGTCGCCTTTTTATGCTTACATACGACAAACCGGTAGGTAATCGATACCTCGCTACTTTTCTCTGCTTTGTGTGTGTAAGTAGGTTTGGACTAACAATTCAGACAGTAACTGAGCTATTTATTCACTCCGAGAAATTTGGATTTTGTTTTATCTCATGAAAACGCAAACTAGTATAATTACTACGTTTTCATGTTTTTCTCTGGCTCTCTTTTACTCATTCACGAGCTACATTTTATTGCTCTTTTTGTGGTCACGGGAGGTCAATCTCTCCGCTAAAATGGCATGCATAGGCATAGAAACTTCAGACAAAGGCAACTATGCATGATTTCGCTTCATTTTGTTACAACCTAATTAGGTTGTGTATAAAAAATAGCCCGCAAATTCATTCCCCTGCTTTCATACACCACGCAATATGGGTAATGCAACGAACTACCTAGCAATGTGCCTATACTTGCACTTTTTTTAATAACGTTATTGTAGATTTCTGAAAAGGCTATGCAATAGGCAATAGCAGTGATTACGATGTAAGTACATTTTTTAAACGCGTTTATGTGTCCTCTTCTGACGCAGTCGTATATGCACGTCGTGGTTTTGTTTCGACAACGAGGTAACTGGGAGCGTTTGCAGGGATGGCGTGACTTCCCCGCGTTACCAAAAAAATATGCGTATACTGTAGAAGAAATGTGCGAGCCTCAGGCTTCTGTTATCGTCGCCAGGGTAACGGATAAAAGTTTAATGGAGTGCGGACACTATATTGAGCGGCAAACGTTCTTACTTAGCAGGTGTCAAAGTAATGGTTCGAAAAAATTCACATAGACGGAATCTTTTTTTTATAAATTAAAGTGTATCATTTTTGTAAGTACACACGAACGAACATACACGAAAAAAAGAAAGCAAGGAAAACCTATCTCGTCCTTTGCTCCCATTGTTTCGTTTTATAGGGAGTGTCTCTATGTGTGCACAGTGTAGCAGGTCAGTAATTATTAAGTACTGCTGACGTTTTACGTCTCAAAAGCACCATATTATTCAGAGACCGCGTTGTATAGGGCGCAGAAAATATTGAACACTTCAGGCTCTGGCTCTTCAGGGGTTCTTATCACGCACTTCAATAAGCTTAAGGAGCATGTTAACTCCATCAAATTGCATACGCTGCGGCCGTGATTCAATCCTACAATCTTCCGACGTTTCAGTTGCCTTAAGAAAGAGGTGGAGGGTTAGGCAAGAGTATGCTATCCCCATCTAACGGTATCTTTACTGTATGAATGAAAACAGAAGTTCCAGAATAGACCAGCTCAAGTGCATGATCAGGTCTACATTCTCGCAAAGCATGTTTTTTCCAGAACTTCGCTCTAATGTGTGGCGCTGACATGCATAAACTTCGCCGCTGCTTATGGCAGTTAAAACATTAGGTGACGGCACGTTGTTTCTTTATGTGGAGCCTTGAAAAATAATAATTGCAGCGATTAGCTTTGCTCTATCAAGAACGCTGTCGGCCTAGTGAATAAGTCGTACTAGTCAGCCACACAAAAATATCTTATGAATAAAATGGTACAGTCAGGTTTTTATCTCAGAGGTTTTCTGTAATATAGCTGTGTTATGTTTTTCCCACAAAAAGTACATTTCTCCTGCTGATGAAAAAAGCGACAGAAATTTATATGCATTCATACAAGACGACAAGAAAACGGAAGCAATCTTTTTTTTTCATGTCCATGTATTGATCCTGGCCACCAACCTGCAAAATCTATCTGCAGCTAACATTGCTTTGCACTGCCTCCGAGGATGGAGTCGCTTCACCTGGTTCTTCAGCGCCTCCGTGATGAGTCCGCCCCCCTGTGGTGATCTAGTGGCTAAGGTACTCAGCTGCTGACCAGCAGGTCGCGGGTTTGAATCCCGGCTGCGGCGGCTGCCTTTCCGATGGAAGCAGAAATGTTGTAGGCCCGAGTGCTCAGATTTGGGTGCACGTCAAAGAACCCCTTGTGGTCGAAATTTCCGAAGCCCTCCACTTCGGCGTCTCTCATAATCATATGATGGTTTTGGGACGCTAAACCCCACATATCAATCAATCAATCAATCAATCAATTCGTGATGAGTCCAAATTTGACTAAGCGGTGACGTTTTTGATGGCGTCATCGTGTTACGTCAAGTAACTTGACATCATGATGACGTCGTATGATGACGTCACCATGGGTTCATTTTTTATTATCTCTTGTGTTCTTTACTATGACAAGACTTGCTTACACCGATGGTCAAATTTTCCTTTGGATGAAGCATCTGAAGCTTTCGCCTGGACAACAGAGAACAGAAAGGAAAGGAAACGCAGGGTTGTTAACCAGTGAAGAACAACTGGTATGCTACCTTACACTGCAGACATGGATGTTCGGATTTGGAAACTAAACACCAGAACTTGCTAAAGATGCCCTTTTGTGCTGAAACATGAGAGAAATATATTTATCTGGCAGTACCTGATGGGGTAAGATCCCTGAAGGTTTTATCATTTGAAAAAAGCCGACGAAACATTCAGACTTGCAAAGTGAAGCCAGTGTAGACAACGATGATCTGAATTTTAGAACAGATCGTTGAGGAATTCAGACGTATCAAGAAACGGCTACTACTACTACTGAAACTTTTGTATAAGGGAGTACATTGACTTCTTCTTGTGGAGTTTTCGTACGGAAGAACCCTCGTAAATTACGCCAGCCGCTTCAAACATTGCTCCCCACATCAACAGTCACGTGAATGAATACTCGATGCGTAAGAAAGCCGCATTGCTGGGGCTTGCCAAGCACTTGCCAGACCAAATCGAAATTTCAGCTGTACGCATTTGTGCGAACAATCATGATTGCAGAGAAAGGACACTCTTCGTGTGCGATATATTTCATTATTTAATTTCCAAGCGTTACGCCAAAATGACATCCCACGATGCCCTTAATACCGTACATGACGCTCCGCGGGGCTGCGAACACTTTCGGCTCCTTTTATACAGTACTGACGCGCTTCAGTTTCAGTTTTAGTTTCAGTTTATTATTGAGCGTATTTGGATGGAGGCTTACGCTTCAAAATAGACAATAAGTAAGGAAATGACTTTTCAAAGAAAATATCAATTGGCTTTTATCTACTGCCCCATGCTTCCTAGATATATTTCCAGCTAAGCCCAGCGTCTGTGCCATGATTCTTATTATCGAAAGACATGTTGTAGAGCCTTATTCATATTTGCGCAATATATCATATCCAGCCAGGAGGCCATATAAAGGATTAAATTCTATTCGTATTACGTACAGTACAAATATATGACTACGAAGTCCGCTGTGATGGGGAACTCAAGACCACCGTTCGTCATTTGCGTTTTTTTTAAATGTAGAGAAACCTTATAGCAGGCAATTGCTTTGTGTTCTAATTTCAGCTCTAATCGAAATGGGCTCCAGTAGCCTCAAACTAGACAGGATTGGCAAGTTGAGCAGCGCAACTCCTCCGTCGCCATCCCTTTCACTACACTTTCGAGGGCCCTGAAGAAATGCACCCTTACGTAAGAGCCCATCTTTGGAGTGCGGAATTCTGTTTCGTCCATACGCTATTGTAAGCTACTGATGGGTACTTCAAAGTACTGCGAGAAATAGGGTATCAAATAAGGTAAAACATAATTCCGCATCGCTTGTATTGAACAAGTACCAGAGTGTGCCCGGCCCACAACAGGTTATTCAGTGCCGATAATCGTCTTAACACTGACCCCAAGAAATACCCCGCATTAGGCTCTAAGCTTCACTTAATGATTTGCTTTGCTTTAGGTTTATCGTTCAGTTTTTTTGTCATTCCATTTTGCTTTCAGTGGGAAGTTAGCTACGCTTGCAGCAATCTGCTGATAGCTGCATCAGATTGCGCCCTCGATAGTTCCAGGTGAAATGTGACTGTGTAGCTTTCTGGTAGAGGCCATAAGACTGCGCAATACCTTTTGTGTCAACATTTTCTGCCATGTGCGCTCCACGCCATTTTTCTTTTCATTCGTGGGATGAAGTTGATATGGGTGTGAGGGTGCCGTGAAAAATGTTTGCTGATCGACTACCAGTTCACTGGCTTATCTTTTGAAAGAACTTGCGAATTGTGAGGCTCTGTGTGGAACGTTTCGTTTGTAGCAGTTTCATTTTTCAAACGGCTATGTTAACATTTCTTCGCATAATGTTAGTGATTTGCCTTTGATAGAGTAGCTTCTCATTTTCTTAGCACTGATATAAACAACTTAATCAATAAAGTAATAACACTCATAAACTATGGTATTCATGAAGAATTTTATGTGCTCTCTGGGACCTCATGAGCAAATGCACATTAACACTGCGTATATAGACTGAAGATTCAAAAAGAATTTGAAGGAAAGAATAATGAGTAATACCTATCATAGAGATCACTTCCAACGTTTTCAATACAACAGTTGTTTAATACCTATTGGTCCTAGCATGCTAAAAGGCGTACGAAGACACCAAAAGAATATCAGTACGCAATACCGTTTCTTAAGAAAAGCAAGCATTATGCTTAGTTGCTATCAGATACGTTCATGAGGCCACATTGAGAAACAGAAACGTTTTCAGCAATTTTGTGGCACAAGCACAGCATACATCTACTGGAGCAGTACTTGAAACAGCGGCAAAAATATTTACTAAAGCAAAAAATATGTTTGTTTAGCATGAAGGCCATCAATATAGCTCATCAGCTAATTTGAAATTTACAACAAAACTAAACTAGCATCCGAGACACGGTGCTGTTATCAGATAAACAACGAACTCCTTCACGTCTTGATCACAGGATGTTTCCTGACATTGTTTAGTCGGCCACGTAATAAGCTATGCACTTTGATTGATTGATTGATTGATTGATTGATTGATATGTTGTTCTTTTTTTGCGACAAAGACTTGCCTTTAAAGCATACCATTGTTGCGTTAAATGTGTGCTGTTAGGCCGGTGTTGTGTATGAAGTGAAGTAGTGTCTTGTGGAATCTGTTTTCATCTATCCAGCGGTTGTAACTTGCTGTGTCGCTATAGTGAAGGCCGGCTTGAGCGAAGTGACGGGGGGTTTAACGTCCCGAAACCACCATAGGATTATAAGAGACGCCGTAGTGGAAAGATCTGGAAATTTTAATCTATTAACTCTGCAGGCTATGATCAGCGTTGATGCCCAACAAATCACTATCGCAACACTCAAATCAAAATTAGAACAAAAAATGTAGAAGAGAGACAGTAATTGACATCGATGGATTCAACGTCCAGAAGGAGGAAATATATTGCCCCGTCGTGGTGGTCTAGTGGCTAAGGTACTCGGCTGCTCGCCCGCAGGTTGCGGGTTCAAATCCCGGCTGCGGCGGCTGCATTTCCGATGGAGGCGGAAATGTTGTAAGCCCGTGTGCTCAGATTTGGGTGCACGTTAAAGAACCCCAGGTGATCGAAATTTCCGGAGCCCTCCACTACGGCGTCTCTCATAATCATATGGTGGTTTTGAGACGTTAAACCCCACATATCAAAATCAAGGAGGAAATATATAGCGAGAGGTTGTGCACAGGCTTGCACATGTCGGCGTTACCTTTCGTAACATCAAATCGAACGCCACCCCAGACTTACTCGTTCGCTTTGAGAAAGAAAATATGGAAGGTTGTTAAAGACGAATGTCTTTCTTGGGGAACTTCAACGGAAAAATTTTGGTCCGTCTGTCTGTCTCTACATTTGTCTGTTTGTCCGCTCTTACCGATACTTCAAACGGCACCAAACGGCCAACCCCATCCGCAGCGCCCACCAATATTGCTCAAGCTTCAGCATTCATACTTGTGCAATTATCAATTAAAAAGCAAATGTTGCACATATCTGCGGCACAATATCAACACATCAATGTTTTGTATTTGTGCCTTTATACAAGAGAAGGCACACACAAGTAACTCTAAGGGCTGTAGTGTTTATCGTGCTGGGCTGACAGTGCAACGCGATGCTCAAAAAGGTAAGTACTTTCAACGCTTTGCTAAGAACACACGGTGGTGGCACCTGCCCGTCGCTTTGCACTCTACACCTTATCACCTCCCAGACAAGCGCACATCTTTCCCCACGGGCGCACGCGCCTTCTTTCGTTTTCGAACTGCCAGATAGCGCTCGTGTCTAACGTGCCTCGATGCGCTCATTTGCCTCCGCTACACGCTCGAGGCACTAACGCACCGCGTCCAGAATACCATTCACCAATTTTCTTGCGCAAAACATCAAATAAATGTTTTGTTCACTCCCTACAGACGCAAGACTAACGTCTTTCGGCGGTATATGCAGTGTAACATGCATATTTGGGGCCATTTTTTTCTGGTGGTTAAACCCCTTACTGACTTGAAGGCTGTGATCCCAACGAAATAATACATCATGCATGATGCGATATGAGAACTCATGCTAGGCGCCTTAAGTTGATCCAGCGCTAATATTAGAAAAACCATGCACTAATTCTGAAGATTGTGATTTAAGGTGCGTCATTGGCAAGTCGACCGAAGACAGGTAGATTGGTTAGGTGCAGCATTGCGGTGCTTCAGCATGTGGAATGACAAGCGCATTAGAAACATAATAAATGAACATTTGCGAGGCATAAATAACTAGTGTTAAAGCACCAAAATACTATAAGACTTATCTTTCAAGATCAAGATTACTCTGCCAGAAGGGAGTGGTGTGGTGTGGTGTAGTCTAGGATAAAAGATAAAAAAAAGTGTTATTCTAAACAACCCCACCAAGAAGAGACAGTTGAAGACTTCGCTAGACGAAAAAATAGAAATGTTTTACTTTTAGCCTATAGCAAGGTTCATCTTTGAACACTCAAGAAGGCAAAGAGAGCTGTGGTAATCTGTTCTGGTGGTCATAAATATTGTATAAAAAGAACGGGCGCCTTTCACTTTTTTATGTCAGGAAACCCAGCGTAGGCATGTTGTTGGCACTGCAACAATGATCTTGTCCACCTCACTGTTTTAGTTCCTCGCCTATTTGGTTTTATACCCCGCCGAGGTGGTCTAGTGGCTAAGGTACTCCGCTGCTGACCCGCAGGTCGCGCGATCGAATCCCGGCTGCGGCGACTGCATTTCCGATGGAGGCGGAAATGCTGTAGGCCCGTGTGCTCAGATTTGGGTGCACGTTAAAGAACCCCAGGTGTTCGAAATTTCCGGAGCCCTCCACTACGGCGTCTCTCATAATCATATGGTGGTTTTGGGACGTTAAACCACACATATCACATCATATTTGGTTTTATCTCGTGATGGCTACGGCTCTCTGAAGACCCTGGAGTTCTTCCCTCGTCTATGCGTGCACGTAAGTGTGGGCTGGAACACAACTTATTTCAATGCGTGTCATTTGCGGTCTCCTACTTCGGCATACCAGCAAAATATAACTTTTTCAAAAGGTCTGGCATATGCATATCGCCAATTCACATCCTTCATCGTGAAAAATAGGTTTATATATTTTGACAGCCGATGTGTATGAAGTTTAGCTCCTACTTACTTTAAACCGTGCTTGTTTCAATATGAATCAGTTGTCCGTATTGAAAAGATTCATTTCTACTTCATTTTTGCTGGTGCTCGCTTTATATGCGCGAAACGCCAGACATCATTGTTTTTAAATTTTGCTCGCAGTTTTTTTTTTATTTACTAAGCCGCAACTGCGCATTGCATCTTTTTTGCCTAATTTATACCTCTCCGTTCATTTTTAGAACACCCACGCTTATTGTCAAATATATCCCTGAAACGTAAACAAATTTCTTGCCAAGGGCCGTCCGCAAAGTGAAGGGCTTAAAGCATGACAGTCGTTTGAATATCGTCAAAATCCGGTGATGCCTGAACGTTCTAGATGAGTTCACAATGAGCTGGATTTATCATCAATCATTGTTTGAGAAGGCAGACAGTGGTTCACCATGTCGGTAAATGTCCTCGTCGTCAATTGTTACGTGTACGCAATAAGGTTTATATGCAGCACATTTCATTTCATTTCATTTCATTTATTTATACTGTTAGCCCAGAAGTGGGCCGTTACAGGGTGGAAGTACAAACAAATATTTGCGAAAAAGAAGTACCGTACAGGTCTCGAGATAATTTCTCGGTATTATTGTGACCAGCAACTCGAAGTTATACATAACAAGAAATGGAACACACATGCGATGCAATACATACGCGCAGAACAGCACATGACGCATTTGAGGCGGCACTTTTGCACCGCGCTGAAGATTTGAAAGACAACTACTGCAGAATCATGCAACCAACAAAAAGTACACACGCACGCAAAAAAAACATTTGTCACTGTTATTCAGAAAATAAACGTTTTAGATTCTGTTCAAATGATGTAAGCGAGGAACAACCAATTATAGACTCTGGCAGCATATTCCAATCTTCAATAGCACGTGCAAAGTAACTGAACTTAAAGCAATCGTTACGTAGGACTAGGGGTGGTATGTACATATTATGGCGATGTCTGGAGTGTTCTTGTGTGTTGACCTGGAAGTAATCTGAATAGTTTAGTTTAAAATGATTATGAATTAACTGGAAGAGGAATTTCAGATGCTCAATCCTCGTCCTAAGTTCAGGACTATCCAGTCCAGCTTTTTTACAGAGTTCAGTAGGAGAATGATGTCGGCGATATTTATTAAAAATAAATCTCGCACCAAGTCGCTGTATTTTGTTATTTTATTGCAGTTTGTCTTTGTGCAAGGGTCCCAGACAATTTTAGAATATTCGATAATAGGTCTGACAAGGGTTTTGTAAGCAAGACACTTTATATCAGATGGGGCGGTATAAAGGTTACGTCTAAGGCTATACAATGCCTTGGTAGCCCTGGAGCATACATTATCAATATGAGTGTTCCACCGGAGGTCGGGCGTGAACCATAACCCAAGATATTTATAGTTTTGTACACGCTTGAGGAAAGCATTGCCAATCTGGTAGTTGTAATCTAGAGGTGCTTTCTTTCTAGTTATAGTCATAAAGACTGTTTTTTTCTGTGTTCAAACTCATTTGCCATTCTTCGCACCAATCCTTTATTCTATGAAGATTGTTGTTTAGATTAACTTGGTCATGTTCAGTCTCGATTCTGCTATAAACAACACAGTCATCGGCAAACAACCTTATCGGGACCGTAACGCGGTTTGGTAGGTCATTTATATATAACAAAAATAAAAGGGGACCCAGCATGCTCCCCTGGGGAACTCCGGAATTCACTGCAACTGCTCTAGACTGTTTATTTTTTATTTGAACAAACTGCTGACGGCAGCTGAGATAGGATGAAAACCATTTTGTCAAGTGATTATTTTGGAACGTTTTGTCAATTTTAAACAGGAGCTTTGAGTGCGACACTTTATCAAATGCCTTTGCGAAATCCAAATATATCACATCAGTTTGACCACGCAAATTGATTGTTTTTGAAAGACCATGAACAAATTCGATTAACTGTGTTGTTGTAGATAAGCCTCGGCGGAAGCCATGCTGCTTCGAAAATAATAGATTGTGCGTATCAAGATAGGACATCAGGTGTTTGTTAATAATGTGCTCGAGTATCTTTGAACATGTACTGATAAGCGAAATAGGACGGTAGTTGCGCTCGTCCCGAGAGGAGCCACTTTGTGAACAGGGGTAATTTTAGCCTGCTTCCACGCTAGTGGGAAAGAGCCACTGCGCAGGGACGACTGAAATATTTTTGTAAGGAAGCGAGCCGCCCATTCAGCGTATCTGTACAGAAATTCGTTTGGTATACCATCAGGGCCGGGGGTTTTTCTTGTATTTATATTAAGTAAAAGATTTAGGACACCCTCTTCGCTAATTACCACATCATCGATCGGCCGCTGCAATGGTGACGTAGAAAACTCGGGCAAAATGCCATTATCATGAGTAAACACAGAAGCAAAATAAGAATTGAAATCATCAACACGTTGTTGAGTAATTTCAGGTGGCCTCGGAGAGCTTGCTGGGGGAGTTATAAAGCGCCAAAACCTTGAGGGGGCTTCCTTCAAGTATTTCGTCAATGTCACATTGAAAAACCGATCCTTGGACTGCTTGATCAGACGTTTCAGTTCTTGTCTCATTGAAGAAATGCAAGCTGTTCCTTCAGGGGTACAATTTTTTGCACAAGATTTTCGTTTCCGTTTTAGTTTTCTTTTTGTGTGAATGATTTCTCTGGTAATCCAGGGATTGGTTTTACAAATGCGTTTTCTAATCCTGGGTACATAGCTGTCTATGCACTTCCCTACAACAATTGAAAAGAAATGCCATAGCCTATCAGTGCTGCAGTCAGTGTTGTAAAGGACCTCAAATTCATCAAAGGACCTTTCAAGATAGTCCAAAATAGACACATCATCAGCCGCCATAAAATTCAATACAGTGCTAAGTGTGGGTTTATCCAAGGTGTCTCGGGACAATGCTAGGTGCGTTACTACCATTCTGTGGTCGGATAGGCCTTCTACAACTTCACAACGGCTGAGTAACGGCAACAGCTTTGGGGACACAAAAACCAAATCAAGGATAGATGACCTTGTAGTCCCTATCCGAGTAAATTCAGTGACACTTTGCGTTAGCCCGTAGCAGAATGCCAGCTCCAGTAGTTGCTCAGCACTTACAACCTGTTCCGATCCAGGAGACTGGGATAGCCAATTAATATCCGGAAGATTGAAGTCCCCTAATAATAATACCTCATCTTGGAGGCTAAAATTAGAATCCATAAAATTTCTTAGCTTTGCGATTATATCAAGAGAGGAATTCGGCGCTCTATAAATCCCTCCAATATACACAGTTCGCTCGCTGAACCCACACCTAATCCACAACATTTCTATGTCACAGTTATCATACAAAACTGAAAACCTAATGATGTCTTTAATAAGAAACGCAACACCACCACTTCTTCCATTTGACAGGGTGCAGGTGTTGCAAAAGGCAGAACGGGAGTGGGAAGCCTGATTGATATGTGGGGTTTAACGTCCCAAAACTACCATATGAGTATGAGAGACGCCGTAGTGGAGGGCTCGGGAAATTTCGACCGCCTGGGGTTATTTAACGTACACCCCAATTAGCACACGGGGCCTACAACACTTCCGCCTCCATCAGAAATGCAGCCGCCACAACCGAGATTCGAGCCCGTGGCCTGCTGGTCAGCAGCCGAGTTTCTTAGCCACTAGACCACCGTGGCGGGGCGAGAATGGGGAGCTTGTCTGTTGCAATTCTCCGCTAACTCCCAAGGGCAGCGCTGCTCACGCTCACCGTTGCCGACCTTGTCCACGCCTCAATGTACAACGAAATATTAAGAAAGCTTTTTGGACTTCAGATAAATGTTGCTGGCATAATGTTTCTTTTATTAACGCAAAGATTAGCCGTGGTATTATATGATCAAATCAGGAACTACCAACGCAACAAAGCGTCAGCTGAAATTATGCATCATTGTTCTTCAATGTATGGCTGACAACAGCTTAAATAAAAAAAGCTCTTTGTTATACATTACTGTTTGTTTTTATGTTTAGTCCGCCTTATAGGTTTTCTTCTTTTCGCCAGAATTAAAAAAAAATCGCCTTGTTGAGCTCGATCACTCAATTTTCTGTTCTAACTGACAAGTTGACTTTTTTTTCTCGCAGGAGTTTCTTTCTTGTTCGAAACGTAGTAATCATAGCACATAAGTTCCCCCAAAAAATTCACATTCAAATGTAAACCTCTGGTGTAATCTCGTAGAGTTACAAGTGCCCTTTATACAAGAATTCCGGTTCCTCCTGGCCATTGCGTACTTCGCTTTCAGATGTGACAAAGAGACAAGAAGACACAATGTAACTTAGCCAGACGAAGTCATCGGTTCACACCGAATAGCGTAATATGGTAGACTCATCAGGGCTGTATTTATGGCGTATAACTACGATCTCCTCACGTCGACGTTACCAACTAGCACGCCAAGATAGTACGTGTGTACACAAACAGCCGAGCTCCTCGACGACCATAAAAGCTTGTGCAATCAGGTTGATGGATGGAAAATGCACCTACGGGGATTCACTAATAATCAAGAGGCACGTGCTCTCGTAGAGGGAAAAAAAGGATAGCGTCATCTGGTCACGCTGTTGGGGTTGCCGTAACCACGATGGTAAAGATATGGGCACAGGTCGCCGGCACGGCGCAACGCCAATGGATACGACCGTTATCGCCAGTTCAGCGAGCCCTGTTCGAACAGTGACGCGACTCTCTGCAGCGTTCATAAACAACGTCATGACTTCCACAGCCAAAACTAAATATGCAATGCGCAACCCTTGGCCGAAGATCTCCAAGCAAAGCGAACAATGATGCACTTCAAGAGGCCTATAGAGGGTGAGCTCTCTGAAAAGTTTAACCAAACTTTTGCGGTTTCAGAAATTCACTATTGTTAGACACACGTTGAGAAATCATTATAAAGAAGTCTTGTTCTTTCACTTTTTTATGCACGATATGCCGATAGGATGTAACAAGACTGCACTCTTAGCAAACTAAACCACCGGCCATAGTTAGCAACTACGGACCGCTAATAGCGTGTTCCAAACGTAACAACTCCGTTAACAGCTAATAACAATCTTAGAACCAACTGCAACTGAGAATTAAAATAGTACAAACCTTAACTAATGACACACTATTCTCACTGTGTGGTTGTTCCTGAAAATTTCCTATTGATAAAATTGCTCGACAAGTTTTGTATTGACAAGAGATTGTCATGTGTTATTTCTGCAGTTGTAGACTTTCTGACATCCTGCGCAAGAGTGAGATTAAATGAAAGATTAAGGACATGTAGGAAACTGAAGACCTCCTACAGAAGGTAGACCATGGACCTAACCAAATCTGCCTCATGAGTGGCCGTTCTCACTGGTCAGCATTAGCCGCTGCTCATAACATCTCAAATGATTTAACGTGCCAAAGCTGCTAAAGCTACTGTGTGATTATGAGGCAAGTCGTATTCGATGTTCATTAATGTGCGCTAACATCGCACAGTGCACGGGTATCCAGTGTATGTGCTTCATTGAAATGCAAGCGCCTCGGCTACGATTGAACCCGTGACTTTGAGGTCAACGCACCAGACCCGAAAAAACTTCACTACCGCGGTAAACTTATCACTGGCAGTTATTAATTATGGGCTTCTCAAATGGGCAGAAATTATTGTCGAGGGTTTGCTTTATGGTGATTTAGGCGTCGTACCCCGTCTCCTGCCGAGCGTATCGCTGAACAACCATACTGAAGAAGGAAAAAAATCACAGCTTATTCATGGAGTGAATGATGGTGAGCGGCGGAAAAGCGTCAGTAAGCCCGTGCATCCGGAAGGACGGACGCTCGCATGGGCGGACAGACGGAAGCGCGGACGCACGGACTGATATACAGGACGGACCAACCGACAGACCGGCCGGACGCCCAGACGGCCGCGTGGAATGACCAGACAGATGGATGGACGGAGGGATGGAAGCACGGATGGAAGCACGGATGGAGAGCCGCAAGGATGGATGACAGCACTCTTGGACAGAGAGACGGACGACCAGACGAACAGATGGAAGTATGGGCGTATTAATCACGGACGCACGGAAAGACGGAAGCACCAACGGACGGCCACAGCACTGACACACAGATGAACGGATGAAAGCATGATGTATGGATGCACGGACGGACGAATTAACGAAAAGACGGACGAACGGAAGCATGCATGGACAGACGGACGCATGGAATAATGGACGGATTCATGGACACATGGATGAATGATGAGACGAATGGACGCAAGGATGAACGGAAAGAAGCATGAATGCATGGATGAACGGAAACAAGCAAGGACGCACAGATGGACGGAAAAATGAACCAACGGAGGGACTCACGGATGAATGGAAACTGGACCGAAGCTAGGATGGATGGACGTACGAATGGGTGGAAGCCCGGATAGACCGACAGACGGACGCACATTGTGGGCTAACCGAAGGGACGGACGGAGAGACATACGGACCGATGGACGGACAGAAGCATGGCTGGACAGACAGACAAATGGATGAACAGAAGCACGGATGCATGGGTGGGCGTATGGATGGGCAGACGGACGGAAGCATGCACGGACAGACAGATGGACTAACAGAAGAATGGAAGCACAGACATAAGCACTGAAGGATGCACGGACAGTTAGACACATGGACACAAGGACGGCCGCTTGGCCCCACTCATTATCATTCTCTCCGTTTGTATGCTGGTAAAATCATTAACGTCATCTAGTGATAATATCAACGGATTGGTGGATGGATGGATGGATGGATGTATCTGGCTGTGTCCCTTAGATCGGGCGGTGGCTCACGTCACCTAGCCCTAAAATTGAGTACTATCACTACGTGCTGGAAGATTGAATTTCACTCGCGTCTTGATTGTAGCCACCAATCAGTTAGCTTTCTCCTGGTTATTTATACCCTTTTAAAGTCCATTTTTCTTTCACTGTCCCCAAAACCCCAACGCTTTAACAAATACCACTCCATTATCTTGAACTATAGTGTGGCGCCCTTTACAGAACATTTTCAAATGTTCAGCCATTTCCTTCTTCTCTTAACATGCAATCATCATGAGTCTGTGCCTTCGTATTTGGCTTAATACGAGTGGGCCTGCACTATTCCCGTTTTGGCCTCGAACAGCAGAGAACTACCGCGCGAAATTTTCGTAGATCTTTTCTTTCCTGCTTGAAAGTTCGGTATGTCTCCAGTGCGGATTTTGTTAGCATTCCAATCTTCCACATATTTTCCTCTCTGTTTCCTTGACCTTCAGCTTAACCGATGTTTCCTTTTTACTTCGTATTCTGCTGCTATTTCGTATTCTGCCGTTGAAAATTTTTGAGCTCGGTTCCTCATATAGTATCAACATTCTTCAAGTTTAGGTAGCTAAAACTTTCTTAGCCCTACGCTAACGCTCCTCTCCCATTTTTCTCTATCGCTCTTCAAATTTTATCTTGGTGCTAGCTTCCCTGAACTGGAATGATGTCCGTGCCATGTCACCCTGTACCCCTTGATTTGGGGCAATCCCGTGTGCTCCCGAAGCATGTCCGCCAATGCTACGTTGTTTAGTTTGCAATCTTGTTTGAACCTCTGATCTCACTGATCTCATGTAGAAGACCACATTGCCAAACGTCAAACCCGGGACCATGAAAGCTTTCCCAATCCCTCTCACAACGTCATACCTGTTGTAGTTCCACAGTGCCATATTTTTCATTAGGTTGCATAACTGTTTACCCGTAGTCACTACATATATTTCATGCTTACTTAGGTTCTCAGCCACATTCGTCATTCATATGCTGATGTATTTGTATTTATCCACTATTTCTTGCACTACTTCCAGTATCTTATGCTTACTGCTTTCGTTATCATTAAAAATCATGATGGCCAATATTATCCTACTGAACTTCAAGTTTAACGCATCTCCCTCATTGCTGCAGATGACTGTTAATCCCTGCAGATCTTCCTTGTTGTCGGCTATCAATACTATACTAAATGCTTTTAAATCAATGCTGGTAATGACTGTTCGTGTTCCTTTGATTGGCAAAGTGAGGCTGAAGCCGAGTCTACTCCCCTCTAATTTGGCTTCTCCTGCCTGTGAGATGTAGGATAAATAACCAAAGGTGACAAGGGACATCCCTGTCGAAGCCCGCGTTGTATCCTATCGGTTCAGATATCGGCTCTTCCCAATTTATGCCTACCTTGTTACTTTTATAGATATCCTTTGAAGATTAGTTTATTCCATCTTCCACATCTAATGTGTCCAGTATCCCCTGAAGTCCTCTTTAATCACACTTTGTGAGCTCCCTTGATGGGTAGAAACTCCTGCCACAGGGGCTTGTGTCTTTTCCACTATTTCAATACACTTCATCAACGTAAAAGATATGTCCTCTAATTTCCTTAGTTTACGGAACCCATTTGCAGTTCCTCCCAGTACCCTACTCATTCGCCCACCATGTCTGCAGTCTTTCCTTTACTATCGTCATCACCATCCTGTAAACTACTCATGTTAATGTTATAGGACGGTAGTTTTTCATATCAGCTTTGTCACCCGTCCCTTTATAGATCATGCTCATCCTGCTTAGTTTCTACCTATTGAAGACTTCACCGTCCATTATTGCTTTGCTCACTGCATCTCTTAATGTTTCCTTAGAGTTTGGCCCAAGTTCCTTTATTAGCATAATTGGGATGCCGTCAATGCCTGTCGACATGCTATTAGGAACCCTCTTCTCTGCCCTTCTTACTCTGGTTGTTTCAGCTGAGTCACTGCCAAGAATACACACAACGCTATCTATTGAGCAAGTCATACACTAGAGGTGGCTACATTTGCCACCTTAAGCCACCTTTAGTTAGATTACATGACCTATGGTCTTTGGAGCTTCACCCATAAAACAAAGCTCTCACCTCTCTTCCACGAAGTCAGAATGTGGGGGCTAAGTCACAATGAACCTGGCTACTGTTTCAGGGGCAAACTGCAGGAAATAGTGCTTTGAAGTTGTGCATCGCATAGCCAAAATTCAGCCAAGGCTGATTCATTTTAGCCTTCAGGTCACGTAGGGGAATATTTTGATCCGATCTTCTCGAGCTTAGTCCTTTTCTGAAAACAAGAATACAGGCAAAGAAACTTTCCTAATTCATCTCGTATTAGAGCCACGCTTTTTTCGGGCAGCAGTGGGAACGGTGAAACAGAGAGGCATACCACAAGCAAAAAGAGAGGTACGTGCAGAGAATCGTCAAGAATTATTTCTTGTTCGCCCACATTTTCTTGCACTTCAATCTTCACTTTGTGCCTGGAATTAAAGGAAGAGTTAAGTAAGAGAACCTACCACTTTTACTTTTTGGAAAGAAGACTCAGGAAGCGAAACTCTTGTTCCTTCATCCCAGCAAAGTTCTTTAGTTTAAAAACAGGAGATGCGCGTGTTCGAGCAATATTTTTTCATATCCGATTACTCCACCAGGCTGTCATTATGCCACAGGTTGACACATGAACGAAACGCAGTGTCGAAGCAATATGTAATTTTTCCCACCCCTAAACAACGGAAAGCACAAGCACGTGTGCCCTCTGAAGTTCCTAACAAACACATACTTCAGGACAAGCTAAGAAGACTAAAATGAGCTCAATAGATACGGCAGTATTTGTACTCAGGACGAAGCATCAGTTCTAATCATGCTAACGATACTACAGGATATTTTCCAGAGTCACCCTAAATCAGTTTTGTCTACCAAGAATTAACAATGC
>WOVY01014998.1:0-249943 GCA_013436015.1 Rhipicephalus annulatus | reverse complement strand
CACTATACTGCCTAAAACAATCTCCTACTCTGTAATGTGGATGATATTCAGATCAGCTTCAAATCGTGCAACGTAGCCATCTGCGAATGTCAAATCAGTTGGCAGTAAATAAGCTCTCAAGCTTGGCCGACAAAAATGGTTTTAAATTCAACTGTGACAAGACTGTTTTCTACTCTTTTCAAAACTACGTGGCATAAAGCCATCCCCCAACATTTCAATAAATGGACACACCATTGCTACTAAGAAGGATCATGAATTTCTAGGTGTTGTGATGAATGAAAAGCTCAGCTTTGTTCCAAACATCGAACAGCTGCGACTGAAATGCTTGAAAGCCTGAACTTGCCCAAGATTCTCTCGCATCAGTCATGGCGTACAGATCGTGACTGTCTATTAAACCTTCTCAGTTGTGTAGTGCTCTCACGTGTTGATTATGGCTTGGTTGTATACGAATCAATGTCGAGATCCGCACTTACGATGCTCGACCCAGTGCATCACCATGAGTTCGTCTGGCTAGTGGTGCTTTCCGAACCAGCCCAACAGCCAGCCTGTATGTTGAGACAGATCAGTGGTCATTAGAACGACGACGGCAGGTCACAAGCATCAAGTATGCAACCAAGGTGCTCTCCCATGTCGACCACCCATCTCTCGAGCTATTGCAGGATACAAAAGAAACACCCACCTGTTTCTGAGACGACCATCAGCTACGCCAACGTACCCATTAAAGTGGCCTCACACTTTGAAAATCTGCATATACCCATCTCCAATCTTCAACTTCCATGGTTCACAGTGTCCTTAAGGACACTGTGGCACCATGGGAAAAGCAGGCTATCAATTGTGACTTGTCATTCTTAGAGGTAGGAAAGCATGGCCTCCCAGTTGCAATCGATCGGCATTTTATGTACTTGCAGGCAAAATACAGGTGTGCTGATACTACAGTGATGCTTCCGAGTCCTTGGCCGTCGCATGTGCTGCATATGGCTCAGCATACTCTGAATGTGCAACAATGAATGAACATACCAGCATATTTACTGCTGAGTGCTATGGCATACTGCTTGCTATAAGGCACATCTTAAAGAAGAAAGAACCAGCCTCCATCATATACACCGATTCCCTCAGTGCAGTGACTGCATTGTCTTCCGCAAAGACACATAAAAATCCAGTGACTAATACCGCTCTAAACTGCCTCATGTCGGCCTACAGATCCAAGCTTAAAATCGCGATATGGTGGATTCCGGGACACTGCAACATAGCTGGCAATGAGGGCAGTAGCCCGATTTTCAAAGTCTGCTGCACTCCGCCCAACAGTAGACGTAGTCATCATCTCCTATGAGTACTTAAGGCCGCTAACAAGAAAACTGAATGCGTAGGCAATGGCGAGAGGAATGGAACGCAGCAATTGAAAACAAATTGCACACAGTAAAGCCAAGAGTAGGTAGGTTTGCTCTTGAAAAACGTAACAGGCATCAAGAGGTTGCACTGTGCGAGTGTGTTGCATGTGATCGGTCATACACATGCAACACACTCGCACCTTTTAAGCAACTCTCCTGCATTGCGTTGTGAAAAATGTGGTGAAGTGCTATCTGTCGTTCGCATTTTACCTATGTGCCCGTACCTTGAACCAGAAAGACTGCGTCACTTCTCAAAGCTATACAAATGCCACATACGCCTCACCCTTTATTTTTTATTGGTAACGATCCCAAGTTTCCCACAATAGTAGTTTTAAGTTCTTAGCTGATGTTGGATTCCTGCATTCCATCACATATTCTCACTAATTTCAGCCCTCTCTCAATCCTGAAAGAACCGCTGAGACTTCTTTACCAAATTTCATGCAGCACACACTCCTTGTCCTGACAAGGACCACTGCCGACACTGCGTGACTTTGTAAAACCCAAAGGTTTAGACTGTTTTAAACTCATCACACATAGTCATTACACTTAAGTTTAATCCCTATGCACACTCTTTATTCTCGCCACCCTGAGTAGATTTTTTTCTATAATTGAACAGATGAAAGCTCTGTGTTTGGCGCTCTTTGGCCCGAGTTGCCCTTGCGCCAGTAAAATCTATCATCATCATCATACAATGACCAAGCTTACATCATCTCCTTGAATGTGGCCTGAGTATGACTTTTTATTTTTTTCAGGAACAGTATCGCACATAAAAGTATGATTCTTTTTTATTATTATTATTCATTACATGCTGTTGCCTTGAGCTACCGTCAGCTGCATTGCCATTCCCGGAGCTGTTATAATCTTTAGAAGTTAGCAGTCCCTTTTTTGAAGGCCTAAAATGGGAAAAGTGAGCAAATTACCTTGGATAAGCTGAAAAAACTTTTGTGGCTATTTTTATCAAATTACTAAGTTGCGTAAGACAACTCATGCTGCAAAGCAATCAATTTAGTTCATTTTAATACTGTATTCACCGGCATCTAGGCAAATGCAAAACTTTTGCATGCAGATCCTACGTAGATTGAGCTGTATCTGTTCCAAGAATTCTTGCTGCTCAGAAGCATTGTCGAAGCTTTCAGACAACTTACCGCAACAATGCATGTGCATATAGTCTGTGCCTTGTGTCATTCCTATTATTTTGATAGAAACGTGTCCACAACTATAGCCCCAAGCAGTATTGATTCAACTGTTCTGTGGCAGGGCTTCTTCTAAAACGATTTGCCTTTGTAATGCAACATTTGGCTCAGAACTCTGCAGAGCTCATACCATAAATGCTATGTGGGTCTGCTTATTGTTCCTGAGCATATGGAGCATGCTGATGTGCTTGGCCTGAATAGATGCAGTGTGGTAATGATTGTATCACTCACTAAACTAAACTCTTTAGAATCACTAAACTCTTTAGAACAAAACAACGAAGTTGGCCAAATGTTTCTGGCCCATGGGGGGCCGCTTAAAACTGGAAGGCCCGGTTCATTTGAACCCTTTGGACCCTGGATAATCCGCCCCTGTTGGCAACACTTCCATTCTCAGTGCAGACTGGTAACAGAATCAAGAAGTGTGCTTTGACTACTGTATTTCACTATGGGGCATGTCACATTCGACGGTGACTGCCTGAACGAGAATTTTGGGCCTCACTAAGCTAATGATGTTTTATATATATTCTCTTACAGTCGAACCCCGCTACAACGAATGCCGCTTCAGTGAAATTCCCGCTACAGCGAAAAATTCAAGGTTCTCCTTCAGCAGTTCATAAGAGCCAATGCATAAATGTAGATGTCAATGTAGATGTCGATGAAGATCCTAAACTCGTTGCTCACACCCACCCTGGGGGATCGCCCAAAAATTGGGTAGCTTACCATAAAAAAAGATGTATATAATTAAATACTGGCGAGAAGAAAATTAACAGAAATATTGTTTTCTGGTAAATTATTTTTGAGAAAAAATTTTTATTAATTAGTTTTTACTGACTGAGCAATAATTATTGATACTTGCTTGTATTTTATTTCTTTTTTATATCACCACGAGTCTGCGGCCAATCTGCTCAGGGTCAGGAATCCCGTCAAGCTGCTTTTTAGCAGCTTTTAATTCCTGTCCCTGCATCTTTTTCACTTTTTAATCTGATTTACATTTTGTTTTGTGTTGACCATTGCCATTTTATGAAAGATTGAATCACTGTACTTTAACATGATTGGTGAAAAAGATTGCTGAATAAACTGAAACTGAAATATCAATGAAAATTTTTCCATGGACTACTTGGTTTAACTGAGAACCTTTTGGTATTGAGGTTATTAAGTAAATCTCTTAGACTGTACAATAAAATCTTGCACGGCCGCGCACACTTTCCCGTTGCTGTGCCCTAGGGTATGTGCACCTAGGGATAGTAAATTTGACGTTGCCAAAGCTAAGCCAAGGATTCGTAATGGTATTTCTAGTGATACCGTTCTTAATGTTGAAAACTTTCTACAGGAAATGAAAAAGTGCTCCACAGTTTCCTCTTCTCCACAAAAAGAACAAAGAGGGGACGGAGTCAAGCCTGCTCTAAATAAATAAAAATTTAATGTAGGAGTATGACAGCGTAATCGAGTGATTAAAACTTTCAGGAATTGGTTGTGACATGAGGAAGTTTACCAGGGTGTCATTAGATGGTTGAAATCCAGATAACTTTTAAAAAATGGCATATAGAATTCTCGCATCATCATTTGCCTCTGCAATCTAGAAGCTACTATAAAGGCTGTTGTAGGGGTAATATTGATAGCTGGTTCATCTAACGCCGCTTTCGCTAGTGCATCAGCTGTTTCATTTAGAGTTATGCCTCTATGCCCTGGCACCCATTCTTATCGCACCTGGGTTAAGTGTTTCGGTACTAGGGAGTTGAATTCGCCTAAGGCTTTCGAATCACCTGATGCGTGAGCGCACTGCAAACCAACCAGGAGTCTTTTATTATTACGGCGGAATTCATTAATGTTGGCAGTTTTCGAAGGGCCAATACTATGGCCAAAATTCCGCAATAAAGATAGGTGTGAAATCTGGAGTTCGGAAGAAAAAGGACCAGTCTAGAACAGGGCAGAATATACTGATGCCACTCTTTTCATCTCGCTGTGAAGCGTCCGTCGCAATGATGACATGTGCTTGCACTCCTAGCAGGTAGTCCTGTAAAGTAGCTCTTAACAAATTACTCGGCAGGTGTTTAGCACTATTAGAGAAAATGTCATCAAAGTATATTAGGAGAAAACTTGTCAAGCTACAAATTGGCAAAACCTTCGTAATTTGCACAGACAGTGGGTCAAGAAGACACTGTACAAACTTTACTTGAAGTGTGAGAAATTCAGGCTTATGACAATAAAAAAATAAACCAGGTTGCACAATGAAAACTGTTTCTTTATGCCTCAAAAAGATTCAAATGCCCTTAAACACATTTGTACAGTCAATATTTTGAATCTGGTGAGGAGTGAGAGAATTCTAGCTTCTATATATAAAACGTTATTCGCTACAAACTAAGGTAGGCCTAAGCACATGCGCAGTGCCTATTTCTCCAGAACAACAAGGGGACATAGCTTATAGGCAGGTGCCTCGGAGTATAAAACACATCCAAATTCTAGAATCGGCCTCGCATATATGCGGTATATGGATAATAACGTGGCTCTGCGCATTCCTAATCGCCTGTTGCTTATCCTCCGTAGTAAGCCGACTGCCCGAACACCTTTTGCTGCAATATATTCGATCTGGTTTCGCCATACTAGAGAGCTGTCGTATATCACTGCTAGATATTTGATGATTTGCAATTGTGGATGGTATCAGTTTTGTATGAGAGAGATATATATACTGGGTCTTTTATCGGAAATACTAATAATGCAGACTTGTTCACATTTAGAGATAGATGAATAACATCGGGTCGCAGGGGCGCCTGCGCAAGTAGGCGTTTGGTGTGTAGCGACACCACGAACCCGAGCTAACGGGGGAGTTTCGACTCCCTCCCACGCCTAGCCGTGCGTGGCTTTGCCGTTTCCGAGGAAAAGGGGATCCTGGGGGTTGAGCCGACGCTGGGTGATTGGACGTTAAGGGCCCCCGGCAGAGGCAACACACCCCTTTGGCCCCGGCTTCACGTAGACGGCACCCCTGAGCTGACCCACCCAGAGGAATCGGCAGTCGCCTTTTCCCATCTCTCTCTCCCTACATCTTCGTCTTTATCTCTTACTATTTATCTGTCCTGTCTTGTACTCTCTTTCGTTTACTTCCAAACTTCCTGGCGGCTAGGGTTAACCCTGTGCAAATAGCCTACCTTGGTCTAGGCGCATTGGGTTATAGTGGCGTTGTACGGCTGGCGTCTGCAGGTTTCAGCATTTGTAACCTTGTAGCGTCCCCTTGTTGGGCTCCGTGGTGGGTGGCCGCCAACGCTGTTGAACAACAATAAGGAAGACATGCATGGAGCATTCCCACTACTGTCTGATCGTACCGGCTTAAAGCCGGTACGCACCGATGATCTCACCAGAGAAGGATTGGCCACCCTGCTGCAGTATCTGGCCACCCTCTCCCGTAGGCATTCGTCAATTAACTCACGGCCCTCAGTCCCCACCAGCTGCGGAGCAACTGACCACGGCGGCGGTCAGATCTGCAAAGCAGCAGAGGGTGCTAGGAATCTCTGGATACGAACAGGCCACCATTGGAACTTGAACTTAGCAACGTTTAACGTTAGAACGTTATCTAGTGAGGGAAGTCTAGCTGTATTATTCGAGGAGCTAGAAGGCATTAAATGGGATATAATAGGGCTGAGTGAGGTTAGGAGGACAGATGAGGCCTATACTGTGCTACAGAATGGGCACGTCATTTGCTATCGGGGCTTGGCAGACGGAAGAGAACTGGGAGTAGGGTTCCTAATTCACAGAAACATAGCTGGCAACATAGAGGATTACTATAGCATTAATGAAAGGGTGGTAGGCATTGTAATTAAACTGAATAAAAGATACAAAATGAAGGTAGTACAGGCTTACGCGCCTACATCAAGCCATGATGACGCTTCAGTTGAAAGCTTCTATGAAGACGTGGAATCAGCAATAAGTAAGTTGAAAACACAGTATACTATAGTAATGGGCGACTTTAATGCGAAGGTAGGGAAGAAGCAGGCTGGAGACCAGGCAGTAGGAGATTATGGCATCGGCACTAGAAACGCCAGAGGAGAGCTACTAGTAGAATTCACAGAACGCAATAATCTGCGTATTTTGAATACCTTCTACCGAAAACGAGAAAACCGCAAGTGAACATGGAGGAGCCCTAATGACGTAAAAAAGAACGAAATAGACTTTATAATCACTGCACACCCAGGAGTCGTGCAGGATGTGGAAGTGGTTGGCAAGGTAAGATGCAGTGACCATAGAATGGTACGGGCTCGAATCCGCCTAGACTTGAAGAAGGAACGACAGAAACTGATACGCAAGAAGCAAATCAATGAGCTAGCACTGAGAGGGAAAGTACAGGAATTCAGAGTGTCACTGCAGAACAGATACTCTGCTCTTAGCGAGGAAACCAACCTTAGCGTAGATACAATGAATGATAATCTGACGAGTATCATCACGCAGTGTGCAGTGGAAGTTGGAGGCCGGGTAGCTAGACAGGACACCGGCAAGCTTTCCCAGGAAACGAAGAACCTAATTAAGAAGCGTCAAATCATGAAAGAGTCAAGT
This sequence comes from Rhipicephalus annulatus, assembly GCA_013436015.1. Lineage (NCBI taxonomy): Eukaryota > Metazoa > Arthropoda > Arachnida > Ixodida > Ixodidae > Rhipicephalus > Rhipicephalus annulatus. Next base: position 242,820 of record WOVY01014998.1, on the reverse strand, counting down.
ACAACAGACAAAATAGAACTGACCGAGCTTTCGAAGCTGATTAATAAACGTAAAGTATGCGATGTAAGAAGGTATAACATGGAGAGAATTGAGCACGCTCTGAAAAACGGAGGAAGTGTCAAAGCAGTGAAGAGGAAACTTGGGATAGGCAAAAGGCGGATGTATGCACTAAGGGACAAAGAAGGCAAATAACTACCAATATGGATAGGATAGTTAAAATAGCGGAGGAGTTTTACAGAGATCTGTACAGTAGCCGAGACAACCACGACCTTAATACTATAAGAACTAGCAGTAACCCAGACGACACCCCACCGGTAATGATAGAAGAAGTCAGAAAAGTTTTGGAGAGCATGCACAGAGCCAAAGCTGCTGGTGAGGATCAAGTAACATCAGATCTGCTGAAAGATGGAGGACAGATTGTGTTAGAAAACTAGCCACTCTATTTACGAGGTGTCTCCTGACGGGAAAAGTACCGGAGTCTTGGAAGAACGCTAACATTATCTTAATACATAAGAAAGGAGATGACAAGGACTTGAAGAATTACAGGCCGATCAGCTTGCTCTCTGTAGTATACAAGCTATTTACAAAGGTAATTGCTAGCAGAGTAAAGAAAACATTAGAATTCAATCAACCAAAGGAACAAGCAGGATTTAGAACAGGCTACTCAACAATTGACCACATTCATACTATCAATCAGGTAATAGAGAAATGCTCAGAGTATAACCAACCACTATACATAGCCTTCATAGATTACGAGAAGGCGTTTGATTCAGTAGAAATATCAGCCGTCATGCAGACACTGCGGAATCAGGGCATAGATGAAATATATATAAACATTCTGGAAGAAATCTACAGGGGATCAACTGCTACCATAGTGCTTCATAAAAAAAGCAACAGAATACCAATAAAGAAGGGTGTAAGGCAGGGGGACACAATCTCCCCAATGCTATTCACTGCGTGCTTACAGGACGTTTTCAGAAGCCTAGAATGGGAACAGTTAGGGATAAGAGTTAATGGAGAGTACCTCCGTAACCTGCGCTTCGCCGATGACATTGCATTGCTGAGTAACTCAGGGGACGAATTGCAACTCATGATTACAGAGTTAGACAAGGAGAGCAGAAAGGTGGGTCTTAAAATTAATCTGCAGAAAACGAAAGTAATGTACAACAACCTCGGAAAGAAGCAGCGCTTTGCGATAGGTAACAGTGCACTTGAAGTTGTAAAAGACTATGTCTACTTAGGGCAGGTAATAACTGCAGAGCCTAACCACGAGATTGAAATAACTAGAAGAATAAGAATGGGGTGGAGCACATTCGGCAGGCACTCTCAAATTTTGACAAGTAGATTGCCACTGTCCCTCAAGAGGAAGGTATATAACAGCTGTATCTTGCCGGTACTTAGCTACGGAGCGGAAACCTGGAGACTCACAAAGAGGGTTCAACTTAAATTGAGGACGACGCAGCGAGCATTGGAAAGAAAAATGGTAGGTGTAACCTTAAGAGACAAGAAGAGAGCAGAGTGGATTAGGGAACAAACGGGAGTTAAGGATATCATAGCTGCAATAAAGAAGAGGAAATGGACATGGGCCGGGCATGTAGCACGTAGACAGGATAACCGCTGGTCATTAAGGGTCACCAACTGGATTCCCAGAGAAGGGAAGCGGCGTAGGGGGAGACAGAAGGTTAGGTGGGCAGATGAGATTAAGAAGTTTGCGGGTATAAATTGGCAACAGCAAGCACAGGACCGGGTTAACTGGCGGAACATGGGAGAGGCCTTTGTCCTGCAGTGGACGTAGACAGGCTGATGATGATGATATATATATATATGTGTGTGTGTGTGTGCGTATATATATATATATATATATATATTATAAAGGAGATTTATTAAGCAGAAAGGTTGGTGCTTGGAAGGCTTGGAAGGCGATGCACCAGCCGCAATTTCCGAGCTCGAGCCGCTGCTGCACACTCGATGCTGCTGCCGCTGCTGCACACTCGATGCTGCTGCCTCTGCGCCGGAGTACTTCCTCTTCTTTACAATGGCCCCACGGAGAAAAAAAAGGAGCCATCCTGGCGACTTAGTCCTGTGCAGGCGGCGTTGAACCGTGGTATTGCTTGAGCCTTTGTACGTGTACAACCTCGCGGTTGCGACGTCGCAAGTCTGATGGTGGCGTAAGAGGCTCAATGAGGTAGTTTACTGGCGAAGTTTGTTCGACAATACGATATGGCCCATCGTACTTTGGCAGAAGTTTGGAAGAGAGCCCAGGTGTGTGATGCGGCACTGACAGCCATACAAGAGAACCCGGAAGAAAAACGGGAGTTGAGGTCTGGGCATCACGAATTGCCTTTTGCCTGTTTTGGTCATCGCAGGTAAAGCGACGAGCTAACTGGCGGCATTCTTCTGCGTGTCTGGCGGCGTCCAAGATCGGTAGGCACTCGGACGCGTCTGGTCGATAGGGCAAAATGGTGTCAATGGTGTGGGAGGGGTGACGGCCGTAGAGGAGGTAAAAAGGGGAGAAGCCTGTTGTCGCTTGCGTTGCCGTATTGTAGGCGTATGTAATGAATGGGAGAACTAAGTCCCAGTTAGAGTGGTCAGGCGTCACATACATAGATAGCATGTCACCGAGAGTACGATTAAAGCGCTCGGTAGCCCCATTGGTTTGTGGGTGGTAAGCGGTACATGTGCGATGTACAATAGCACACTCAGCGAGCAATTTTTCAATGACCTCGGACAAGAAGGCGCGGCCGCGGTCACTGAGGAGTTCTTGAGGGCCTCCATGACGCAACACAAAATGACGTAGTAGGAAAGTGGCAACCTCTTGTGCTGTAGCCGTTTTAAGAGCAGCGGTCTCAGCATAGCGCGTTAGGTGGTCGATAGCAACTATTATCCACCTGTTGCCAGTCGGAGTCAATGGAAGTGGCCCATAAATATCTATTCCAACCCGTTCGAAGGGTCGGGAAGGGCATGGTAAAGGCTGCAGTTCACCGGCGGAGGCGTGTGGTGGAGATTTTCGGCGCTGGCATTCGGCACAAGAGCGGACGAAGTTGCGGACGAAGGTATACATGCCACGCCAGTAGTAGCGATGTCGAAGCCTTTCGTAGGTCTTGAAGACTCCTGCGTGGCCACATTGTGGGTCAGCGTGAAAAGAGGAACAAATCTGCGACCTCAGGGTTCGTGGAACGACGAGCAGCCACTTGCGTCCCTCTGGTGCGTAGTTACGTCGATAGAGAAGCGTGTCACGTATCGAGAAGTGTGGAACTTGGCGCCGAAGCGTTCGCGTCTTTGGGAGTTCAGAAGTGTCGGAGAGATGATTGAGGAGAGACGCAGTCCACGGGTCATTGCGTTGTTCGATAGCAATGGTGTCAAAGTCAAGCGATGACAATGTGGAATCGCAAGCGGAGTCAGCTGTGGCTTTCTGGGACAGGGGGGAACGGGAAAGGGCGTCGGCGTCAGCATGCTTCCGTCCTGACCGATAAACCACGCGTATGTCGTAATCTTGAATTTTCAACGCCCAGCGAGCGAGGCGGCCAGATGGGTCTTTTAACGTCGAAAGCCAGCACAGCGCGTGGTGGTCGGTCACGACGTCAAAAGAACGACCATATAGATATGGGCGAAACTTTCGAAGGGCCCACACAATGGCCAAGCACTCCTTTTCTGTGACGCTGTAGTTGCTCTCAGCCTTGGTAAGTGTGCGACTAGCGTATGCCACGACGTATTCCTGATGTTCCGGTTTACGCTGTGCGAGCACAGCACCCAGGCCTACACCACTGGCGTCGGTGTGGATTTCAGTTGGCGCTTCAGGATCGAAATGGCGTAGAATTGGTGGCGTCGTAAGAAGCCGTCGCAGGGTGTTGAAAGCCTCGTCGCAGGCAGGGGACCACGATAAGAGGTCTTTACAGCTGCTGAGAAGTTGCGTGAGAGGTGATATGATAGACGCGAAGTTTCGGACGAATCGCCGGAAATACGAACACAAGCCGATGAAACTTCGAAGTTCTTTGATGGTGGCAGGTTTAGGAAACGCCGTAACAGCTCGCAATTTCTCGGGATCCGGGAGGATGCCTTCCTTGGAAACAACGTGGCCCAATATGTTCAGTTGACGCATGGCAAATCGACATTTTTTTAGATTTAATTGCAAACCGGCGTTAGTTAAGCAAGTAAGGACGTGCTGAAGGCGACGTAAGTGTGTGTCAAAGTTAGGGGCGAATACCACGATATCATCGAGGTAACACAAGCATATCTTCCATTTTAGTCCACGCAGGATGTTGTCCATCATTCGTTCGAACGTTGCAGGTGCATTGCAAAGTCCGAAGGGCATGACGGTGAATTCATATAAGCCGTCTGGCGTGACAAAAGCGGTTTTGGGGCGATCGGCCTCCGCCATAGGCACCTGCCAGTAGCCTGACCGCAAGTCTAACGAGGAAAAGAACTCGGCACCCTGCAAACTGTCCAAAGCATCGTCAATGCGCGGTAGTGGATAGACATCCTTCAGCGTGATCTTGTTCAATCGCCGGAAATCGACACAGAAACGAATAGAACCGTCTTTCTTTTTGACGAGAACCACCGGAGACGCCCATGGGCTCTGTGAAGGTCGAATGACGCCTCTGCGAAGCATGTCGTCTACTTGGTCAGCAATGACGCGGCGTTCTGTAGCGGACACGCGATATGGTCGTTGTCGCAGCGGTGAGTGGGACCCAGTGTCGATGTGGTGTTCTACTGCTAAGGCACGGCCGAGAGATGTTTGTTCAACGTCGAAAGAGTGGCGGTAGCTCTCAAGAATGGTGAGGAGTTGTGAACGCTGCGAAGATGTCAAATCTGCAGAGATGAATGGTTGAAATATGTTTGCCGACGTTGAGTCAGGCGCTGAGACGACAGCCAGTTCACAGACGGAGGTAGAAGGCACCTCATCGGGGACGGATATAATTCTGGAAGAACTGATTGTCTCGACGTGGCCAAGGCACTCGCGACAAAGTAGAGATAAAGACGACGACTCATGATTATAAATTGGCATTGTGGTTGACCCTTCTACAAGATCGAGAGCAGCAAAAGGCAGGGGGAGAGCTCTTCGGGCGACGAATATTGGAGATGGTGTGAAGAAGACCGTGCCGTCGGATATGGCGCTGCATGAAACTGGCACGAACGCAAAAGAGCATGGAGGGATGTAGGTGTCATCGCTAACGACAAGTTTAGCGGCAAACTGGGTGTCGACGGACGCTTGGTCATCCAGTGAGCAAAATTCGACCTCAGCCCTAGCACAGTCGATTACGGCGTTATGACGCGACAAAAAGTCCCATCCCAAAATAATATTATGGGAGCATGATGAAAGAACAACGAACTCTATCGTATACAGAACGTCCTGAATTGTCACGCGGGCTGTACATACTGCGGTCGGTTGAACAGGTTGAGCACTGGCTGTGCGAAGCGATAATCCGGAGAAAGGCGTCGTAACCTTACGAATTGAGCGGCAAAATCCAGCATCTATTACCGAAACAGCTGCACCGGTATCTACAAGAGCGACAGTAGGGATATTTTCGACGAACACATCAATAACATTGGTAGGTGACAAATGAGGACTTGGGCAAACCGAAACTTGCGCAGTTCTTGCCTCAGGAACTGCGTCGTCTAGTTTTCCTCCTCGTTAGGTGCGGGGCGTCGACGCATAGGAGAAGGCGAGCGGCGGCGTGGAGAGGGTGAGCGAAGACGTCCCGGCCGAGGGCGGTGGTCGTCCTGGTAGCGGGCTGGCATTGGAGTGGAGGAACCGTATCGCGCGTTGGAGTCAAGCGGGAAGAAAGGCTCACGGCGGTTTTCATTGGTGATATGCGTCCGGCGGCGGCAATACCTTGCGACGTGTCCGGGGTATCGACAAGTGTAACATATCGGGCGATTATCGAGGGTGCGCCACGGGTTGGCGGTGTTAGTGCTGGTCCAGTGAACTGGAGCTGGGGAATAGCTCGCGCGAGGCTGGAACGGAGGCGCAGGCGCCTTGCGAGTTGGCATGGCTGCAGCCGCGGCGTAGGTGAGAGGAGCAGCCACAAGATTAGGCTCGCGAGCAGCTGGTAAGGCATCGGCGACCTCTCCTTGAATGACGTCACGTAGAGACGATGGTAAAGGTGTGGTAGCTTCTGGTGTGAAAGGCACCAAGGAAAGCTGTCGTGCAACTTCTTCGCGGACAAATGCTTTTATTTCGGCCATTAGTGACGCGTGGTCATGACCACTGATCGCACTAGACAGCGATGCCAAATCGTGCGCTGGAGGACGTCTTGTCAGCGCTCGCTGCTTCCGCAATTCATCGTAGCTTTGGCAGAGGCTAATTACGTCGTTAACAGTAGTCGGGCTTTTCGCCAAGAGCATTTGAAAAGCGTCGTCGTCAATCCCTTTGAGGATGTGCTTACATTTTTCAGCTTCCGTCATTTCGGCGTTCACGCGTCTGCACAAATCGACGACGTCCTCTATGTAACTTGTAAAGGTTTCACCCGTTTCTTGTGCGCGTGTGCGTAAACGTTGCTCGGCACGAAGTTTTCGGACGGCAGGTCGATCGAAGACTGCTACAATCGACGTTTTAAATTGCGGCCACGTTCGGACGTCTGCCTGGTGGTTTCTAAGCCAAAGGCTGGCTACACCCGTGAGATAGAACGAAACGCGTGTCAACTTGTCCGCGTCCGTCCATCTGTTTAAAGCGCTCACCCGTTCGAAAGTCGAGAGCCACTCTTCAACGTCGTTGTCATCTGTTCCACTGAAGATTGGAGGCTCCCGCTGAGGAACACTGCCTGGACAGGTGGCCGGAAGAGATGGAAGCGTCTGCTGATCGGCGTCCGGCATAGCAGAAGGTAGCCGTCGAGAACGGAGTTCCAGGATGGTAGCGGGAAGGTGTAAGGGACGGTACCCGGCACGTCTCCACCAATTATAAAGGAGATTTATTAAGCAGAAAGGTTGGTGCTTGGAAGGCTTGGAAGGCGATGCACCAGCCGCAATTTCCGAGCTCGAGCCGCTGCTGCACACTCGATGCTGCTGCCGCTGCTGCACACTCGATGCTGCTGCCTCTGCGCCGGAGTACTTCCTCTTCTTTACAATATATATATATATATATATATATAGTGGCCGAAGGGAGGCGACTACAGATCGAAGATGAAACTGTTTGTTCGGGTTGAACTTGTGGCCAACAAATGAACACTAATACTACAGTGAGGCCCAGGCACTGATTGCGATGGGCAGAGCGTCAGCCGTCGATCAACTGACCAGCGGCGAAGCATATCGTCATTTATACTCTTGCCATGAAATATTCTACCATTATAGCTAGCAGCGACGTAGGTTACCAATTAATCTGTGACGTTCCCGAATTTGGCCTAATCCTAACAAAACAATCTACAAAGCCTTGAAGCTTCTCGAACATCGCAGGCACGGTTTGTGGTGAACGTTGTGTAACGGGGGGATAACAAAACTTGAGAAAAGGAACGTTGCATTGCCCCCCCCCCGCACACACTGATAATGGCTTCGTCGCGATGCTTTAACAAAAGATGAAGTTACAATAATAAAGACAATTTACAAAGAGTAGAGCAACAGCAACAAAATACAGTCGTCAGGTTCGCGCGTGGAATGGGTTGAGGCGCTCACCACGGACGACTTCAGGCCGAGCACGGCGCCGATGAGAGTACGTAATACAATCAAGAACAACCTCGTAGTCGAGTGAGCCGAGACGTCGAACTGCTCTGTACGGTCCGAAGTACCGTCACGCAAGTTTTCATTGAGCCCACGTTGACGTATCGGCGTTCATACCCAGGCACGGTCCCCGGACTGGTATACTGCACGAAGCTTCGTCGAAATTTGTAATGGCGGTGGTCAGTCGCCTGCTGATTCTTTATGCGCAGGCGGGTGAGTTGACGAGCTTCTTCCTCGCGCTGAAGGTAGGCAGTGACGTCGAGGCAGCATCGACCAGCAAACAGGGCGCATCATTTGGCAGAACAACGTCAATGATTTGACACTCATACCTGTCCCGATGGTGTAGATGTCGTTGCTTTGTTTTGTAGTCTCTTTGCACTTCTTGTGGTGCACAAACAGCGCGAATTCTCAGGAAGGAGAAACTTGAGCTTTAGAAACACCGCGGCATCAAGCTTTTTGCAGGTTGGACTGCACGGACACAAAGACGGGTGAGGGACGGCCTAATGTCCTTTCACACTTCGAAATAGATTATGAATGGAAAGGGTTTTTAATATAAATGAAAAGAGGATCTACAAAAACAGGCGTTGCTATCTAGCGTTGGTGCTAGTCAACTGCAGGCCTCCTGGGAAAATATGGCAGCAATATCTCATGAAGAGACTTACGAGCTTAGAGAGGTTATTAACATTTTAATCCCATGAATAGTCGCGAGCTAACAGAATTCAATAACCGCTTTACAGCTTGAAGAAATTTATTTATGAAGTGAAAAAAAATTCACGTACGGCAAGAACTGCGCTTTCCTATACCATTCCTTTTTAAAATCTGGCCGCAAGAATTTCAAGCTACTCCAAATAACGCAGCCAACCTTCGTTTAGTAGCAAATGACATCACAATATGCTTATATCTCACCTGCTAATATCTCCCCTCTTCGGTATATTTTGTGAGCCATTTGATATATTACCTCAGGATAAAAATTCTGAATAGTTGTTATCCTGTAATGAATGGTATTATCATTACGCAGACAATGGCTACGCCACTAAACGCCTGAGTAGGCTCCTAAGAGTTGCGTTCTATTATTCTCTTATAATCACCTTGTCTTCCGATAAGTAACAAAACTTATCATGTAGAACGAAGCTTTGAGTGCATTCGTCGAAGATGACACTTGAATGCAGAGTGCAGTTAGACCTTCAGGAAGAAGGCCTTAAACAGTTTATTTTAATATCTTTGTTTTGTCCTGCAAAGCAGAACCTTTCACTTGAATATCGATGTCTGCTTCTTCGTACAGCAATCAGTATTGTTCCCATACTCTCCTTCTGCAAGTCTGCTAGAATGAACAAAATGAACCCACTTATTCTTACACATATGTTTATAACGTGTGAACACGCTAAATAAGGGACATAGCATGACTTGAAAACCACTCAATTCAACATGAGAATAATGCGCTTTAAAGAAGAAAACAGAAATACGTTTCTAAAACTCAATAAATCAACAATTTTGGGCACAACTTAACTTTAACGCCCAAAAAACAGCCTTTCATAATAAATATGACTGAGAAAAATGGTTTTAAAAATGTATTGTGAACTTGCACAACACGAAAAATTACGCAAGCAAAATATCATAACCCAACCACTTCGTAGAAAAGACAATAAATGTGCGTATTTTTACGACATGTAGTCGATGTGCAAAAAACGTGAGACTCTCAGGCTCATAAAATATTTCACGTAAAAATAAGGTTAAAATTGTAACTTTTATAGGTGAAAGACAATGATTTTGGAGAATCCTGAACAACAGAGAACTCTTCAAGGACACCGCTGACTGCTTATCTGGGAAGAATCAATCTGTGAGCCCGTGATGCTTGTTAGTTCCACATACCCTCCTTTCGTCAAAACCAATGTGTAAATAGCAATACGGCGCTATTTGTTCCGTATTCTTCCTTCGTCACAGTTTGTTTGCGCTGTAGCTTTTCGTGATGTATTACCACCAAGTCTTTAAAACATTAGAATGATCTTTACTGAAGTTCCAAAAAGCGATACTGTGCTCTTTGCCTTTCATTACTCTACTGGTGCCCTTCCTCATTTATTGTGTTAAATATATATTTATGCATAATGCGGAACGATATAGTGAGGGTCCAAAATATTGACACTTGTTCTTTAGCATTTAGAGTTTGACGAATATTATTGAGCATGGCATGTTTTCTTTTGCTTCCACGAAACAAAAATTCTAGTGTATGCGTCAATAGCGATACTTCCGATTTCTTATTTCTTAAGAATTGCACCCTTAAAGATGAGCGAATTTTCTCGAAAACGTGAAAATGTTTTTTTAAGTGCCGGTAATCTAACCACATTATTGTTAACGTATCGCTCGATCTTCTGTAGGCCAAGTAACACCGACCTCATTTATTCGATCAATACTGCGGCAACATTCTTTAGCCGAAATGAATGATGTATACTAGTTTGATTACCTTTCCATCACTGTTATTCGATACTGTGTAAAAGGTGCTTAAACGATTTCCAGTTATTTGTTACCACCTAAAGTAATTGCGCACGTATGGTTCCCGATGACATCACGATCAGCCATGCCAAACGTGTGAGCGCACAAGTGGCAAGGGTCCCGCGCCTTCCAAGCAACAATTTATGTTGCTTTTTGCAGCACTTTTGCAATCACCAGTGTTTCACTTGACGTCATTATTTCCGAATAGTCATCAGATGCATGAAAACAATCTGCTGGTCTACTGGAGGCACACTCGTCTGCGTAGACAGGATAACCGCTGGTATTTAAAGGTAACAAACTGGATTCCCCGAATAGACAAGCGGCCGGTTAGAGGGAGACAGAAAGTTAGATGGGCAGATGAGATTAAAAAGTTGGTCAGTATAAAATGGCAGCAGCAAGCACAACACCAAATTGACTAGCAGAACATGGGGGACGCCTTTGTCCTGCAGTGGACGTAGTCAGGCGGCTGCTGCTGCTGCTGATGATGATGATGATTATGATGATGATGATAAAGAGGAGGAGGAGGATGAGAATGATGACTATGATGATAATGATGATATGTGTACAATGACAATTCGTACAGTCAACAACTAATGTTCGTGGACTACAAGGCCAGAGGCCGAAAAGTTTTCAGGACACATACGCTACGTCAGTGGCGATTGACAGCACCGCATCCCTCGTGAAGCATCCCCCTTTCCTCCTTTATCTCTGGCTTGTCTCCTTCCGTTCTGAGTACAATAATATTCCCCTTTCACTATTTACCATGACTCGTTTTTAACAGCTGCGCCTAAGTGATTTCACCTCAAAAGCAGTCTATGAATATAACTCGTGCCAGTCGCAGTCTTCATAACAAAGTGATACCTAAGCAACGGAATGCCGTTGGAGGCACATCATGATAATGGAAAATATAAATGTCAAGGTCAGATTGCACATAAGCCCTCCACGTGAAAACTGCGTACTCACGTTGTGCTTTATGGGAGTAGAAAATTTGGATGCCAGTGAAGAACGAAAAGAGCCATTTCCGGCCCACTACTGCAGTTGACGTAAAATGGGGCTCCGTTAGGTGCACGAACAATGAGTTTGGCCAACGCCTCCTTTATTTATTTCAGTGCCAGTGCAAACGCGCGTTTATCAATGCGAGCCACCAACAAGCAATAGTTCAGGGGATGGCCGCTGTGCGACGCTGCATGTGCGGTCGAGAAGAGGCCAGGACGGGAGTATTGCGAACCAAGACATATCATTCCAAATACGAAGGGGTAGACACAGTATGCAGTGCGTGTGAAGAGGAAGAAGAAACTGCCGAACACTTGATAATGTTCTGTAAAGGGCTTCACCCTATAGTTCAGGATGATGGTGCGCAGAGTTTTTCAAAGCACTGGGATTTAGGGACAGGGAGGGCAAAATAGACTTTACGCGGGCAGACTTAACTAGAAGGAGCTTATCTGATTGGTGGCTAACGTCAAGGCACGTGTGAAAATTAAACCCTTCACTTCAAAGTACGAAACCTCAACCTCACTATTTAAAGGAAAAGAAAGATAAATTTTATGGTTAGTTCACCAAGTATTACGGTTGGTGGCGTTAGCCACCGCCCGATCTAAAAAGTACAGCCACATCCATCCATCCATCCATCCATCCATCCATCCATCCATCCATCCATCCATCCATCCATCCATCCATCCATCCATCCATCCATCCATCCATCCATTCATCCATCCATCCAGCTGCTTGCGTCACATGTTCTTCCGAGTGCTTTCACCCGGAAATGCCGTAGACGTGTTCCCCACTACGATGTCGTAAGTCTGACAGATTTTTCTCATCGTGCTTCTTTTTGTGGCTCGAAGCAATGCGGCTGCTGCATCACCGCGCCACACATGTAGTAGCGTTGCATTCACGCTTCCCCAGTAGTTGCCCACATACCGCCACGAACGACGACACGCTTTATCAAAACACCGTATTACCGCAGAGCCAACTTGACTGCCAACATAGTGAACACAAGGAATGCAAAACGCCGACTAACTTATTTGTACACAACTGAACGGAAAATTACTTCTTATGATTTCTGTCGTGAGGCACTGTATGAGGGGGCACCGTCCCCCATGACAGCAAAGCACACACGGAGGCTTGGCGATGGGCGAGAGAAGGAAAGGACTTGAGGAGAGGGTGGTGAAAAGCTCAATCGGGGCATTGGGCTGACATTGATAAAAAAAAGAGGAGGCGTTGGTTTCGCACGCAATAACGTAAGCCACGAAGTTTTATGGTTCACTGCGCATTTGCAAAAGGAGCTTTTTGTTAGAGTTTGCAGAATAGCATGTTTTGTTTTTCTGTTGGTTAAATACTAAACATAACTTGCTGTAACCTAAGTCTGCGGAAACCATGTTGTTTACTGCCATAACCTCTAAAAATGGTTCTCAGAAAACAAAGCCTATTTATTATTAGCTTTTACGTGAAATGTACTATTTGAGGTAGACATAGATTTTACTACATCATATTACGAGAGCAGGTAATAGATGCGGACAAAAAGTTCCTTATTGATTGCTGCAATTAAAGGTTAGGGTATATCATCTTTATTTTTTGTACGAGTAATTATTTCTACGCCCAATTCTACGGGATCTAAGCAAAGGTACCTTCAACTGTTTTGTAACCCATTCATTATTAGGATTGACGTGAGACGTATCATGGGAGGTAGTTATGCGTTCTTTCAAATATATAGAAGAACGGGGATGTATGCGGACAAAAATATTTTACGGTTCCTTGAATGATATTCTTCGTTACTTCGTTCGAAGCAATTTTCTGTAGCTAATGAATGCTAGGGCTGTATGAGTGGGGTTTGAAGGATTTCAATTTCAGCCTTGAATATTCGCGGTATCCAGAGCCAATGATCCATTTCAGTTAATTTTACTGGCTCGAACTATATAAGGCCCATGCTTTACACTATCTACACATACTCCCTGAAGAACTGGTACAAAAGCTGCGGTGAGTGAATGACTTCCTATGATTATCTTTGCAAATATGAATTGTGTGAATAATGCATTGCCCCACTATACAGTTTTTGAAAAAAAAACACTGATGTCAGGGTGTTCCTAATGTTGTTACCCAGGCGTAATTTAAATGTACAACTTTCCTCTTGCCTGATTACACCACTCAGTTCATATTGCATATTGGTAATCCATTGAAGGCTAGTTTTTTTTTTGTTCATACGTGTTGTGAAAACAGGTGTGGTATTTTATATTATCTGCACCTGATAGATAATGCTGACAATAACATCGTGAATGAAAACTTAGTTTTCAAGATATGGCCTATAACCATGTGGTCAATCTGGGCCCTTAGGCTACAGCAAAAGTGACAAATTTTCTGTCACAACTTGACACGTCGCAAAAGGAATTGTGAATTTGTTCGGCATTTAGTGAAAAATGATATGAAGCATGGAATGCCCATGCCGACGTCACATTTGCGGCACTTTGTGGGTACCACACTATTGCAGTGGTGTTCAGCGCACCTACGCCTTTTGCTGCTACGTGTAATTGCGACAAAGTGTGCTGATTTGAAACAAAGTGCACTTTTCAATAAGCGTCAATGTTTTTCGACGGCCAGTTCCTTTTCGCTTGTTAATTTCATCTGTGAGGTAGGTTTGAGAAATTTTCTCCGCAAAAACATTCACTGACGTTGGATTTTGTGCCCTGAATGAGCACCACGCATCGCTTATAACTACGCTATGACGTGAACATCGCTCAAAATTGCTGTTTTTACAACCAGTCGTAATCCACCAGGCGCCTACGTTTAATCTGATCAGTATGTTCTGTGAAGCAATCATATTTGGGAACGACATTGGGGCAAGACACCACGGTCTTGAGTACACTAGAAGGAAATTTACTGTCTGGACTTGAGCAGGTATTGGTGATGCACAGCCCTGCTCTTCATACTTTGCTCTATGTTTATAACAGTCTCATCTACCATTGATACAGCCACCAGCAAGCATGGTTTTAACACTTAGGTTACCGACATTTTAGGCGCACAGGAAATGGTGGTGAAAATTTTCGGAGCATACCACAACTACGTACCTCATGTTGAGATTTTAGTTTTGGAGCGTGAAACCACACTGTTTATTATGTTTGTTATATTGAGGTTGTTCTTGACACTGCCATAAACCTCATCGCAAAATTTTTTACCTGATTAGGTAGTCGCCTCCAGTAGCTGAGTTTAAATGGCCGAGCGATTTATCGTTCTTTTCGAGTATTGCAATAAATTTGAAATAAACCTAGGCGCACTCTAAATTCGAAGCAATTCGAGGTGCTTCACCCCTAAAACATTACAGTGTGCTTGGAGAATTTTGATATATTTTTCACCTCTTCCTTAGTTGTTCGATTAGTAAGTTCCCAAACATTATTTCAACTTGAACTGGCTACGGAGGCAGGGTTGATTACAGGGAAAAGTAATCACGATTGTTGAATTTATTGAGAGAGACTTGGTCTGTTTTGTCCTAACTGCAATCACGCTGCTAGGCACAACAGCGACTAAGGCAAGCAAGCCATCCTGGCATCGCCAACGGTGCATCAAAATTTCTGCCATTCGAAATTTTTCATAAAATATACTCGTAGTATTTTTCCCGACTCACCTATTTTCTCACCACGAAGCATGCTAGATAACGCTGCTTGCCACCAATAGGCAGGCATTATATTCCGGAAAAATGTTCATGTGTGTACTATAACAGAGGGTAATGAAAATGCCCTCCCTCTGACATTGCATTAATCAAGGATAACTATTGTTTCCGTGTGGCAATAAATACATTGTATCCGTAATAACGCATTACAACTGTGGTCATTTTCATCTTACTATTCTTTGCCACCAGTTGATCTAAATTTCTACCCACTTCCCTCTGTGAATTCATCGGCCTTGAGGGTTGAATAGTAAAATAAAAGAAATAATTGAGTACCTCGAGGATCCCTCAGGAATATTTCCAGATATGTTATCTTCTACCCCTTCAGAGTTTTCCTCGAACCCTTATATACAAGAATATGTTCATCACTTGTAGCGTTTCACAGGTTACGAAACAATTGGGGGTCCAACTCACCCAGGGAGAATAAACGGGTGAAGACCGGATTTGCCTTTTTTATGTTTCTCTTCTTTATAATGAGCAGCACCTGAATTGCTTTGTTAAGCAGTGAACCACGTTGACAAAGTTACGTGCTCGAAACGCAACGACAAATAATCAATGCGGGTCATAAAATTAAAACTGGCGGAAAACCATGGTCTGCAATCAGAGCCTTCACACGCATTTTGGTATATTAAAGTACACAATTGCACATCGACAGCGGTAACCGTACAAATGACTAGACAGGTGGGATGAGTGAAGAAAACGACAACGACGGAAGTGCGGGGCAATGCGCGTGTAATGTGCGCGTGAGTGTCAGCGAATCAGCTGATGACCTGTGGTGGCCCATAGAGGTGGCGTGCTACGATTGGGCCACGGGCGACCATCACGTGGCAGTGGGCTTTGTGGCTGGGGACGAGCCGAAGCAGCGGCAGACGTGAGACAGCGGGCCGAAGCGTCGGACGCAGGCGAGCCAGATTCCGGCCAGGGAACGCGGCCGTCCACGCTGCTGCCGTCTAACCACCAGCTGGGGCGGCGTTGCTGGCATGAGTACTGCATCTCGGGGTGCGGCCTGGCCTGCTGTTCTCTTCCTTGCCGAGGGCATTGCGGATCTCGGCGAGGCGTCTCCATGGTCAGCCGTTCGACACAGCAATGAACGTGGCCTGGCTAATGGTCATGGTTGCGTCGAGCATTGCGTCTCGGCGCACGCTCTTCGCTGGACGGGCTGGCCATGCCCCGAATGGAGCATCGCGTCTCCGATGCCGGTTGACTGCTCCGTAGTCGCACCCGTGCCATCAAGCGCCGGTGTCACCAGAGCGTCACACTTCGGCAAGGGACGAGCGAGATCTTCTGCCGGGCGAGACGCGGGCATGTGTACGGAGGACCATGGAGCCGGGCGAGGTTCAGGGTGGCCGAGGATTCAGATGCCAGGGGAATTGCTGGCTGAATCGAGAATCGCCGAGCGGTGCCGAGTCGTACCGAGCGACGCGCCAGCCTCGGAAGTGGGCCGCGAGGTCACGAGCTGTGCACCCGAGGGTACCTGGCTGTGCCCTGGCCAAGGCGAGGAGCGCCGGTGAGTGAGCTGCCGCACCACAGCTGTAGCGAGCAGCATTTCAGCACGGCACAGACGGTGCTGTGCTGGCCAGAACCCACACGTGGAACCGCTACGCCCGGGCGGTGATCAAGAGCTTGGAAACGAGGTCCGAGGTCGCGCTGGTCCAGGCATCTCCGCCACCGCAGCTCGAGGGTTGAGGCCACGAAGGCAGACGAAGCGGTGCGCCGCTCGAGAGGACGAGTTCCTGGCAGCGTTCCTGAGCCGGACGTGAGACCCGTACGTATCGGCCAGGTCGAGCTCCGGTGTGCCTGTTCAAGGTCCAAGGCCGAGACCTGCTGAACGGCTCCTGCCTGGGTGCAGTGGCCGGGAGCAGGTTCGTGGACGAGGCCTACCGGGTGTGGTCATCGTGAGCCGTGGCCCGATCCTGGACCTCCGGAGTTGCGACCCTGACTGCTGGGTTGGCCGCGACGTCCGACTCAACGGCACTGCACACGGTAGCGTATCCGTGCGCCGTCGACCGTTCCACCCATGCCATGAAATAAAAAGTTCATGTTAATCCTTTCTCGTCCGCTATCAACAAACATAGTGACGAACGTCCTTTAACCATCACACCTGCTGTTCTCTTCCTTGCCGAGGGCATCGCGGATCTCGGCGAGGCGTCTTCACGGTCAGCCGTTCGGCACAGCGATGAACGTGGCCTGGCTAATGGTCACGATTGCGTCGAGCATCGCGTCTCGGCACACGCTTTTCGCTGGACGGGCTGGCCATGCCTCGCGTGGAGCATCGCGTCTCCGATGCGGGTTGACTTCTCCGTGGCCGCACCCATGCCACCAAGCGCCGGTGTCACTAAAGCGTCACACTTCGGCAAGGAACGAGCGAGATGTTCTGCCGGGCGAGGCGCGGGCGTGTGTACGGAGGACCATGGAGTCGGGCGAGGTTCAGGGTGGCCGAGGATCCAGGTGCCAGGGAAGTTGCTGGCTGAATCTAGGATCGCCGAGTGGTGCCGTGTGATGCACCAGACTCGGACGTGGGCCACGAGCTCATGAGCTGCAGTGTGCACCCGAGGGTACCTGGCGGTGCCCTGGCCAAGAAGAAGGAACGTGCGGAAAAGAGAGCTCGAGGGTTGAGGCCACGAAGGCAGAGGAAGCGGTGCACCGCTCGAGAGGACGAGTTCCTGGCAGCGTTCCTGAGCCGGACGTGAGACCCGTACGTGTTGGCCAGGTCGAGCTCCGGTGTGTCTGTTCAAGGTCCAAGGCCGAGACCTGCCGAACGGCTCCTGCCTGGGTGCACTGGCCGGGAGCAGGTTCGTGGACGAGACCTACCGGGTGTGGTCCTCGTGAGCCGTGGCCTGATCCTGGACCTCTGGAGTTGCGACCCTGACTGCTGGGTTGGCCGCGACGTCCGACTCAACGGCGCTGCACACGGTAGCATATCCGTGCGCCGTCAGCCGTTCCACCCATGCCATGAAATAAAAATTCATGTTAATCTTTTCTCGTCCGCTATCAACAAACATAGTGACGAACGTTCCTTAACCATCACAACAGGAATGTATAAAGATGACAAAAATGAGAAAGTACTCGCAGCAATGCAGCAATTTCTTAGCACTATGGTTGTATCACGAATCATTATAGAATAAAAACAATCTGTAAATAAGTAACGTGAATGTATCGACTGTAATGCTAAATCCTTAATGACATAAATTGTTTGTGCAGAAAAAAAAGTTCAAAATGAAGCACCTTCTAGGAATGGACCTTCTTGTTGCTGTTGCCGTCGCATTGGGTAGGCAGTGCTTTGCTAATAAATAAATAATTGCCACGTGCTTTAGAGCTGTCTCAATTATTGAAGACGCCCCAAATATAGTTCAGAAAAAAATTATCACTCGAATCGGCTGAACAAACTATGCATTCATCAATAGCCTAGGCCTGAAACGTAAAGCATGGTTTCCTAGAGTAATCGCTATCGGAAAGATCTCAGAGCCTTACTTAAGGTTTGTTGAATGCAGTGTACTGGCATGGCAAATAGTCACTATCACTCTCAAATTTCTTTGCTTTTACTTCATATTTAAAGTTACTTTTGTAGTGATACGTACGGACTGAAGCTATCATAAAAAAACCAAAAAAGCGCATAAAACTATGCCAAGTCACACTGAAAAATAACTCGTCATCCACCGCGCATTTAGAACCTGAGCCTTTCGTTATTTTTATTTAATGCATCACGCATAAAAATGTTCACACACTATTTGTAAACCAAACAGCAGTACCATTGCATAGCTCTGCGGCAAAATACTGGTTCGTCACTGACAAATACTGGGTATATGGAATGGTAAGCGGGCATTTTACCTCTGCATCAGTGTTCTGAATGGAGCCCCACGCAAGTCTTAAAATAACGATACACTGCAGTCTAGCGATCGCAGCACCAAGTGGCATGACCTCGTGTGGTCTTCACTTTTAGAAGCTTGTTCCAGGCACTCCCCTGATTCTGTAAACTGTGATTGCGGCTAGAGACTGCGAAGGGTTGCCTCTTGTCGACATTAGGGGAATCCAGTAGACTCTATTGACACCTGTGGTGTTAATCAATTCTGTGTCGAGTTCGATATCATTATTGTTATGTCGGACAAAAAAATCACAGAGTGGAGCGAAGCGTCCGTCCATTCTTTTGTCCATCCGTTCGTCAATATCGCCTGTGCATCTGTCCGTGCGTCCGTCCGTCCGTGCGTTCGTCCCTCCGTCCATGCTTCTGTCCATCTGCCCATCCGTCCATCTAGTGAACACCTGAAGTATCACCATCTTGTATCTGTTCATCCTATATGCAGCATAAAGAAGTACCGTGATCAAGCGAACCTTACAAAGACAAAACGAGAGGTGGCCCTCACGCACTTTCTAATGGACTGTGCTTCATGTCTACTTTCCACTTTTCACCGCCTCTAGTTCACGGCACTGTGGCCCAACCCTTACTAATCCTTCCTAAAACCAAGCAGGTTTTCAGGCCAGTTTAGCTGGCAACCCTTTTGGTCAGATAGTGCTTAAAGCACGTCTTTCTGATTAGTTTATTAAAACGATAGTCTTTCTTAGAGACCTTCAACAAAAAAACTTTGGTCTATCTGTCTGTCTGTCTATCTGTACATTTGTCTGTTTGTCAGCCCTAACGATAAATTAAAGGCCACCAAACGGCCAACCCCATCTGCAGCGCCCTCCAGTATTGTTCAAGGTTTAGGGTTCATAGTTGTGTTATTTTCAATTGAAAAAGCAAATATTGCGCATATATGAGAAGCTATAACAATATGTCTATGTTTTTTCGGTCTCCCTTTATACTAGAAAAGGCACACACAAGTAACTTTAAGGACGCTAGCGTTGAACGCTCTGCCCTGACAGTGCAACGCGATACTCAAGAAGGTGTTTCCAACGCCTTGCTACGACGGCACGGGGGTGGCACCTGCCCATCGCTTTGCATTGTACACCTAATCACCTCCGTGACTCGCGCATCTTTTTCCGTGGTCGCGCACGCCTTCGTTTTCGAAGATAACTGCCAGATGGCGCTCGTGCCTAACGTGCCTAGATGCGCTTGTTCGCCTCCGTTACACGCTCGAGGCACTCTAACGCAGTGCCTTCAGAATATCATTCACCGATTTTTCAACGTTTCGTTCACTCTCTCCAGACGCAAGACTGTCGTCTTTCGACGGCATTTACAGTGTAACATGTAGACTCGGGCCAATTTTTTAGTAAGCATCAAATTCAAAGCAAAGTTTATTGGAGAATTATTCACCAATGCTCTTCCCTGTAAGGTATTTCATAGAAACAACTATCTCTTTTTATGATTAACGTGCGCGGGTTTTTTATTCAATCGAAAAGGGTGCGCACGTGCCGCTCCTCATGTCCGGCCGTAGAGGTGGCTATTTACTAGTACTACTACTACTACTACTACATACATGGCGGAAGTAAGACGCTTACTGGCATACTTTGGCCGCAAATAACACACACATAAAGTAAAATAACACTCATAGACAAGCACGAGCGGCTCTTTCAACTTAAGTAGACCAGGTGCAAACCCAGACTTAAGTAACAACATACAGACATGCGCAGTCTTCACAGAGCCTTGCGCTATCCAGCTATCAAACAATCTTTTCTCCGATACGTACATCACCATCGGTTCACTGATACACCTTTTACCTTTCTTTTTAATGTAATAGGCTTCCATCAACTCATGCACGCGAAGTTTTATGCCTACTTCTACCTAGAATGGTAAACTTGTTAAAACATGGTACACATTCGCAGGCTTTACAATGCATAAGCAAATGTGCCAAGTAATCTTTCATTAAATTTAATTCATGCTCCCTATCCCATTCATTAATACAGCGCCTGGTAGTCCCGAGTGAGAGATAATGAGCACTCACTTAGCAATGCCTTCTCAGTAGATTTAGAAGATTTATTTTACTCAATCCCACATGATGATCTCTTCTTTGCGGTGAGATCATGCATGGAAGAAAGTGGCGTCATACCCTTTAAAAATGCGGATGGTGTAACGGTAGATAAATTTTTAACTCTGTTAGAAGCCTACCTAACCAGTACTTTTATATCTTTCGACAAGCAGGTTTTTCTGCAGAAACGTGGCATTTGCATTGGATCCTGAATTGCGCCTCTGCTGTGCAATATATTTTTATCTAGTGTTGACCGGTTCCTCGATGAACCTTTTAATGTCGATAGCACTTGAACGTTGCTAGGGTTTTAGGTATATGAATGACTTTTTAATTCTTTTTTATAGACAAGGCTTCAGGACGCGCTGCGATGATATTTTAAATATTTTTAGGATTCCCGAAAAAGACAGGTTTCCCCACAAGAAGTGCCGCAAGTCAACACCCTGCAATTTTTAGATCTCCGTTTAACTTTCCACAGGGGACAAACGGGCTGCCAATTTTTTCCTCGCACCAAGAAAGGGGTAATGCCGTATGACTCTTGCCAATCAAAAATAGTCAAGCGTGATATTGCTGTACGCTCTGCCAGGGATCTACTCTCGAAAAATCGTGCACACAAATGATGCAGGCATCATTCCAGAACCACATCAAGCGACTTGAAGCTGCGAAGTTTCTTGACTCGTTATTGACATCTGTCACTGAAGCGCTTTTGTGGAAAGCAAAAAGTGGAGGTACTATAGTTGCTACGGGGGAACAAGAAAGTGAAACCGTAAGACCTGCAGTGATTCCTTACGTCAATAAGGTCCCCCACAACCTGAAATTCTAGCAGGCTGGTATGGGTTGCCTGTCGCTTTTTCCACGCCCGTAAAACTGGCTCAGCTGTGCCCGAGAACTGCTCGGGGCTGGAGATGAGTCGTCAGAGATGCGGCAAGAAACTTGGCACGATTTACGGAAAATCTGCCAAAGGCGTTGTTTATGAGATTTCCTTTTCTTGTGGCAACTCGCACATCGGGACTACCGGCCGCTTTATTAATAAAAAATTAGGGAGCATGAATTAAATTTCATGAAAGATGGCTTGGCGTACTTGCCCATTATTTGTAAAGCATGCGGGTGTGTACCACGTTTTAACGCGTTTAAGATTCTAGGTAGAAGTAGGCATAAAACTACGCGAGAGTTGAAGGAAGCCTATTACATTAAAAAGAAAGGTGAATGGTGTATCAGCGAACCATCGGTGACATTGTACGTATCGGAGAAGAGATTCTTTGATAGCTGGACAGCGTAAGGCTGTGTGAAGACTACGCATGTCTGTATGTTGTTACTTAAGTCTTGATTTGCACCCTGTCTACTTTAGTTAGAAGTGCCACTTCTGCTTGTCGTTTAGTGTTCACTTACTTTGTGTGTGTGTTATTTGCGGCCAAATCATGTCAGTGAGCAAGTACCAACTAGGCCAAAAATCACTATTGTTACGTAAGACCCACGGCATAGGGAGCTTTATCCCTAAAAATGAGCCCTTAAATATGCACTTTTTACCTACATGCAATGTAAGGTATTTCTCCTTAATAGGGTGTGTACTTATATGTGCAGCTGCCCGTGCATGGGCTATAAAATACTCTGCAATAGGTGCCGTATACGCGTGCACATGTTTTTTTGGTGCTATTTTCTGAATGTTTTCATACCATTATTATTATTATTATTATTATTATTATTATTATGGTTGTTGTTAATATTATTATATACCACGTAGAATTTACATTGGAAACCCACGATAAATTTACTACACAGGCCACAGAGAACTCCTGCTGTTGTTTAACTAACACCTACAAGCCACAGTATACTGGTCTTTACCATGTTGCCTTAAGTGAAATGCAATCGGAAAAGTGATGATCGAGCACGTGATCTTCAGAAACGTCTCTTTTTATAAAACATATTATCATAATAATGCATTTATGTGGTCTACGTGAACTTTCTCAGTGAGTTATATTCGTTGTTGTAAACAAAGCATATCTTAATTTCAGCTGTGATCATCATGGCTCCTAACGAAGCGGTTGCTTTGGGTGGTGGCGTCGGAGGCATACGTTCAATTGGTATGCGCAAGAAGTGAACGACTGCTGAAAATGGATGAAGCTATGGCCATTGGTGCTGGCTATTGAATCGCTTTTCAATTGCAATAAAACTTTAATACGTGAGAAGGACGTCTGACCTCGTTTATGTACTTCTGCATTAATACTTCAAGCAATAGATTGGTCCTAACGGCCAAGCTACAGTCATGGCGTAGTGTTCTCTAATCTTAGTGTTACTGCTATACGGTAATACTAAATTGCAATATATTATCATACAATCCCTCAGAGCCCCGCTGGCTAAAACGGTATCACCGCAGAAAATATAATATATTGTGGAAAAATTGCGAGAATAATCCTAAGTAATGTTCATTAGGTCATTACTTAAATGTATTTAGGTCGAAGACACGAAACTCATCCTCGACCAAGTTTATCTTGGCTTTTTAGGACATAAACTGCGTAACTGCCCTCCAAATGCAAAGCTTCTTAGTTATTTTTATTTTGTAAGACCTAAATTAGAATACGCCAGCACAGTATGGTATCCTTACACTAAGTTTAATATTGATAAAATTGATCGGGTTCAAAGGAAAGCAGTTCGTTTTTTATACAACAAAGACTTACCATCTGATTTACCCTCTGCACTAATGACTACAAATGACATTCAACCACTTGCTTCGCGCAGACTCAAACAACGGCTTGATTTCCTTTTCTTGTTATTTAACAATAAGCGCGCCATTGATCCATCACCGTATCTATCTTTCCTATCAACTAGGCAGACCCGACATCACCATCCTAATTTGCTTACCCCATATTTTGCGAGAACTGATGTCTTTATGTATTCTTTCTTTGCACGGACACTGTCTGAATAGAACAAATTATGTGATCCCCAATCAGTGTGAATTAAGTAGAGTGAATTGCATTACGTATGGTGCATGTTATTTTTGTTTTTTTTGTATGTGATGTGCCCTTCCTGCTTCGACCTAACCATAGTTCGCAGTATGTACTAAATAAATAAAATAAATAAATCTTCTGTATTAGTATTGCAAAGAACTATTGTCAATGTTGGCCGTGCCAACGTCATTATTTAGTGTTTTCTAATCTGTATAGGAGTGTTCTATGTTAATACGAGTATTGTACGCATTACTAAATAAAATAGTTGTTACTAAAAAAAACGAACGACTTACCGCTCTACTACAACCACGCCCCCCTAAAAAAAGTAACGCGTTGCCATTACTATTACCGAAAGAAGCGTTATGGCGGTTACCTTTCACTGATTCACTCACTCAGAGTTTATTCAAGAAGACTCACAATTGTCTTAGGAGACGCAACAAAAGGCCTGAAAAGTACCTGACTAGTCTACATTACACAGACAACAGCTGCGACAGTGCGTGATGTCATTCACAATTTAACATTACCGCAATAAAACTTTTATGGTATACACAAGAGATAAAAAGCAACTGCTCATGTAGCTTTGAGCGAAAAACACTACAGGAAAACAAAAAGCAAAAAGGTAGCAGTAGCTGCTCAAAAACAATACCTTGACGTTTCTCGGTGGTGGTGAAACGCCGAGAAACTTGTGTGGTTACTACGCATTGATAAGTTTCAGTCAATCTACTTTTGTTGCAGCAGCACACAATACCCGTATTTGAATCTGAAATTTGGGCTCCACATGCAGCGGCTAATAAAAAAAGGATTATAGTCATAATGCTCATCTGACGAGAAGTGTTCATGCAAATTTTGACGTATAGGACCTGATCAAGGTTGTTTATAAAGATGCCTATAGAGAGTTACCTGCGATAAATTCTGACTCTGTTGCTCATAGTGAAGTAATTTTTCCTATTGTGGCATTATACGTGATATAACATTCGTTCATCCACTCCACACATCAAGGAAGCAGCACTGAACTCTCAAAAATAATACCGTGATCGGCTTTTCCTGGGTACCAGCAGAACTTCCAATGGAAATCACTGATATGAAAACTGGTGGTCATCAGCCTCCAAAATTTTCAACCACGCGCAGTCAAAGAGACTGCTTGGTGCCTTTACGGGCGGTGAAATATTTTCATGTTTTTGAAAATGTTGGCAAAAAATGCAAAATTACCAATTTTGACAGCGGGCTTGTACTAGCAATGCAATGCATGAATAAATAGTTGTAAAGAAATGTTTTATTTTCTTGTAAAAAAACATGTCAGCAAAAACATTATCTGTTCAATCTAACCGGTATTGGTACCGAAAAAAAATTGCGGGTGTTTATATCAGGGAGTTCAAGATCAACTTCGCTCACTCAAAAGTTGAACAGCCAAAAACATATCTGTCATTGCACAGAGAAAGACAAAAAACTTACTTTAAAAACAAGTTCGTAAGTCTCGGCCACTTTTTAGCAGCTGTTGGGCGGCAACCATAATAAAATCTCGAATATTTTTACCTTCTCAAAAGTACTCTAAAAATTTCAAACCATGTTCGTATACCTATTGTAGCGAGAAAATTCCATGCAAAAAGTGTCTTTTCCTGTTAGAGCAATAATTATGTATTACATTGTCGTGAAGTTCTGAAAACGCTGGACAAATAAATTGGTCCGTCCGTATGTATATGTTCAATTTTTGTGCCTCCTAAACTAGGCCCTAAGAAAACTGAGTTTCTTTTCGTGCTACTGCATTGTGTATGCTCAAAATACTAAGTACCCTATTAGACAAGGCAATTTCAGCACAAAATCTTGCCTTCAAAAGGCATTCACAAGCACCACCAACAGATTAACCAAGGCCTCCGAGATGGAATGCGCCCGGCAGGTTTCTTTCCGGCCGTCCCAATCGGACGGAGAGAGCGTGCTTTCAGAGGTGGGCGTGACCCGCTTTTTTCTCCGCACCGCGGAACTCCTTCGTATGGTTTAAAAGGCTGCTGCGCTCTTGGTGAAACTTCTACGTGGCGAAGAAAAAAAATTGTTTTGCGTTTTTAGATAACATCGTGCTTATTCGGAAATGTCGGTCAAAAATTAAGAGAGACAAAGTCAATGCTGGGGCATTTTGTTTGACAAATGGGGTTTATATTTCGCTGTCGACTTCCGCCGCCTATGTTAGAGCAGCTATAATTGCGATGCCTCTGCAAGAGAACTGCATGTGCTGGAAATTCACTATACTTCGAAGTTCCATGGATGTATAGTAGGGGGAGAGGGCACAGGCGAAGAATAAGGAAAAATGACGGCCCAATCCGCAAGTAACGTCAAAAGTGTACCATGTTTTAAGTTCATGAATTACTTTTTACACCCGTATAAATGCGTTCTTTTCGCTTTCATGAAACTAGCACTGCTTTTCATTGTTACGATGTACGATCATGATGTATACTTGCACCGCACACATTGGAGCGCCTATATTTGCGACATGCACCTGCAGGAGATGTCGATGTGCTAGAAACTTACTGCACTTCGAAGTTTGCAAGCTGTATATTCTGAAAGGCACTCATAAAGAAAAAAAAAATGACAGCCTGATCAACAAGTGACGCCGGAAGAGTGCCGCGTTCCAGCGCTGCTTTTAACACCATCTCAAGAATCCTCTTGTCAAGCCGCAGAAGCATGCAAGAAACAGGAAGGAGACTGCAGGTGGTCGCATTCGTCTAGACAGCGCCTCTTCTATTTTTTCAGTGCCCGGGTGAACGAGCGGATTTCAATGGGAAGTGATCGTCGGTGTTAGTGCAGTGTTTCCCCGCCGGGCACCGCAACTGGAGTAGAGTCGCCACCACACTGTCTTTCGCGCAAGTGAATGCCGCGTCTGCATTTGAAGCTGCTACGCGACTCAGTTTTCGGCTGTATTAGCATTTTTTTATGCATAATGGAAACTTGGAAACGAGAATGGCGAAGTTGTTCTTGTTCTGGACAGGTAACTCATTTTAAAAGCATTTGTCATTCACACATACTTGATTGAGGCGCTCACGCGTCGTCTGCTATAAGCAAATACCAGACAGGTCATGCAAGTAACCAGCGGAAGATCGTTTTGTCACCGTGGCATTCACTTGACTAAGAGTTGCTTTTTTGACAAACTGAAAGTCAACTTTTGAGAGAAGCCTTTGCCAGAAGCTAATATTGAAAGCCTGGGTGCCTAATGTTTCCCGATGCTTGCTTCTTTGTAGTGGATTAGCATTTTATGTGCAAGCCTGGAGTTCATTCACTAAATAGCAAGAAATGCCACTAGAGAGCTTCCAGGGTCACAGGTCTTCCTGCATCTGTTCTCTTCGTAAAATAATACATGTTTTGCCACTGAGAAAAAGCAAGTGTCAGAAAATGAGTAACTATAGCAGGTTATTCCACCATTTGAGAGCCTAAACAGTGAGATCAACGTGAAATGAACAGAAACAGCACCATATGCGGCGTGATTTTTGTGACCACTGCCTATGTTTTGAACAGGCGCTGGTAAAGTCTGAAGTCTAATGCCGACTCATCACATAAGCCAAGGTGACAGCAATGAAAAATGCGGCCTGTGGTCAGTTGCTTGAGCTCGTCTGCGTAATCGATGACGTATTGTCATTGCCTTATTAGCCGGCTGCTCAGCTCTGTTTCTTTTTTCTTCTCTCTGGTCTCTCAATTCGGCTGCGAGAAGAGTAGAAGCCGAATTGCTGCGTGGTGAATATGGGTTCCCAATCAGCTTCAGAGCGTAATGTTAGCGTTGCACTCGGATGTGATCGCGAGGCAGCATTGTTATTGATACTCATTTGTTGAATGTTCGGATGCAGCGCACTCCCGTTTAGTGATACCAATCGCCGTGTTGCCAAACGTAACAGGTAGCCTTCAGCCACTACTACCTATAGTATATAAAATAATCGGGTTGCAAATGGCGGATTCGATTAAAGGGAAGTACGAAGATTTTTTTTAGGAAACCATGCAATTGTTCTGCCTGATCACTGCTACCCTGCTCCCGCGAGCACCCGCCGATCGCAGAAATTTTACGGAACTACAGCCGTGCAGTGCATTAAGGCGATAGCAATAAATGTCTCACCAATAGCGAAATATGATCACTGATGTTGCCCGGCGTCTTCTTGCGTCGGCGGCGTGAACACAAGTGACAAAAAAAATTGAATTTTGTGAAAAAGCCATCATATGGCGTCACATATCATAAATTTTAGGGACGTATCGGAATGGTACATAACTTGACGGCATCATAACATCTTCGTTCAGTTGAAATGGGCCGATCATGATGGGAGTGCATAGCCAGCTGAGGGGCAGAAAGCTAGCTTTGTCTCCAATACTTGAAGGAGTAAGAAAAGAATGTTGGGCTCAGAAATATTTCGCAGAGAAGTAGAAAACATTCAGTGCATTGAATTGGAAGGAAACCAGGTTAGTTTTCCTTTCAATCATCTCAGGTGAATCCATAATGGAACTGGCGAGTTTTTTTTTTCTTTTTTTGTAACTAAGGCAAAATGAAAAAAGATAATCTAATCTTTTTCTGTCAGATATACAGAGTGGTACACAGCAGTATTGTATACTGATGCAAGAAAATAATGAGGTTGCACTAGCTTGAAAGAGGAAATGAAACGTGAATGCTATAAATCTCCAACGCTTATATCAAACCAGTAGCACGGCCTTACAGCCCGGCGAAAACAACATGCCGCTATGTTCGGGTTACTTTTCAGCCTCCCTGCATCCGAGAAAGCCACCAAGAAGCACGACTGCAAATTAACTCACATGAAAACGCGAATTCGTGAGCATTATAATACGCGCGGCCGTTCAGTGGCAGCATTCCGAAGTCTAAGGGCTCTTTGATACTCGCGCCTCTGTGAAGAGGGGAGCCACTCTTCGAAGGGGTGAGTGCCGCCTTCAGATAGGCGGCCGCCAATCAGCTCCACCCGTCTTGTCGCTGCTGGTTGAGTGAGACACGTGCGCGGTGTTTTCTTGAGCAAAATGCCAGGGAGTTGTGTGTCACATTGCACAAACCACTCGCGACTGGCTGCAGGATGTTCAGATTCCCGAATGATCCAAAATGGCGGCTGTTGTAGCGTGTAAACATAAAGCGCTAGAAGTGGCATTCAAGGACCGTTCGCGTTTGTGCAGTGTAATTTATGCCGTTTCAGTCTTTTGAGAAATATAACCTAAAGCGCTGTCATACGGGCACTTTCAATCACGATAAAAATTGATGTAATTGACTCTCTTACACCAGCTGCAGAACGGTGCCAATTACTGATGGGAAACTTTATTCAGATCGGGCTTAATTGCGATTACAAGTGCACTGGTGCAATCCACGTCATTTGCATACTGCGTACACGCGCATATAACTCGTTCATTTTGGATCGCACGAAATGCGTTGTTTTGAATCGCTTCTTGTACACAAGCTGCGATTGCACGAAGATGTGCGCCCACGTTGTGCGCTGGTTGCTGCCAATGCCTTCGACTATTTCTATTGCGGCGCAAATCCCTTTACGCCGCGCGTCGTATGTCACGTGTCGTCGTAGTCGTCGTAGTAGCCAGTTGCATTGCATTCCATGTGACTTAATACGGTGTCACATCATATCCACGGAGTGAATGATGATGAGTGGGGCGAAGCGTCTGTTAGTGCATCCATCCGTCCGTCCGTTTTTCCGTAGCTGCATTAGTTGGTGCGTCCGTCCAACAGTCCATGCGCCTGTCTGTCCATGCGTCCCTCTGTGCGTCTGTGTGTCCGTCCATTCATCCATCCCGCGATCGTCCGCGCATTGTCCCGTCCGTCTGCCCGTCCGTCTATGCACCCGTTCCTAACGCCAACGACATGAAATGCGCTTTAAAGCTTGTATGCCTCAATCAGTTTTCGCACATGCCGGTGAACTCTATTTATCAAAATGACAACTAACAGTACCTGGTTGGCATGATTTCCCAAGGGAAAATAGAGTCGTAGAAATTTTGAAGAGGAAATGGATGATAGAGAAAATATTTTCATTGTAGCAAGGACTTCAATAAAATGCAGCATTTTGCACTATATAGGTGGATTACTTGTGTAGAGAATCTCGAAAAAAACGGATAGTGGGCAGTGCGAGGCTGCAATGAAAGGCTCGGCGAGCCATGAACACGCATATTTACCTGCACTAAAGGAGTATGTTCCGAATGGTGAGAACTTGTGTTATCCGAGCGGTGAGGTTATAAGCTCGCTCATATCTTGTGAAGATAATCTGAAAGAAGTCGCATCCTGAGAAGACAACCTGTTCACCCTGATGACCCTTCTCGTAGCTCTAACTGAATATTCAATCAAAGGGGCGAAGTGCATGCAGCGTGCAGGCATGGCAGCAATAGAAGGGTTGTCTGGCAAAAATTGATGGTAGCGAGTTAGGATCGAGTAAAGCTGCGCAATCACCTGTGCCAGCTCGAAGCAATGAGAACCAGTGGGAGTGTAAGCAAGACATGCGCTGCGTTTAACTTGGAGGGAGTTATAACGTTTGTTTTTGAAGTATAATAAACTTATTGTCCTAATAAAGCTTTGCCATTCGAAATTGCTTTAAAATAAATGCAGTTTGCTTGCTCAGTGTTGCAAAGTCGTATGGTCGCTTCATTTTACAATAAAAAACAACGCTTTAAAAATTCCTGATTTACTGTATATTTCTGTCGAAAACACGCTTAATGTTGTTTGACAGGCAATGTCTGCGTGCGAGCAATGATTTAATGCCATAAAAGCCACATGTACATCACCAAATAGTACGAAGTGTTTTCAACAAAATTTTTCCAATCTGCTCTTGCAGTAAGATATAAAAATGAAAAATGCGTACAATCTACTCTGCGTTGCAGGGAGTGGTCTGTAAATGAGGTAGCTATTAAATAATTCATAAACAATATATGAAAGTACAGTACGCAATTACAGTTTTAGGGGCGAAGCTTCTGAAGCCGTGGGTTTTTCCAAACATGTCTGTGACCGCTTCGTAACCACCCATTTGTTTGACTCACCCAGCATGTGGCACTAGTGTGAGTGACAGACAGACGGACGAACAGACAGATGCACGGACGGACGGAAGCAAGAACAGACGGATGGACGTATGCTTTGCCCCACTCATCATAAATTACAATGAGTGGAACGAAGCGTTCGCCCGTCCGTGCTATGCTGTGCTCCGTGGATATGCTGGACGGACGGACGCATGAACGGACGCACGGACAGAAGCACGGACGGAAGCATGAACAAGTGCTTCGCCCCACACATCCTCATTCACTCCGTGGATATGCTGTGAATTTCCTTTTTTCTCTCGACAGCATGTATTTTTATTCTTTTTTTTTCAGCCAGCTGAAAAATGGCAAACCGTTTTTACACTTTTGTAGAATGCACACAACACACAGACACTTTGAAAGGTCATGTGACTCAGGTGCGTGTGTTTGACATCTTTAACCTATATAAATAGTTAGCGACAATAAAAAAAGACGCTGGTTGAAGGTTTTAACGCGGCTTGCGTTGACGGTATTTTCCTGCTGCGAGCAAATCCAGGTGATAATGTCACTTTAAGAATGAAGACTAGACACTGGATATCTAAGACCTTCACAATAATCGATCAAAAAACTTCGTATTTCTCCCACGTTGTTTGAGTACCACACGTTTTGACGCAATAAAATTTATATGCAGCAACGTAACACTCTTCTGCTGGCCGCTATGGCTTTAGGTGCATATGTGGGGTTTAACGTCCCAAAACCACCATATGATTATGAGAAACGCCGTAGTGGAGGGCTCCGGAAATTTAGACCACCTGGGGTTCTTTAACGTGCCCCCAAATCTGAGCACACGGGCCTCCTTCTTTTCCGCCTCCATCGGAAATGCAGCTGCCGCCGCCAGGATTCGAACCCGCGACCTGCAGGTCAGCAGCCGAGTACCTCAGCCACTAGACCACCGCGGCGGGGCGGCTTTAGGTGCATTGCGCAGAGGGTATTGTAATGGTGGACTTCGAGCAGATGACGCGGTTGTCTCTAACCTCCAAAGCGGCGGAGGGAGGCGCGTGCATAGAGGAACCCTACAAAGTCTACTGGTATGCGCCACCATGCGGAAGTGGCGAATGGAGGCGGAGCGCGAACTCGATGGTCTGAAGAGAGCGATCACCTGGCCACTAAAGAAAAATAGAGGAGGCGCTGGTCTAGGCACGGCCTAGACTGAACGCCGCCGATACTGTGACGACCCCGAGCTGGTTACATGGAAGTTTTGGTGACTTATGGTAACTCATTCGCACTGTCAATTTACGGTGTTCACTGGATACGTTGGGCACTATAAGAACAAACATCGAAATGTTTTGCTTGTTGAAGGAGCACGCTACACGCGCACAGAGTTTCATGCACCTGGTATGAAACACTGCACGTTACATAGCAGCGACAATTCACACTTTTTATTTTTTAGTAGTCTACCTCGACGAATACTTGGTTTTCTGAAAGACGTCGTTCAGCCACAAGTGCCATCTTTTGGTTTGAATGCAGTCGTATTGTAAATGAACATGGTACTGATATTGCCATTGTGCTACAATAACTTAATGAATGTACACGTGTTGTGTAAGGAAATCATGATAACTCGGGCATTTTCACTCTGAAAGACGTGGGCAGTAAATGTAGGTCAGCCAATTGTAGCCTTTCACAATATTACGACAAGATTACTTATCATAATATTAAGTGCTACGATAGGAAACTGAATTATCCAGAGCGTAAATGGAGTTCGGTTGCACATATATCCGTACGCGATAAAATCGTAAAACGATCTCTAACGATAGGAGGGTAGTATAATTCAACGACCATAATTAGGCTAATGGTCACCCATATAAACGTCTACAGAAAGGGCGAATGCTAGAATGCCTCTACATTTCTCAAGGGGAGGTATTCAGCTCCGAGACAAAATAAACGGTAATTAGAAAAAAGTAATACTGTCACACACGAATTAGTGTCCCCTTACAATGATCTCTAGAAGAAAAATTTAGCAGTTACCATGCTTTTATTCGCAAAATAGGGTCAAAATAAAAGCAGTACTATGAAGAAACATACTTGCCTTCAGTGTAGACAGAAGATTAGTTGGCGCTTTTTTTCTCTCACGCGAGAAAAGAGAAGACGTGCGCATTGAAATCCCGCGTACTCTGATTTCAGCCGGGGTCTCTGCTGCCACCGAAACCCACATTAAACCACCTTCTCTCGGTAGCTAGGCACGTTGCTGATACTCGCTGGTTTTTCTGGGGACACGGCGATCAGGACGGCCGGAGAAAACCACGCAGCGCACCCGCAGTCTCAAAGGCCATGGACCTACCAAATCTTCCTCAGGTGGACTAATTAGAATTGATTGATTGATATGTTGTGTTTATTGTCCCAAAACCAGCATATGTTTATGAGAGACGCCGTAGTGGAGGGTTCCGAAAATTTTGAACTCCTGAGGTTCCTTAACGTGCACTCACATGTGAGCTCACAGGCCTACAGTATTTTCGCCTCTATCAAAAACGCGGCTGCCACAGCTCGGATTTAGTCCCGCGACCTGCTGGTCTGCAGCCGATTACCTTAGTCACAGACCATCATGGCGAGGCCTCACTCAAACAGAGACTCACCAAATGTTTCTCAGCCAGGCTAACAAACATTTTGATGAAGTGAACTCACTCGGACTGAGACACTCGTCGAACTTTTCCTCAAACAAAAGTACTCTTGTATAAAATGAGCAATAATCAATTTGGGCCGGTTCATTAAATGAACGTTGAGGAAGCACCCTCAACAATGTTTATGTAAAATACAGTCACGCACACTAGCAAATCGTTCATCCTGACAGAATTTCAGTGAGGTGGACAAGTACTTTTTCATTGCTCGCTGTTTCTTTATTGTGTGCTGAACGTTTCGCGCATTTGTTAGATGAAAGAAGTCCCTATTCGGATGCACGCATTGCTGAGGTACTGCGTATTCCTTTCCACAGAGCTCTAGCAGATGAAATTCAAAGAAACACTTGAGTTCTCATTCTTTTATTTATTCAAAGTAAGCTGCCAATTCTGGATGATTAACCGGCAAAAGGAGACAAGGAAAAACAAGCATGCACAAAAGCCACCAAAATGAAACAAAATAACACAGTTCGGACGAATTAACAGCACTCAAGTTTGAAGCGCAGTGCTTCCAAATGAACCCCATAATGCTGCGAAACGATGCACCACAAATGAAGAAAGCGTAGCTACCGAAAGCAGCTCTTCACCATCCCCGATGGGCCATCCATCAGATTAATGAATGATGCAAGGGTTGAGCTGATTGATTCCTGCATTATTTAGCAAAAAATAAATCTAGGTGAAACTGCAAATCTTGCGAGAGGCACGGAAACTGAAAACACTCAAGCCGAGAAATGGACACTACACATTCTTTGAGTCTATGAGAAGAAGCAACTTCTAAAACGGACCCCCCCCCCCACAAGCACGCACACGCACACACGCGCACGCACACACACACACACACACACACACACACACACACGCTCACACACACACACACACACACACACACACGCACACACACAAAACTGCAGCCACAGCCACGGCAGAACGACTGAAAAGAGATAAAAAGCAGCAGCAAGGATACTAATCTCTCCCATCACCAACACAAAAAAATACGGCTAGTATTTCGAAAGGGTGCCTTCTCTTTTTTCTCCTTCTTTCACTACAACGTCCCCTCCAACTTGGAATGTCTTATTGCAGTTATATATGGGAGTTATTATGGCAGTCATATTGGTTGACTTTACCACCCCCCACCCCACCCTTTTTCACAGAAACGTGGAGCGCTGCACGACTCGTCCTGCCCAGCAACCCCAGTTGTCTTCTCCTTTTAAAAGCAAAGCACTTTTTAGTGAACTTTGGCGACTTTGAGAGTATCTATTTATTTATCTAGCCGCTTACGTTATGGTGCTCTAGTGGTCGCTCCCTTGATTTGGCGTGAAACAAAATTTGCATGAGAGGTTAAGATGGTTGGATGAATATGACGCGCTGGTGAAGACACGAATAACGCCAAAATCCTGTAGCGTGCGTCGTCCAACACTTTCCGCCAGACAGTGGCACATACCGACGGATGGCTTTGTTCCGCTGGTAGGCAAGTGTGTGCCACAAGTGATTGACATTTAGTATCTACACATGAACTACGAGAACACATGAGCAATTTTAACGCACGAGCATTAAGAAATGCATGACATCGGTAGCGTCGACCCGACAAATGCAAAGAATAAATGTCGAAGTCCAAGCTGGAATAGAATCGAAGCATTCTGCATAGCAATGAAGCGTTTTACGACAGAGCTACGCCAGGTCTTGGAACTGCTTTTCAAATTGACGCTATTATTCGTGAAACGTCAATAGTGGTTGCAGTGCTGCCTACCCAATTTTATAAACATTACATAAGTACTCCTTTGATACAGCCTTTACGTCAGGTTAACGACAATTGCTTAGTTGCCATGCGCTGAAGGTTATTTATGTTGCAGTGTCCAGGGCCAGCCTCCTCGCGACCATCAGCGCTTCTTATCGGCGTCTGGTGTTGCTAATACGCATATTCCAATTGGCATCTTCGCAGAAGTACAAGCACTGCCCTGCCGTGGTGGCTAAGGTACTCGGCTGCTGACCCGCAGGTTATGGAGTCGAATCCTGGCGGCGGCGGCGGCGGCTGCAATTTCGAGGGAGGCGAAAACGCTGTAGGACCGTGTGCTCAGATTATGGTGCACGTGAAAGAAGCCCAAGTAGTCAAAATTTCCGGAGCCCTCCACTATGCCTTATCTCATCATTATATGGCGATATTGGGACGTTAAGCCCTACATCATCGATCAATCAACCAATCAATCAAGTGCAAACAAAGGTTATAAAAACATCAGCAACTCTTCAACATGTGTCTGTGCGTTCAACATTCGTACATATATTTAGTGTCATTTCATGACGTGTCACTCAATAGAAAAACTGCATAACGGTCACCTTCCCTCCACATGCTTCGCATAAAGTCGATTCCCAGGTACATGGAACCTGCCGAATGTTTTTGCATTTCTCGTATCTAGTATAGTCAACATCTTTCGCCTCTCTCTTTATTTTTCTGAAAGCACCAGGTCCCGCGAAAAGTCTATTAAACTTCTAGATTAATATCTCAGATAGTATTCATTACACCAAAATAAATTTTTCACAAGTATGTGCGCGTGCATGCGTTCTAAAAGTCTGTAGCATTGACATTGCCCTACCTCGATTCACTACATTTATAAAGAATTAATACTAATTTTAGTCATTCAAGTTTTATTGGTTCAGCTTAGGTATTCTATCAAAACAACATTTACGCAGTGGTACACCTCAACCTGGCATTTATTGATACGGAAAGCGGACAAATGTTACAGTTTGTGTTTACTCACAACATCGCAACCATTTTAAATTCGAAGCATCTCTTAGCAAACTTTGGCGATGTTGAGCGTATCTATCTATCTATCTATCTATCTATCTATCTATCTATCTATCTATCTATCTATCTATCTATCTATCTATCTATCTATCTATCTCTCTATCTATCTAGCCGCCTAGAAATTTTAGCTCTCCTGCCCGATTTGACATTAGCATCGATGCTAAACTTGGTATAGCATAACACGACTGTATGAAGAACATATTTGACCAGTCATAACATGAAAACCATGATATGTATGTCATGAATGACATGGTTTACATTTCATGGTATTACAGCTCTTGGGGTGGTTTCATTCACAAGGCAGGTTGCAAAACTGGTATGGCATGGCATTATTTCACGGCGAACACAAGCGACAGACCCTAGCATGAAAATCCTGAATTGCGTGTCATGCGGCACAATTACATGCAATGCTCATGATGTGCTCGTGGCCGTTTGGATAGCGTCCCATATACCAAATTTGGTATTAGTGTACGTGAATTGGTAACGAAGGTATGTGAGTTGTGCAAACATGATAATCATCAGATGTGTGTAATGTAACAACATAACTACATGCCATGCTCATGATGCGCTGGCGGCCGTTTCGCTAGCTTCGATCATACAAAATTTGGTATTACGGGACGTGAATGGATGACGATGGTATGATACTGGTGCAAACATAATAAACATGACATGCGTGTCTTGTAACAATTTGAATACGCGCTACGCTCATGATGCTCTCGCGGCCGTGTCGCTAGCTTCACATATGCCAAACTCAGCATTACGCGACGCGAACGAACTCTATAGGTAGATGAGACATCCAAACATGATAATCACGACATGCGTGTCATGTAACAACAACACTACACGCCAAACTGATGATGCGCTCACGGCCGTTTTGCTAGCTTCACATATGCCAAATTTAGTATTACGTGACGCCAATAGATGACGAAGGTATGTGACGGGTGCAAGCACTATATTCCTGAGATGCGTGTCATGTGAGGACATGATTACATGCCACACTCAAGGTGCCAATACATTTCGACGTTACGCGGTGCGCGTGTTCACCGGCGTTCATTTTGTCGCGTCACGCTGGCGTTGCCACGCCAGGCGCCGGTTTTGCTATTATACTCGCATGCACGCGCCGCGCTGTGTTGCTTTGACGTATGTGTGATTCAGCACGTCCGGCGTCCCTCTGTTACAAAAAGAGGGAGACGCAGTGTTGTCTTGGTAACGCATCGGCGCGAAATACAGCATGTCGCATTTCGAGCCGGTTGCCGTCGGGCCGTGCTGACGGACGCTTGTCGCGTCTGGCGTCAGACTATAGAGTGCTCGCGTTTCGCTAACGTAGCGTCGCTGTGCCCAGCTTGCGCGCGTCAACGCTACCTTGGAGTGTATTGGGCCCTTCATGATGCGCTCGCGGTCGTTTTGCTAGCTCCACATATACAAAATTTGGTATCACCTGAATAAACTACAAAGGTAAACGGCACATCCAAACAATATAATCGTGACACGGAAGCCATGTGCGGCATCTTTTACGTCCACCTCGTAACGTTGTGTTGCTTTTAAAGTGGCATATGAACCTTTCTCATTCGCGCTTCGCATATCATGGATTCCCACATTACGTGGGATCTGGGAATTTTTTAACCAGTTAGGTTTTCCTATATTGAATAATAAAATTTCATAGAATCAATCCAAAACTAATGATGATCATGTGTGGCGCTTTATGGCGTAAGGGCCAACTGATGGCCAAAGAGCGCCATTTCAATGACTAGAGTTGTGGACAATGATATGTTGTGTGGCTGTATAGGGGCCTTAAAATTCCTCGCTATAACGCGGGTAAAAACATAAGCATTAAAATCATGACAGTGGCGTGATATGGATAGTAAAAATTGGTGACAAATGGTTTTGATATTAAAAACTTGTGTAAAAATAGTTGGCACTTGCACAAGTACCTTATCAGCGCCCTTGTGTCCAACCAAGGGCTGCGAGGCAAGTGCTTTTCAATGTAGTCACTGCCGCAGTAACCTCTCTTGAGAGGTCGGGCTACGCAATGCCTGCGTATCATCATCATCATCATCATCATCATCATCATCAGCCTGACTACGTCCACTGCAGGACAAAGGCCTCTCCCATGTTCCGCCAGTTAACGTGGTCCTGTGCTTGCTGCTGCCAATTTATACTCGCAAACTTCTTAATCTCATCTGCCCACCTAACCTTCTGTCTCCCCCTAACTCGCTTTCCTTCTCTGGGAATCCAGTTAGTTACCCTTAACGACCAGCGGTTATCCCGTCTACGCGCTACATGCCCGGCCCATGTCCATTTCTTCTTTTGATTTCAGCTATGATATCCTTAACCCCCGTTTGTTCCCTAATCCACTCTGCTCTCTTCTTGTCTCTTAAGGTATATGCCTGGGTATCATCATCATCATCATCTACTACGTTCACTGCAGGACAAAGGCCTCTCCCATGTTCCGCCAGTTAACCCGGTCCTGTGCTTGCTGCTGCCAATTTATACCCGCAAACTTCTTAATCTCATCTGCCCACCTAACCTTCTGTCTCCCCCTAACCCGCTTCCCTTCTCTGGGAATCCAGTCAGTTACCCTTAATGACCAGTGGTTATCCTGTCTACGCGCTACATGCCCTGCCCATGTCCATTTCTTCTTCTTGATTTCAGCTATGATATCCTTAACCCCCGTTTGTTCCCTAATCACTCTGCTCTCTTCTTGTATCTTAAGGTTACACCTACCATTTTTCTTTCCATTGCTCGCTGCGTCGTCCTCAATTTAAGCTGAACCCTCTTTGTAAGTCTCCAGGTTTCTGCTTCGTAGCTAAGTACCGGCAAGATACAGCTGTTATATACCTTCCTCTTGAGGGATAGTGGCAGTCTACCTGTCATAATTTGAGAGTGCTTGCCAAATGTGCTCCACCCCATTCTTATTCTTCTAGTTACTTCAATCTCGTGGTTCGGTTCCGCGG
Source organism: Rhipicephalus annulatus (assembly GCA_013436015.1). NCBI lineage: Eukaryota > Metazoa > Arthropoda > Arachnida > Ixodida > Ixodidae > Rhipicephalus > Rhipicephalus annulatus. Next base: position 203,792 of record WOVY01014998.1, on the reverse strand, counting down.
TTACTACCTGCCCTAAGTAGACATAGTCTTTTACAACTTGAAGTGCACTATTACCTATCTCGAAGCGCTGCTCTTTTTCGAGGTTGTTGTACATTACTTTCGTTTTCTGCAGATTCATTTTAAGACCCACCTTTCTGCTCTCTTTGTCTGACTCCGTAATCATGTGTTGTAATTCGTTCCCTGAGTTACTCAGCAATGCAATGTCAACGACGAAGCGCAGGTTACTAAGGTACTCCCCATTAACTCTTATCCATAACTGTTCCCATTCTAGGCTTCTGAAAATCTCCTGTAAGCACACGGTAAATAGCATTGGGGAAATTGTTTCCCCCTGCCTTACACCCTTCTTGATTGGTATTCTGTTGCTTTCTTTATGGAGCACTATGGTAGCAGTTGATCCCCTGAAGATTTCTCCCAGGATGTTTATATATACTTCTTCGACGCCCTGATTCCGCAGTGTCTCCATGACGGCTGATATTTCTACTGAATCAAACGACTTCTCGTAATCTATGAAGGCTATGTATAGTGGTTGGTTATACTCTGAGCATTTCTCTATTACCTGATTGATAGTATGAATGTGGTCAATTGTTGAGTAGCCTGTTCTAAATCCTGCTTGTTCCTTTGGTTGATTGAATTTTAATGTTTTCTTTACTCTGCCAGCAATTACCTTTGTAAATAGCTTGTATATTACAGAGAGCAAGCTGATCGGCCTGTAATTCTTCAAGTCCTTGTCATCTCCTTTCCTATGTTTTAAGATGATGTTAGCTTTCTTCCAAGACTTTGGTACTTTTCCCGTCAGGAGACACCTCGTAAATAGAGTGGCTAGTTTTTCTAACACAATCTGTCCTCCATCTTTCAGCAGATCTGATGTGACGTGATCCTCATCAGGAGCTTTGCCCCTTTGCATGCTCTCCAAAGCTTTTCTGACTTCTTCTATCATTACTGGTGGGGTGTAATCTGGGTTACTGCTAGTTCTTATAGTATTAAGGTCGTGGTTGTCTCGGCTACTGTACAGATCTCTGTAAAAGTCCTCCGCTATTTTAACTATCCTATCCATATTGGTAGTAATTTTGCCTTCTTTGTCCCTTAGTGCATCATCCGACTTTTGCCTATCCCAAGTTTTCTCTTCAATGCTATGACACTTCCTCCGTTTTTCAGAGCGTGTTCAATTCTCTCCATGTTATACCTTCTTACATCGCATACCTTACGTCTATTAATCAACTTCGAAAGCTCTGCCACTTCTATTTTGTCTGTTGTACTTGACACTTTCATGATTTGACGCTTCTTAATTAGGTTCTTCGTTTCCTGGGAAAGCTTGCCAGTGTCTTGTCTAACTACCCTGCCTGGGTATATGACACGGTAAAAGCGGACATCTCTTAAAAAAGCTAGCACCGATTTCTGAGTGAACAGTGGTTCCTTACCAACAAACAGTGCAGGGTGTAAATGTATATCTTGTCGGTAGGGCAATGAAAGGTGTTGTTTTCTTAGAGTGTCTAATTGTTTGCACTGTATTAAAATGTGACGAACTGTTAGTGCTTCACCACATCTGTCAGAAGTTGGTGGATCGCCACCGGACAAAATATATGAGTGTGCCGTGTATGTGTGTCCTATCCTGAGCCTCGCTAGTGTTACCTCTGTGTGACGTGATTTTGATGCTGGCGGCCAATGGCCAAAATGTGGCTTAATAACGTTTAGTTTTGTGTGTGTTTATTCCACTTGCTCTGCCAGTAGTCCCTGAGCATTCGTTTGAGAGATGGCTTAAGATCAAGGGCCGGGATTGAAATGGGTGTAGCGGCAGTGCTTACGTGGACGGACGCAGCAAGCTGATCCGCCATCCCGTTGCCTTGGAACTTACGGTGCTCTGTCACCCGGCACACAACAACATGTAGTTTGAGGGTGTAGAGTGTGCATAAAGAGGAGTAAAGTGAGACGAGGATAGGGTATTTGTTTTATTAGATTGTGTAGAGCCGTTACCACACTGAAGGAGTCCGTATAAATTACTGCTTTTTCTATTTGTAATCGTTTGGTGTGTTTAGCCGCCACAAGTATCGCGTAAGCTGCCGCTGTGGAGATACTTGTGCCTGGACGTAGAGGGCCATCATCCGAAAAGGATGGGCTGACAGCAGCGTAGGAGACAGAGGAGTTAGACTTAGAGGCATCTGTAAAGAACTCAGGACGTGTGTATTTGTGTTGAAGTTCCAGGAAGTATGTTCGGGTATGGGCAATATGCGCATGCTTTGTAACTTCTAGTAAAGACAGATCGAAGTCTATAGTCTGCCACTGCCATGGCGGCGGGTATGCTACAGGAGCCATTAAACTATGTTCAAGTGACACACCAGTTTTCTCAGCTAGACCCTTCAGGCAAACTGAGAAGGGCTGCCTCATCGAAGGCCTGTTTTGAAACAGAATGGAGCTCGACAAATCATTATTAGTAGAGTATGAGGAGTGCTTCTTGTCTGCTTTCACCTTAAGAAAATATACAAAGAACATGTAAGTTCTCTGTAGATGAAGCGACCACTGATTTGACTCAACGTAAAGGCTTTCTACGGGGCTAGTGCGAAAAGGACCCGTAGAAAGGCGGATGCCAAAATGGTGCTCAGGGTGCAGCATATTCAAAGCACTTTGAGTCGCAGACTGATAAACAATGGCCCCATAATCTAAGCGGGTGCGAATGAGGCTTCTATACAGATTCCTGAGACATTGCCTGTCATTACCCCACGTAGTACGTGACAACACTTTTAAAACATTAATGGCTTTTAAACATTTTGTTTTTAAATACTTGATGTGCGGTACGATGGTCAAATTGTTGTCCAAGATTAAGCCTAAGAATTTATGCTTCGCATTAACAGACAGACGTTGTCCATTTAGTTCAATGTCGGGTTCTGAGTGCATGCCTCTCTTTCGGGAGAACAAGACACACATGCTTTTTTGTGGGTTCAGTTGGAATCCGTTTTCCTCTGCCAATTTGGAGACCTTGTTTAAACTTAACTGAACCTGCCGCTCACACATTGCCAGGTTGCATGACTCAAAGCCAAGCTGGACGTCATCGACATATGTACAAAAAGCATGTTGCGGGGAATGGACAGGTACCAGAAATTTGTTTGGATAATAAAAAGTGTACAACTAAGTACAGCACCTTGCGGTACTTCCGTTTTTGAACAAATGTTTGGGAGAGAATACTGCCCACACGGACACGTAATCTCCGATTGAATAAGTAACTCTTGATTATGGAAAACACTGTACCCTGCACACCCAAGTGAGACAGGTCTCTTAATATGCCAAAATGCCATGTTGTGTCGTATGCCTTCTCGATATTTAGAAACACAGAGAGGAAGTATTGTTTATTGACGAAAACGTCTCGGATCTCTGCCGCAATGCTCACCAGATGGTCGGTGGTGGATCTACCCTCTCGAAACCCGCACTGAATTCGGTCGAGCAGATAGTGTGTTTCGAGGAAATGTAAACATCGTCGGTTTATCATATTTTCAAAAAGTTTACAATGGCAGCTTGTGAGTGCAGTGGGCCTATAACTCGCAACGGAGGAAGGGTCCTTGCCCTGTTTCAAAATAGGGATAACAATAGCCTCTTTCCAGAAAGAAGGGATGGTGCCAGAAAGCCAGATAGCATTGTATAGGGAGGGTAAAGATTTTCGCGTTTTGAGCGGCGAGTTTTTCAACATTTCATATGTTACATGGTCGTAGCCTGGAGCAGAATTACTGCAGAAATTTAGTGATGCTTGTATCTCAGCTAAGTTGAAAGGTTGGTTGTATGCCTCATAATGTGTGCACTTGTATTCTAGTTTCTGCTTTTCTGTCTTTGCTTTGTATCTTTGGAAATCTTCAGTATAATGTGACGAGCTAGACACCCGGTCGTAGTATGCACCGAAGAAGTTCGCCTGATCTTCAAGGCTATCACCTTGTGTGTTTACGAGTGGGAGTGAGTGTACTTGTCTTCCTGCTACTCAGCCAACCATCTTCCAGTGTTCAGCTTTTTGTGTATATAAATTTATCCCTGATAAAAACCTGTGCCAGCTTTATCTTCTGGCCCGCCGACGCGTTCTCCTGCCACGATATTTTATCTCCTTAAGGCTTTCAAGTTTTTCGCTGTCGGCGAGTTCCGCAGCATCCTCCATGTCCTGTTCTGTTCCTTTCGGGCATCACAACACTCTGTGTTCCACCATGGGACGTGTCGTTTGTCAGGCAGTCCAGATGTTTGTGGAATGCACTTGGCTGCTGCGTCAGTAAGAAAAGCCGTGAAGTACTGCACAGCTTTATATATGCCTGATCCGCATATGCCAGTCCAACTTAAGTAAGTACTCTTTTGAAATTGTTCCCAGTCGGCTTTGTTTACGGGCCATTTGGGAACATGTGGAGGACATTCATATAAAGTTGGTGTACTCAAAACTAAAGCAAAATGGTCACTTCCGTATGAATTATTTATGACTTTCCACTGAAGTAATGGTACAGGTGAAGGAAATGTGATACTGAGGTCTATGGAAGAGTAAGTTTTGTTGGCAAGGTTACAGTATGTTGCCTCTTTCTTATTCAACAGACAAGCACCTGATGAAATGAGCAAGTGTTCAATAGGAGGACCTCGTGCATCACAGCGAGAGTCACCCCACAGACCGTTCTGTGCGTTCAGGTCCCCAAGGATCAGATAAGGTTCACGTAGATCGTCCATTAAAGATTGGAATTGAAGTTTTTCAAGACGGTGTGGCGGAGGTATGTACAAAGAGCAGACGGTGACGAGTTTGTTTAGAATAGCTGCTTGGACAGCCACCACCTCGAGGAAAGTCTGAAAGGGTAATTGTGTACATGCTATACCTTGACTAACTATAACCGCTACACCACCAGATGGTGGCATGGCATCATCTCTATCCTTTCGAAAGATTACGTAGTTACGTAAAAAACTCCCAAGAATTTCCCCGAGGGTGAACATGGTTAAGTGCAAATGCACGGGGTGATGCTATGAGGGGTATTTATTAATTCGCACTATTATATTTATTAATCACACTATTGTGCATTTATGGTGTAATGGTTCCTGGGAATCGCAGTTTGATCCCACGGGGGAGTTTACGTTAACTCACTGGCGAACGCCAACGGATTTTAACTTTACTCCCCCCTCATAGCATCACCCCGTGCATTCGCACTTAACCATGTTCACCCTCGGGGAAATGCTTGGGAGTTTTATTACTGATGATGATGATTAAAGTGTAAATAATGAATTTAAGTGTTGTTTGTCATGAAGCATTTGTACACAGATACATTATATACGAAGTATTATTTATTTACACTTCACGATTTTCGTACGATGCATTGAATGCACACATCGCGAGCGCGTCACACACACACACACACACAAACTACACTACAGATTAGCATCGAAGCTGCGATCCACAAAGTCGCGTTTGAAACGCGCGTCCGGACGAGCAAAGTCCAGAGCTCGCACCCTCTCCCACGCGGCACGTTTACTGGCTCGAACGGCTTCGGGAACGTCCACTCGCCGTTGACGATTGCGAGCGGCGTCTTGACGCCGGCCTTCATCGCCCTTCTCCGCCTGACGCTTGCGTTGTCGTTCCGCTTCTTGGGCCGCGTTCGCGGCTCGATGCTGACGCCTCATCTTGGCCTCGCGAGCGCGCAGTTCACCATCCGCTGCACGCTTCGCCCTCTTGCACTCGGCCTCGTGAGCACGCCGTTCGGCATCCGCTGCACGCGTCGCCCGCTTACGTTCGGTCTTACGAGCCCTTCGCAGCGCCGCCTTGTCTTCCAACGTCGGCGAAACCACCGCGGTACCGTCACCTCCAACGACGGGTGCAGTGCTGGCATTCGGTTGTACTGCATTCGTTGTTGATGGTAGCGTTGCCTCCGGGACATCCATCGCACGACCCGCTCTCGACGGGAGACTGAGAGAGAAGGCGGGCGCGCGAGAGAGAGGGGTGCGCGCGCAGCTGCAGCGAGCGAGGAGAGCGGAGGAGCGAGCGAAGGGGAAGGGGGACGTGCGCAGCGGCGTTAAAGATATAAGGCGTCGCGTTAAAGATATCAGCGTCGCGTCCGTGGCTTATTCGGTAGAGCGTCGCGCTGCGGCCCGCCAAGTCCTCTTTCTTTTAAAGATAGAGAGAAGACTGCGGACACCGCCGACGGCGGTGAATGGTTTGGGGTCGCTTATAAAGTGTATTCACGCTCAAAAAGTTGTGTTTGTTCGTTTTAAGTGTGTTTCCTGTACAAACAGCACTCTATGATTGGGTTCATGGAGGAGTTCTTGTAAGTCATCGAGGTTTCGAAGAAGGCCTCGGATGTTCCACTGTAATATTTCTGTCTGGATATTGAAAAAAGATGCGACTGTGTGTACAGAGAGTATCCTGTGTTGGAGTGAGCTTGTTAATTCAGGTGGCAGTACGGTCGTCCGGCACCGTTATTGGTTTTTTTATTTTTCTTGGCGCGCTCCAAGGAGCCGCACCGCTCTTTCGGTACCAAGGTTACCGTTGTATTCATTGCCTCCTCAGGGGCACTGGATGCCCGCACATGCGAGCTGGTGGTTCTTATTTTAGGCCTCGCCTGGTGAGGTGAGGCCTTGAGACCAGATGACCCTGGAGTCTCCGGCCTCAATTTGCTAGGAGGTGGAGCAGACTGAACTTCTGCCGCCTTGGGGGCAGGCGCCACAGCCGATGGCTCGCTCTGCGCTGGCCGAAGGAGTGGCGAGGGCTGGTGCGGTGTTGCCCCCTGACGCACCGCATCAGGATATGTAGTGCCGTAAAATGGCGACACTCTTCGTCTTGGTTCTTTGATTGTGATATTTTCTTTAATTTTCAATGTGTTGATTTCTTTTTCTTTTTTCCGAAATGAACAAGACCGTGAGTATGCGGCATGATTTCCGCCACAGTTCACACAGTGTGATGGTTCTTCGCAGTTGTCAGAATTGTGGCCTGACACTCCACATTGTGCACAAGTTTGATGGCCACGGCAGCTATGTGAGCCGTGGCCATACCTCTGGCCGTTAAAACAACGACGTGGGTTAGGTATGTATGGTCTGATCGACGTCTTCGTGTACCCTGGTTGAATACTTTCTGGCAGATTACTGGATGCGAACGTGAGTATTAGGTGTTTTGTTGGTGTTACATTGTTGTCTCTTATGATGATGATCTTTTGTACATTGGTCACAATCTGACTATTCCACCCCTCCAGAAGTTCTTCTTCAGTCAAGCCGAGCAAATCAGCATCAGATACCACTCCACGGGTTGTGTTCATAGGTCTGTGTGGTGTTACAGTGATCGGAGTGTCACCAATAGTTGAAAACTTCTGTAGCTTCTCAAACGGCTCTTTTTCTCGAACTTCATGGAGGAGGTCTCCACTGACCATTTTGGTAACTTTGTACCCGGCCTCAAGAGTTTCTGTGAGACACCTGACTACTACAAAGGGGGATACAGTTATGGCTTGCTTGCCACTTATCTAACAATATATAACATGAAATGGGGGAAGTTTTCATTTGATCGGTTGAAAAAGCATAAATCTTCGGTGCGTACGCGCTTTAAGGTGGTACGATCACCTAATCAGGGAAACGCTCTATGCGTGCCAGTTTAATTTCTTTAGAAACGTTGGCGGCCACCCACCACGGAGCCCAACAAGAGGACGCTACAAGTGTGCTGATGCTAAAACCTGCAGACGCCAGTCGTACAACGCTACTATAACCAAATGCGCCTAGACCAAGGTAGGCTATTTGCACAGGGTTAACCCTAGCCGCCATGAAGTATGGAAGTTAACAGAAGAGAGTAGAAGACAGGACAGATAAATAGTGAGAGATAAAAACGAAGATGTAGGGAGAGAGAGATAGGAAAAGGCGACTGCCGATTTCCCCTGGGTGGGTCAGCCCAGTGTTGCCGTCTATGTGAAGTCGGGGCCGAAGGGGTGTGTTTCCTCTGCCGGGGGGGGGGGGGGGCCTTAAAAGGTCCAAGCACCCAGCATCAACTCAACACATCAAACACCAATACAATACTATAATATTTGCAATTGTTGCATGTGTAATCAGCGCTTAAATTATTACAGCAACTCAATTCAATTTACTGAAATTACTATGCGTAAATGCAGTGTGAAAAAGGAAGAGTACAAGAAAGTGGAGAACCACAAGCGCTTGTGGTGTTCACTTTTTGTTCTACATTTATGCCATAATGAATCAGTACCAACTCGCTCGACTCTCCGTTTTGCTTTACCGAAGTTATGTTAAAGAAAAAAAATGACGGCAGATTCACGAGGTGAATGATGATGAGATTGGGTGAAGCTCCTGGAAGTAATACTGTAAAATTTTCTTCCGTTAATTCGCCTGGCGATATGCGCGCTTCATAGCCGCTTCCCATTGTAGAAGGTTTTCAAGATCTGCTTCGCGACGTTGACGTGCTTCTAGTTCCCGTACGAAAAGATCTTGCCGAAGCTGACGTGCCACTGCAGCGTCTTGTTCCCGTACGACTGAATCTTGCCGACACTGCCTTGCTGATGTGGCTTCTTGTTCCCGTACAGCAGGATCTTGGCGGCGACGTCGAGCAGCTTCCCGGCTCGCTTCTGCCTCACCTGCTCTTACTTCAGGGTCCCGTCTGCGAGTGCGCGCCACCGCTGCCACGCGAGCCCGCCTTTCGGCATCCTTATCCATACGAGCACACACTAACGGCAACGAGCATCGGCAACTACAAACCTGTATCAATATGGTTTGATTATAAAACCATTGCTTAAGAAAACACCTGGCTTCTTTCGTTAAGCAGCTGGCGTCTTCTTTTTGTTTTGCTTTAGGAAAACCTGGCGTCTTTTTGTTTTGCTTTTAGAAAACATATGTCGTCTTTCGTTGGTTTATTTCCTCAATTAACGGCGTTTTGAACAAACGTTTTTTATTGTTTATTCACGCACGGATGAAATCTCACCAGGCACTACCTTGGAGGTAAACAATGGGTGCTACCAGGAATGAGAGATAGCAGAAGTCGGCTTTTAACACTTCTACTTCTACTAACGTTTCCCACTAGAACATGCCAATGACTGCTAATGGGGAATGAGAGACACAAGAATTCGGCTTTTAGTTAACGCGCACGCTGCGAATTCTTTTTATTCAACGGCACACTGGAGAAATCTCCCACCGGCAACACCTTGGAGGTCATAGCGTAAGACTGGTTACACACTACGACTACGACTACGAAGGACGAACGGGTGCTGCTATAAGGAGCTTCGCCCCTAAAAATTGGCAGATCCCACGTACAGTGGGAATCGATGATATGCGAAGCATGAATGAGGAATGTTCATATGTCACTTTCAAATAAGCACAACATAACGAAATGAAGGTAAATGATGCCGCAGATGACTTCTGTGTCATTATCGTGTTTGGATGTGCCGTTTACCTTGGTCATCTATTCACGTCACGTGATACCAAATTTAGTATGTGTGGAGCTAGCAAAACGGCCGCGAGCACGCTATGAGCGTAATATGCTGTGACGTTCTTACATTACACGCATGTCAGGATAATCGAGTTTGCACCAGTCATATATTTCGTCATCCATTTACGTCACGTAACACCAAACTTGGCATATGTGGAGCTGGGAAAACGGCCGCGAGAGCATCATGAAGGGCCCAATATACTCCAATTGAGCGTTCACGCGCGCGCACGCTGGGCACAGCGACGCTAAGTTAGCAAAACGCAACCATCGTGACCAGGCGCGATCAGCGTCCGTCGGCGTGGCCCGACGGCAACCGGCGCAAAACGACATGCTGCATTTCACGCCGATGTCATAGAGTATCATTACTCTATGCGGATCCGTTGCCCAGACAACACTGCGTCTCCCTCTTTTCGTGACGGAGGTCCGCCAGGACTCACTAATACGCGCATGCGTCAAAGCGATGTAGCGTGGCACTCGCCTTCGAGTATATGGCAGGGCCACCGCCTGGCGAGGCAACGACGGCGTGATGCGACGAAATGAAATCTACAAAAGCGGGCATTGCTATCTAGGGCTGGTGCGAGTCAACTGCAGACCTCTTGGGAAAATATTGTAGCAATAGCTCATAGAGAGACTTCAGAGTTTAAAGCAGTTATGGACATTTGAAACCCATTACATTGTCGAGAGGTAACAGAATTCATTACCCGCTTTATAGCTTGAAGAAATTTATTTTTGGAGTGAAAAGAAATTCCCGCACGGCAAGAACAGCGCTTTTCTATACTGTTCCTTTTTAAAATCTGGCCGCCACAATTTCAAGCTAATTCAAATAATGCAGCCACTGTTTGTTTGGTAGCAAATGACATCACAAAGACCGATGGTCTGCGTTCTCACTACATTTGAAAAAAAAAACTTGAAAATCAGTGAGATTGTACACAGATATCAGGAAATTCGGAGTGCAAATCAATCTATTGACAAGCACCCACCTGTCTCTCTCATTCTTGTGAATATCTTGTTTGGCCCTGATAACTTTCCCAATAGCCACATTTATTCATAAAAAAACAACGAGGCATCTGAGGGCACAAGCAGTTCAATGCAACTTAGAGAAAATAGAAGCGCGATGCTCGTGAAATCAGCTGCTCTGTTATCTTTCAAGCCACGTGCATTATGAAGCCGGAGCATTGTACTAATCTTCAATTCTCAGTATTTCAGGAACGTTATTGTAGAGCAAACTCAATGTTCTTCACGATGTAACGTAAATAAGGTTACACATTTGTCAGAACACGCTGGACAGTCCACTTCTACGTCATCGTAATAGCTTGATTCTTTATTCCAAATTCTTATGAATTTGGGCTACGCACACATTCACGGAATGATCGAGGAATATAAATATTTCTGGTCAATAAAGTAGAGCTTTTCTACACGTTTTTTCTCTTCTCTGGGAAAATATCATGCAACAGTTCTGGCATGTATGAACATAAATTGCTGTTTACACTTAGCCACCACCTACTTTCGCAACTGCGTGACCAAACGCACAGCAAAGAAGTGCTACGAATAGCAAGCTGCCTTGGGGGTAGGGATTTCAGAATACATGTGATTTTACTGGGGCGGTTCCATCATTATTTTAAATTATATAGGTCAGCTTGTATTTTGATGTTTAGTCACACTGACTATGTTCCTATGCTAATATCTCACCTATTTGTTACATTGTGTGACCTATTTGATTTATTACCTTTTGGTAGTATTTATGAACAGTTGTTACCCTGTAAATAAATTTTTATTGAAATATATGTTTGGTGTTTATCAGTGACCTTTTGTGAAAAGAGTTCCGAGAAATGAAATATTTTGTTGTTTGAAAAAAAAACATTTCCTTGGATTTCAATGCGAAAAGCCCAAAACCGCTAAATGATTCGGAACTGTGGTAGGTTTAGCATGATTGATTGATATGTGGACTTTAACGTGGTAGGTTTAGCATGTAGTTGGGACTGTAAGTTGACAAAGTAATGGAGCCCACGCAAGCTCTATAATAAACTAGTATTTTGGTTAGGACACACTATGATTCAGACTAAAGAAAGGTTCGCAGAAGTAAACTCACTCGACATCCGATTTATGAATGTTTTTGTCATTAGACTAAGTCGGACTCGTACTCATCAAAGTACTCCTCGGCGGAGTCACTCGAAATCAGGCTGGCCTAAGTATATCTCAGCTGGAACCTTGCCTCAATCTCAGTCTGAGTGAGTGTGCTGAGTTTGACGACCTGTTCGTATTTTAGAGGCTAACTCAGCGGCTCGATCGCCCTTTTGGCGAAACCCTCATTGGGAAAGTCTGCGTCGTTACTCATTCTGTAATTATGCAAACAACGAATACGCCAGTAAACGCCCGAGTAGGCTCCTTAGAGTTGCGTTCTAATATTCTCTTATATTCACCTTGTCTTCCAATAAGTAACAAAACTTATCATGTAGAACAAAGCTTTAGGTGCATTCACCAATAGGACAATTGAATGCAGGGCGCAGTTAGACCTTCGGGAAGGAGACCTTAATAAATTTATTTTAATGTCTTTGTCTTCCAAAGCAGCACCTTTCACTTGAATATCGATGTCTATTTCTTCTTACAGCAATCAATGATATCCACAAACTCCCCTTCTGCAAGTCTGCAAGAATGAACAAAATGAACCCTTTTGTTTTCACACAAATGTTTATAACATGTGAACACGCAAAATAATTGACACAGCATGAAATGAAACCCACTCAATGCAACATGAGCATTATAAGCTTTCAAGAAGTAAACAGAAATACGTTTCTAAAACTCAATAAATCAACGATTTTTGGCACAACGTAACTTTAACACACAAAAAAACCTATAATAATAAATATGATTTAGACAAATGGTTATAAATAATGTCTTGTGACCGTACGCAACAGCAAGAATTACGCAAGCAAAAAAATCAGCACCCAAGCACTTCGTAGAAAAGACATTAAATGCGCGTATTTTAACTACATGTAGGCGATGTGCAAAAAACGTGACAGACCTCGGGCTTATGAAATGTTTCACGTTAAAATAAGGTTAAAATTGTAACTTTTACAAAAGAAACACAATAATTTTACGGAATTCTAAACGGCAGAGAACTCTTTAAGGGCACCGCCGACTGTTGATCTGTGAAGAATCAATGTCTGAGTTTGTCATGCTTGTTAGTGCCACATAACCTCCTTTCATCAAAACCAACGTATAAATAGCAATACAGCGCTATATTTCCGTATTCTTTCTTCGTCTCAGTTTGTTTTCACAGTAGCTTTTCGTGTTGTATTACCAGTAAGTCCATTGAGGCATTCGAATGATCTTTACTGAAGTTACAAAAAGTGATACTGTACACTTTGCCTTTGATTACTCTACTCGTGCCCTTCCTCATTTATTGTGTTGATTATATATTTCTGCATAATACGGAACGATCCAATGAGGGCCCTAAATATTGGCACTTGTTCTTTAGTATTTAGAGTCTGACGACTTTATTCAGCGTGGCATGTTTTACTTCACTTCAACGAAACAAAATTCTACTTTACGCTTGGAAAGCGATACTTCCGTTTTCTTATTTTTTAAGCTCCCCCCCCCTTAAAGTTGAGCAAATTTGCTCGAGAACATAAAAATGTTTTTTAGTGCCAGTAATGGAACAACTTTGCCGTTAATGTAGCAATAGATCTTCTATAGGCCTTATAACACCGATCTCATTTATTAGTTGAATACTGCTGCAACATTTGTCACACCGGTCCCGTTAATTAGGGAGGCGATCGCCGGGCTAATTCCAAGAGCCGAAGTATCGGCCCCCCGAACCGCACCACGAAAGCGTGGACAATTTAGAAGTGGTCCTTTTTGGCGCGCCAGCGGACGCCGGCTGTGGTCCAAAGAACAAGTCAGAGCCGAGAGATGATAAACAAACAAATTATATTCTCAATAATGGCAGATCGAAAACAATACGCAAAAATGCACACTCCACAATAGTTGCATACAATATGTCACCAATCAAACCAATCAATCAACTTACTACACAATACAATCAGCCACACTCAAAACAACGGACACAGACAACAATACGCACTACAATGCAGTCGCATGCATTGAACAACCAAGACACTTAAGGACTAAAGAGATAGAAAACCTATTCAGTCCAAAGTCCTTGGAACAAAAGTCTGAATGATACTCTTCCGAGAATCACTCACTCAAAGTCCAGCGTTGTTGTCGTTCCGTAGCTCTCGAAGTTTCTCTTCCAGGAAACCTCGCGTCCTCAAATGGCCACTCTCCAAGCTTCAAACTTCTTCGCCGGAAATCCGTCGGCTTCACACACGCAGCTGTTGCCCGCGTCTTCGCTCGATAGCGGTAAACCCACGCTCTTGCCTGTAGCTCGAGCCGTCCCTACGGACCAAAAACTTCGCCGACTACACGGCGGAATCTCTACGCACTCTGGCGCTCACTTCCGTCTCCTCCTGCTTTCTCGTCTCGGCTGCTCGATTAAATACGTTCCGCGCCACCTTCCAGAACGTTCTCCTCATTTCGTCGGCGCGACGCGCAGCGAAGGCTGGGGAGAGGCACGAGACGGTTCGACTGCCCTCCCCGGAGGATGATTCACTCGGTCTGACCACGCCTCCTTCGTTCTAGAAAAATCGCAGCCTTGCTGGGCCGCCGATGTCGGGTGAGGAGGTTCGTCTGCGAAGCCATGCTTCTGCGGGGAGAGCGCGCGCCCGGGAGCCTTGGATGTTTGCTTTCTTTTTTTTTTCTTTTTACCTCGCGGCGTTTCTGCCGCCCGTTGTCGCAAGGATTTGGCGGCGCGCTGTTTTTTAGCGCTCGTTCTGTGACACTGCCCCCCCACTTTAAGAATATTATCTCATAATATTCAAACCACACAAACGAGCGCGAACAGTCACCACACACTCTCACAGACTGTAACACAATCCGTCGCTCGTGACACGTCACATTCACAATATAGCACGCAATACAATCTTACATTGTAGTTCAATTCCACAACACATGAACTATAACCACAGGCACATGAGTACAACACTCCACCACAAATTCCCAACTATACAAATGTACAAAGTTCATTCATTGCAACAATTGTACAATACATCACATCACATCACCGGAACAAACATCTTGATTCGCTCGACACTGGATAACACAATAACAACACAGCCTATTGCATTCACTACTGTCAGACCCTTCCAAAACATTCAAACTCGGCTAAGGTAGTCGGCACCAACGTTCTCGCTTCCCTTGATGTGCTCGACTCGGAACTGATACTCTTGCAGAAGCAAGCTCCACCTCAACACTCTGCTGTTGAGCTGTTTAGCCTGTTTTATGTATTGGAGAAGCTGGTGGTCAGTTTGGACCAAGAAAGGAACTCCGTAGAGATAAATATTAAACTTCTGTATCCCCCACACCAGGGCTAGACATTCTCTTTCGATGGTGCTGTAGGATGATTCCCGGGGAAGTAGTTTGCGACTGGCGTATGCTATGGGATAGAGGGTCCCTTCGTGTGACTGCAAGAGCACAGCCCCAAGGCTGGTGTCGGAAGCGTCGGTGCGGAGGATGAATTCCTTGGTTAAGTCTGGGAGGCGGAGCACGGGAGGGTTCGAGATACATTCCTTGAGTTTCGCAAATGCTTTCTCGTGTGTCGTCGTCCATTTTACTAAGTTGCTTTCACCCTTCTTGATCAGTTCTGTGAGAGGGGCGCTGATCTCGGCATAATTTGGAATGAACTCCCGGTAATAGCTGGTCAACCCGAGAAAAGCGCGTACCTGTCGCTTCGTTTTTGGGGCGGGTGCAGCTTGGATTTTGTCAAGAGTCTTTCCCAGTGGAGCAAGCATGTTTTGTCCAATGTGATGACCCAGGAAATCAATCTCATTCATTCCCAACTCACACTTGCTCGGTCTCACGGTTAACCCGGCAGCCTGAATTCGAGCGAAGAGTTGTCTGAGAGTGGATAGGTGTTCCTCCCAGGTCGTGCTTGTTATGAGTACGTCGTCGTAGTAATGTTCAACGCCCGGGATTCCCTCAGTGACTAGTCGCATCAGCCGGGCGAACACGGCGGGTGTCGTTTTGATCCCGAAAGGCATGTAGCAAAACTGGTAGAGACCGGATTTTGTCGAAAACGCAGTTTTAGGTCTCGACTGCTGGGAGAGTGGGATTTGCCAGTAGCCCTTAACAAAATCTAACTTAGAGAAGTATCTTTTGTTTGTGGCACTGGCAAAAACGGCATCTGCCCTAGGCATGGGCTCTGCATCTGCTATCATGAGGTTGTTCAGGCGCCGGAAATCGACTACAAACCGCTTGGTTTTGTCTGGTTTGTCCACAAGAAACACTGGGGAATTATAGGGCGATTTCGAGACTTCAATTATGCCCAGTGTTTTCATTTGCTGTACCTCGGCCTCGATGTCTTTAGTCGTAGCAAAAGGTAACGGGTACTGTTTGACGTGGACTGGGGACTCCGTCACTGTCTCGAGGTGGCACTCCACCCAATCTGTCTTGCCCGGGACATTCGAAAATATTTTAGAGTGCGCTTTCATGGTTTTCTCCAACTCCTCCTTTTGTTGGTCCGTCAAACTTGGGCAGATCTTGACGTCAGTAATCCCTTCTGTCTGCACGAACTCCGGCACCGGTAGTTCCTGTTCATCTCCATTGTCAACAACCCCTACGATGGCTTGGCATTGATGTGGCGCATCTTGGTTCGTTTCCCGCTCCGCATACTTCTTCAGCAAATTGGCATGGAAAATTTTCGGCCCGCCCGGCGTCTTTATGGAGTAATCGAAGTCCCCAATTTTCGCCTGCACTTCGAAGGGCCCCTTCCAATGCAGCAAGAGTTTATTTTTGTCAGTTGGGAGCAGGATGAGAACCTTATCTCCTGGTTGGAATACTCTATCCCTTGATTTTCGATTGTAGTGCTTAGCGTAGCGTACTCCCGCCCTTCGGAGTTCTTCGTGAGCTAGGCGGCACGTCTCTTCTAGACGATTTCGGAGATCCAATACGTACTGATAGGTTGTCTTCAGCTCGTCGTCCAGCTCTTGGTTCGTCCAAACTTCCTTTAGGATCGCCAGGGGTCCCCGGACATGTCGGCCGTACAGAAGCTCGAACAGTGAAAAGCCGAGACTTGCCTGGGGAACCTCTCTGTACGCGAACAGCAACGGACCGAGGAATCTGTCCCAGTTTTTTGGTTTCTCCGCACACATTCTTTTGAGCATAGTCTTCAGGGTGCCATTAAATATTTCCACCATCCCGTTGGCCATCGGGTGGTAAGGGGTGGTATAGAGTTGGCGCACCGATAGAAGTCGTGCCACTTCCTTCATTAACTCCGACGTGAAATTCGAGCCCCGATCACTTAGGATTTCCCTCGGTACACCAAAACGGGAGAACATCTCCACGAGGGCCTCTGCGACTCGTTCGGTCTCTATGCCAGGTAGTGCAACTGCCTCCGGATAGCGCGTGGCGCAATCGACGAGAGTCAGCATATAGCGGTTTCCTTGACCAGATGGAGGTCGGATAGGGCCTACTATATCAATAGCTACCCTTTTAAAGGGGGTGTCTATGACGGGGGACTGGCCGAGTGACACGTGTGGCACCCTTCCTTTTGGCACAGTTCGCTGGCAGATATCGCAAGATGCCACGAACCGTTTCACGTCGCCTGTGACACCGGGCCAGAAGAATTCTTCCTGAATTCTGTCCTTGGTTTTCTCGGCCCCCAGGTGCCCAGCCATTATCCCATCGTGGGCTAGCTTCATAACAGCCTCTCGGTGGTTCTTCGGCACCAAGAGCTTTCGTATCCGCCGACCACTCCTCTCCGTATAGTACCTGTAGAGCAGTCCATCTTCCTGCTTGAACATTATCGCGCATTTACTATTACGGCATCTGAGGTCCTTGTCGATTTGCGCAAAGCAGGGTTTTAACGACTCGTCCTGGATTTGTTCCTCGGCATAGCTGAAGCTCGGGTCCTCTTCGGAATTGGGTGCAGGGAGGGGCTGGAATGGCTTCGACTGGGCTTTGGTCTGTGCTCGGGTTGCAACTGCGACTACGTCCTCGTCGGCCGTGGCTGGTTGGTCGTGAGGGTTTGCAATCGATGGTACATCGATTTCTGGGTCCTCTTCCAGTGGTTCGGGTTGGTCCGGCGAACGGGCGCCCTCAATGTTCCCCACGATTACGTCATACAATGGATCATCCATGCAGAAGGCAGAAACAATCCCACTGTAGAAGGGCGTCTCGATCCTGACCTTGGCCTCAGGCAGCCTCATGACCGAACGGTCGACGGTGTAAATCAGGCTGGTCTGGCCCGTGAGTTCATCGTCGCGGACTAGGTCTCTTCGTACTATTACAGTGGAGCACCCAGTGTCTCTTAAAACGTCTGCACGCCTTCCCGCCACTTTTCCAGCCATCACAGGCATTCCCTTTGTAGCACCCGTTTGTTGTTTTGCCAATACAGCACCCACAATAGGGATTTTCTCCCCATTTTTCAACTCTACGAATCCATCGGTGACGTCATCAACGGTTTTTGGCGCCACTTGTGCACAGGATACCTGGTGAGTTTGACTCGCTCCGTTACGACATGCGTCTGCCTTGTGCCCAGTCTGACCACATTTGAAACATTTTACAACCGTGGGGCTCGTGAAGTTAGTTCGGCAGTGGCTAGCACGGTGACCCGCTCGGTTACACAGAAAACATCGCGCAATTTTCTCCGGTGCACGCTTCTTTTCCTCGGAAGCCGATTTCTTCGAATCCTCGGGACCCTCCTTCTTGACTTTGGCCAAATTAGTGCCACCTTGCGCTTCCAAGAATTGATCAGCTAATTCAAGCATGTCTTCAAGTGACTTAGCTCTCCTCTCTTTCAAGTACAGCGACAGGCTTGGGTGGCAACTAGTAAGAAATTGTTCTCTAATTAGGAGCTCTCTAAGCTCCTCGTACTCCTGTGCTGTCCCTGAAAGTTCAATCCATCTGTCGAAATAATGGCAAAGTCGGGGGGCATACTGCGTAGCCGTCTCACCATCAGCTGGCTTTCCTGTCCGAAATCTGTCCCGGAATCCTTCCACAGTGAATCTAAATCGCTTCAACAAAGCCGCTTTCACCTTTGCGTAGTTGGCTGCATCGGTCGGCGTCAGCCTACCGTACACACTGAGCGCTTCACCACTCAAGCAGGTACTCAAAGCAGTTGCCCATTGCTGTTCCGGCCAATTCTGGCTCCTCGCAATCGTCTCAAATCTGTGGAGGTACGCGTCTAGGTCGTCCTTCCTTTCATCAAACGCTACGAGCAGCTTGCTTGGGTTCAAGCGGAAGCCGTGATCTTCCCGTTCGCTGCTTTCAACTCTAGCTTGGACGGGAGTTTCGCTTCGCTGTTGCAAATGGAGCCGCTCGAGTTCCATCTCGTGCTGACGCTGCCGTTCCCTTTCCTTTCTTTCTTCTTTCGCCCTTTCAGCTGCCAGCTTTTCTCTCTCCAACTCCAACTTCAATATTTGCTCTCTTTCTTCCTTCGCACTCTCAGCTGCCAACCTCTCTCGTTCCAACTCAGCTGCTTTTTCTTCCTTGGCCCTCTCAGCTGCCAACCTCTCTCTCTCCAACTCAGCTTCTTTTTCCGCTTTGGCTCTTTCGACCGCCAAACTCTCTCGTTTCAACTCAGCTGTTTTTTCTTCCTTGGCTCTCTCAGCTGCCAACCTTTCTCTCTCCACCGCCTCTTTCTCCTTCTGGCTTACCCATTTCCGTAGTTCGGCGCCGGAAAGACCCATCTTCTCACCAAGCGCAACTAACTTTTCGAGATCCATTGTGTCTCGCAACTCGCAAATAAAACCTTGCCGCGTGCAAAAAGTATCTGCCTAAATCAGTCTATCGGAACACTCCCCTGCACTCGTTAACGAGAACACTGAACAACACACAAAATCGTTCCGATAGCAGTATCTCCAACTCGAGGCTCTTTCTTACTACTTTGGACACACTGTGCACCAAAAGGTCCTGTCGCGGACGCCAGATTAATTGTCACACAGGTCCCGTTAATTAGGGAGGCGATCGCCGGGCTAATTCCAAGGAGCCGAAGTATCGGCCCCCCGAACCGCACCACGAAAGCGTGGACAATTTAGAAGTGGTCCTTTTTGGCGCGCCAGCGGACGCCGGCTGTGGCCCAAAGAACAAGTCAGAGCCGAGAGTTGATAAACAAACAAATTATATTCTCAATAATGGCAGATCGAAAACAATACACAAAAATGCACACTCCACAATATTTGCATACAATATGTCACCAATCAAACCAATCAATCAACGTACTACACAATACAATCAGCCACACTCAAAACAACGGACACAGACAACAATACGCACTACAATGCAGTCGCATGCATTGAACAACCAAGACACTTAAGGACTAAAGAGATAGAAAACCTATTCAGTCCAAAGTCCTTGGAACAAAAGTCTGAATGATACTCTTCCGAGAATCACTCACTCAAAGTCCAGCGTTGTTGTCGTTCCGTAGCTCTCGAAGTTTCTCTTCCAGGAAACCTCGCGTCCTCAAATGGCCACTCTCCAAGCTTCAAACTTCTTCGCCGGAAATCCGTCGGCTTCACACACGCAGCTGTTGCCCGCGTCTTCGCTCGATAGCGGTAAACCCACGCTCTTGCCTGTAGCTCGAGCCGTCCCTACGGACCAAAAACTTCGCCGACTACACGGCGGGATCTCTACGCACTCTGGCGCTCACTTCCGTCTCCTCCTGCTTTCTCGTCTCGGCTGCTCGATTAAATACGTTCCGCGCCACCTTCCAGAACGTTCTCCTCATTTCGTCGGCGCGACGCGCAGCGAAGGCTGGGGAGATGCACGAGACGGTTCGACTGCCCTCCCCGGAGGATGATTCACTCGGTCTGACCACGCCTCCTTCGTTCTAGAAAAATCGCGGCCTTGCTGGGCCGCCGATGTGGGGTGAGGAGGTTCGTCTGCGAAGCCATGCTTCTGCGGGGAGAGCGCGCGGGCCGGGAGCCTTGGATGTTTGCTTTTTTTTTCTTTTTACCTCGCGGCGTTTCTGCCGCCCGTTGTCGCAAGGATTTGGCGGCGCGCTCTTTTTTAGCGCTCGTTCTGTGACAACATTCTTCAGTCCGAATCGAATGCTGTGTATTAGTTTGATGACCCTTCCATCACTATTATGTGATTATATTTAAATTGTGCCTAAACAATCTCCAATAATTTGCTACCACCTCAAGTGATCGCGCACATATGGTTCACGATGACATCAAAATCAGCAATGCCAAACGCGACAACGCAGAAGTGGCAAGAGTCCCACGCTTTCGAAGCACCAATGCATGTTGCTTTTTTTAGCGCTTTCGCAATCTTCAGTGTTTTATTTGACGTCAATATTTGTAAATAGTCCTCAGATGCTTGAAAACAGCCTGCTGGTCTACTTGAGGCGCACTCGTTTGCTGCACGTTTTGCTCAAATTTCGCTACTGGATTGGTGCAGCCTGTCGAATGAGTTCCCAAGAGTGTTCTACTCTCTCAGTCGCTAGTGTTTCGGATATGTGTGTTTCCGTCTGTATCCGGGGAAGATTTTGAAATATTACTTATGCAGCCACTGGCAGTACGTTTGTTCGCAGTACGCGAAACTGTCCCTTCCTATCTCAAGGGTTGTGCCTCAAATGAGTAATTTCGGTTCCCTGCAAATGAAAGTGTGGGCGAATATCCTGGTAAGGACTTACCAATTAGCGAAATTTCTCGGATACCTCAACGACTGCAGCATACCATTTTCAAGGAAGTAAAGTTAGTTATTTAGTATTGACGTGTATAAACAATCTTTCAATGTTGTCTAGGTGGTACGGCTTAACGAAATAACGAGAAGCCTGATGAAATCTCAAATTATTTATTTCACGCTATAAGTAAAACAGTCGAGTTGCTAAACCATATTTTAAATGAAGGCCACGAAATTCTTCATCAAGCAAACACAAGGTGCCTGCTCAGTTGAAACTAGCAAGAAGAGAGGTGCGCGGGAAATCTGCTTAACCTAGCGGAGCATCATTAGAATGTTGTCGGTTGCTTTCCTCGACGGTAATGCATCAAATGTGCTCATGCAATCAAAAGTAAATTTAATTGATGAAGGCAGGTCTTGTATACGACACGTAAACACAGTGTAAATACAATTTTAGTTCTGCAAGAAAACCTACCACATAACACAAATGTTCTATACGTGGCTAAAACTACAATAGTCCTTTATGAATACATTACTATACGGGTTCAGCTCTAGTTTTATACAACCTCGGCTTTTACGATCGTTCCGCCATACTTAATCAATTTCCTGTTATCACATCCCACACAAAATATAAGGACACTGCTATTCGTGCATACTCTAAAATATTGTTCCTCGTGACTGAACTGTGTACAAGTTAACATTCCACTTTAATTTAGCATCAACTATGAATGAATTAGATGTACCCACCTTGCCTTGAGCACATGTCATACCATCCAGCATTTTGTAAGTTGCGCAACTCATATAACCATCGCCCATTCGGCAACATTTGATATCGCAGTCGGCAGCCTGCAGCACGAAGAAAGTTACACATCACTTCTTGCCGTGACTCGTATGCTGCGTCTGCATATTTGTACAATACAACAGGTGAAAGTCAGGACTTAAATTTCACCGTATTAATGAAGTTCTAGAAATTTTTGTGTGTACATTACAACCAAAAAACGTTAAGTAAATCTGGAAATTAATCTCCAGTCCCTTCCTGGTGTATGTATGTAGGAGGGAGGAGTGATCCACAACTGCTGCCAGAGTACGCAGCTGCATTGTTGATATGCTCATTTGTTTGCACGGTCTGACTGGTGACGCCACAAGGTCATGTGGTGATATTTCTGATTAGGAGCCACAATTTGCGAGATTGTGCTAGATTGTTCCTGAAAAACTTGATGGACTTTTCAGACTTAAGTTCATGATCGACAAGCATGGGGAATCAGTAAAAATGATGTCCGGTATATATGCTGAAGTGCTCAACCACATACGTCGCCACGACAAAGAAATGGAGCATATAAAAGCCAGATTGCAGGAACTGCAAAGCGTGCGACCACCTTTAAGTCAAATCAAGTTAAACAGGAGGCGTAATAAATTTTTGTGCCTTTCATCGTTTTACGCATATTTAGTTGTTAGTATATATAGGCATTTATGTTATTTTGACTGCCCTGTTGTGTCCGTGTTTAGGCGCCCTGTATCTTAGAAAAAATAGTACTGTATTGTTGTGTTGCCTCTTATCGGTTATATTAGGCCTGTTTGGTCCTAACGAAACAGTTTCAGTGTAGAGCTAAGCCTGCGCGCTACCTGCTACCTTGCAAGCCATTGTCTCATCGGTCTCAGTAGGCTTCAATCCATCGCATATTGTGGTTTACAAAAGTCAGACTGCTTCATTCCGGAAAGCCAGTGCACGCAAAACCGTTGAGCGTTTTCAATACCATGACGCGTTGCGTGATATCGATAATCGCCGTTGTAAACAAGAGTTATTGAAACCTGCGCTCTGATAAGACTACATGAAGATAACGTGTTTTTCTCGTACTCATCGCCAAATCCATGCAAGCTTTTTATATTAGCTTTGCTGAGGCCCATACACAACATATAATTTTACTTTTTCAACTCTAGATTTATTTCCAGTTTTGCTTACGCAGGAATAACCAAATTCCCCAATAAGCACCATTCCTAAAACAGTCGAGGTTAAGTGATGAACCTTCAGAAGTACGTGTGAAAACCTCTGAAAGTGACACTTATTTCTTCAAAAGTGTGCCTTGTACATATCTCACCTTTGCACGATGACTTTTTGTCCTTTCGCTCTTTTTTGTATAAGTCTTCTGCAGTAGTAGTTCTTACGAATAGTCTGGCCAGGATATTTATTGCGCCCCTTCATATAGTTCTGCCTGCTCAGAACACTAATGCATTTGTCTGACAGTCTCCTGAAATAATCATATGAACCATGAGGTTGTGCATCGTCGATGAAACAGGTGACGTGCTTGACGTTCGGGTACTAGACCGCTATTTTGCCGAGTCATTTCTTATCAACGTAAAGGTATTTTAGACGTATCTATCTATCTATCTATCTATCTATCTGTCTGTCTATGCACTACGTGTGGTCATTGCCTGGTCGTCTGCATTTCTTTGTATACACATGATATAAAGGCCCACGCTTTTGGTATCTCAATGAAAATGTCGTTGAAAGACAGCATCCTTCTTCCGCCTGATGAGTTCTGAAGCACACCGTGTATAGTGGCTTATATTTTATCAAGCAGCCATTTATGTTTACCTTGCCTCAGACAGCACCTTGTCTATGTTGAAGTGCCGCATCTGGCTGGTATTTATAAAGTAAAGGAGGAGATACGCATGCCATGTGACAGCGCCTTTGGGAAAGATATGCTTTTGGGAAACCCAGGGTCAGTGCCACTGGTAACTACATATCATTAGCAGAGCGCTTCTAAATGCGAATGCATTTTTATCGAGCTATGTCAGGTGTCCGTCAGATCCGTCCACCGCCCTCTCCCATAGCAACAGCTGCAGGCGCATGCATCCGTAGCAACCGGCGCCTCCACCTTCTCACGCTTTGGCGTCGGCAGCTGACAGCAATTCTGTCTTTGGTCCCGACGGGGCCCAAAACCTTGATAGCTTTTATGGCGAAACGGCATTTTTTTGTTGAGTTGGAGACCGGCGGCAAGGCACGTCAGCACCTCATCCAAACGTTGCAAGGGCTGAAGAAACGTTGACGAAAAAATGACAATGTCGTCCAAATGGCAGAGACAGGTCTTCCATTGGAGCTTGTGCAGCACGGTGGGATCGAGCGCCCAAATATAGCACGCGCAGTGCACAGCCTGAAAGGCCTAACGTTGAATTTGTATAGCCTGTCGGGAGTTGCGAATGCCGTTTTCTCTTTATCGTCTTCGTGCATAGGAATTTTTCAGTATCCGGAACGCAGGTCGAGGCTAGAAAAGTATTTCGCGCCTTGTAGAAAATCAAGGGCGTCGTCAATGCAAGGCATTGGGTACAGATCCTTGCGAGTGATTTTGTTGAGCGGCGTGTAATTGACGCAAAAGTGCACGGAGCCATCCTTCTTACGTACCCGAATCACAGGCGACGACCTAGGGACAAATGAAGGGCGAATTGCCTCTCGTTTGAGCATGTCAGCTGCGTTTTCTTCGATAATTTTTCTCTCAGCAGGAGACACGCGGTAGGGCCGGCGGCGTACAACAGGTTGTCCGGCTGTGTGGATTTGATGCGTTGTAGTAGTAGTGTGGCCCAACGTTGAGGAGTAAACATCGAAGGAACTTGCGTGTTTCTTTAACAAAGCAAGTAGCTGTTGCGTCTGTGAAGGTGTCAAGTCGTCGCTAATGGCCGCAGTAAAGGTGTAAGAAGAAGCACGCTCACCCCTAGGGCTGTCGTTGGAGGAGACGGAATGAAGTGGCACGACGCACGCAAGCTCCGGATCCGTCACGCAGGCCACCGTGGTGTTCTGATGAAGTAGAATTTTTTCGTATGTCGTATTCATAACGGTGACAAGTGCGGAATCATTGAGGAACCGAACTACACCGGAAGCGAGAATGATGCCTTTACCGACTCAACTGAATGTTGGTGAGACCAAGACGCCGCCAAGGTCGATGTCCTTGGAGGTAACATATACAATTCACTCTTGACCTGGTGTTAATTCGGTATCTTCCGCCGCTGTCAAACGAAGTTGCCTCTGGGGGCTCGTCGTTGAGCGTGAAATTCGTGTCGGTGAGGTGGACGACGCGTTGGCCACCGCAAATAGCCGTAGAGGCACAAGAATGAAAATACCACCCTAAAATTGATTGGGGAGAGCAGTCAGTGAGGACGGCGAACTGAATGTGGTGTTGGATAACATCAATGAAAACGCGGGCTGTACAGAAAGCGAAAGGGCTAATGGTATATGCCTGGGCAGCAACCAACGTGGGTCCATCATAAGGGGTCATCACTTTGTTTTCAGACGTTGGCCTAAATCAACACGCATAACAGAAAATGCCCACCCGTGTCCACCAGAGCATCTACGTACACTCTTCCACTACCGCCGAAATCATTATGCACGGGCCTAGTGGAGGAATATCAGTCCTAATTCGGAATACACTTTTTCTCCCAGAAACTTCATCACTTAGTTTTCCGAATGACTGGCAGTGACGAATGAGGCAGGCCGAAGTGGGGAGGAGGAGCGGTGAAGGGGTGTTGGTGAACGGCGTCTGGAGTTTCAGATGTTCCAAAGTGCACTCAATGCGGGCGGAGAGGGAAACCGGTGTGCAGGTGATGAATGGCGTTGACCTTGATAGTACAAGGTATCTCGTTCACGCATGTCGTAACCGCGGCGCTCGTCTTGCTGGCGCTTGTGGCAGAAACGAAAAAAGTGGCCACCTTACCCACAGAAATAGCAAACTGGGTTAGATGAGCGACAAGGGGAAGGGTAGAAACCATTCGGAGTACCTGAAGAGACTGCGGTCAGGTGTGCAGAGGAAGGCACAGGCGGGATCGAACGAAAATTGAGCGGAGAAGCGGCAGCGAGTGACGCGTACGATGGTAGCGTCAACGTCGTGTTTACCTCGCTTGGAGGCATAGCAGTGACCTGCGCGTAGGTTCGTATGGAGCCGAGTTCTGAGCAATGAGGGCATTGAAGGCAACAGGTCCTATACCCTGCAAAATGTGCCGTACTTTGTCTGTTGCTGGCATTGATGAATTGGCCCGCTGGCAGAGCGCAAAAACGTCCTTGATATACAACGTGTACGACTCACCGGAATGTTGGTGGTTCGCGACTGCGGACCGAATGACCGGTGTGCCGAAAACATGACGGAGCTGCTGCTCGAAGGTCGCCCAGTCGGTTATGTCGATGATATGGTTAAAGTACCACGTCTTCACCACACCGGTCAAGTAGAAAGAGATGTACCGGAGCTTGGCGCTATCGTCCCAGCAATTAACAACACTCACGCGGCTGTACTCATCAAGCCAGTCCTCCACGTCTTCCCCACGAGGACCGGCGAAGACAGGGAGAGATCACGCTGGTGACTGTGTACGTAAAGAAGAGGCGTTGCTGAAAACGGCGGGGAAGAGATGGCAGCAAAGTCAGCAGCGCCGGCAGGCACGTTCTGTGACATGCTGCCTGACAGGCATAGCAATCGGCAGCCTGAACGCAGCTCCAAGGGAATTGAGCGAGGTGGTAGAGGATCAAGGACCGAAAATCCACCTCCACATATGACGTCCGGGGTTGAACAGCGTTTATTGAGCCAAGGGCTCAGCAGCGTACGGGCAGTCTGAGACCAAGTGCGCACACACCCAATGATGATTGTTGTGACACCCAGTGAAAACGTGGACAGGGAACAAGACGGATGATGATGATTATGATAATGCATATATAAAAAGAAGCGCATAACGAATGCCCACAATATGTATATTCCTACACGAAAAATCAACACAGCGCCAACGTTGGCAAAATTCCACTATGTTGTAACATAGCCTGGTAACAACTTGATTTTCTCGTAAGAGCATAATTGAGTGACTACTGTTGTGATGGAAAACTACGCCGTACTTGTTGATTTCCTTCGCGTGCAGACAAGTATGACCACTGTAGGAAATGGAAGGGGGGGGCTCAGTGGAGGGGCTCGTTCCCCATGCCCCCCCCTGGCTGATACGCCTATGCTTGAGAGTGTTGAAGTCGCATTTATTTGTTCAAGTCAAGTTGAACTCCCACCGTGAAAAGGCATGGAAAAACTTTTTGAAACGTCTGAGACGAATCACAATGTCAATTGAGAACACAACAATATCGTACAAATAACAGAAGCATGTTTTGCATTTCAGACTTCGCAGAATGGTATCCATCTGTCAGTGCCACTCGACTTTGCACACCCAGATTCCCAGGCAGCGTCTCGGCGCCGGCACAAGAAATGCCACACTACGTGAACGTAGCCTCCGAGCCCTGAGCGCGTCACCTGGGCGTGGTTGCCATGAAGCGTTGCTTCGACAATCATTCAAAAAGAAAAAAAGGTGAGCTCATGAGGTGGAAACGCGTTGCCACGATCACCAGCGAAGAGAGCGAGTGGAGAGACGAGTGGCGTCGGGCAGACGGACTCGTCAACGAACGACCACGCCGCCTACGACGACGACAAGCAGGCGCACATAGAGACGCTGTCTGCCGACAACGCGAGGCTTCGTGGAGAACTGAACAGTCTGTGGGCAGAGCTCAACCGTGCGACCATGAGTGAACAACGTGAGACTTTATACAACGCAAGTCACAACGCTTCCATTCCAACGGAGCGGGTGACGACTCCAATCCATGGGCTGCACCATTCCGTCCCTGCTGGCATAACGATGTCTTCGTGTTCGACGCGGTCACCATCACTGAATGACAGCACCAACCAAGACACGGCACACCCAGCCGTGCCGACCGTTTCAACGCATGAGGGAGAACCACCCATGGCCCAGATCTTTGCAGTGCTTGTGAGCACACAGGCCCTACTCGCCAACACGCTGTCGAGAGGTCCACCGATGACGAGCCCGATTCAGATTCATTCCACAAGCAATACGTCATCCTCAATCCCCCTGCTCAATGGGACGTCACAACAAAGTGCCCGAGAGTGGATTGGACAAGTGGGGAGAATTGCAGCGCTCACCCACAGGACGCCATCGTTCACGTTGGTGACAGCCCCGAGCCACCTGGCGGGATCTGCTAAGAATTGGCATAGCGCCTATGGCCCGCACCATGACAACTGGGAGCAATGAAAGGCTGCGCTCATTCTCTAATGGAAACGGAAACTGACAGTGCAGGAGTTCCTCGAACTGCACACGACCGACGCTTTCAGAGCCACAAGCCCATCGTCGAGTACATGTTCTCAAAGAACGCCAATCTTGAACAAGGCGCCGTACCATCTGGCAGAGGAAGAACGAATTTCCCTTATTCTCAGCGGCTTCGAGGACGACACATGACGCAACCCACCGGCAGAACAATTTGCTCGACGCGACGTATCACGTGACCATATCTGCCGAGAACGATGCGAAGCCGCCTCCATCTACAACAAGCCGTGGTCAGGGTTGAAACCAGCGGGTGCCAGCCAACAGCTCTGCCAACTTGCCGATGGCCAACTCGCGCAGCAATTTTTCGGAAGCGCCGCGCACGCGGCCTCTCTCAGCTCGTTTATGCTCCAACTGCGGCGACATCGGTTACCTGTCCCGTGCTGGTAGGAAGACGGAAACGCCAGCAGCGACCAGAGCGGACGAGAACCGAACGAAGAGGGACAGCAGCAGCCACGGAACAGGCACTACGTGATCTAGGAAAGTAAAATGTTTTTTTTTGCGTTCGACGGGTGGCACGTTACCAATAACGGCGGGTACTGCTAACAACCGACCCGTCCGCGTGTGCATTGACATTGGCGCCAACTTATCTATCATGAGTGGCGATGCCTTGACTGACGACATTCCCACGCACGCGTGGGTGTCACGCGAGGACATTGAAGTTCTAAACCGCCGCATACGTCCAACTCTCGCTGGGATGCTTGATGTAACACTGGGCACCACAAATGTGCGACTCGAAGACCCAGTGGTAACGGAACTGCCCAGCGGCATCGACCTGATTCTAGGATCAGAGTGGCGACGAGTTGCGAACGTCGACGTAACGTCTCATATGTCCAACAATGTGACTATCGTCCCAGTCTAGCCCACTGAAGAACCTTCATCCTCTGAAGTGCCGTCGCAAAATTAGGCACGCCACACCGCACCGGGGAAGCGTTTATCACGACATTCTGCCGGCAATCAGGCGAGGAAGTTTCCAAAAACAACAGATTCATGCTTTTCAACACGAAATATTGTTACTGGGAATAAAGTATACACTGACAAGCTAATGCGTACAACGCTGCTGCAGTCGGAGCACGTTCACGTTCAGCACTTCGTCATTGTCGTCCTCAGGCATCTACTTAGCCTGTGACATTACCCGCCGGCGGCAGAAGCACCGTCCCGGTGCGATCGATTCTCGAGGCGTGAGTAGTATGGTTTAAGCCGTGAGACGTGCACTATATCGGTCGGTACTGAAGCTGGCACTGACGTGGTATGTAGTGGAGCTATCTCATAGGTCACGCTGGTGTCCTTGCGTATGACTCGGTAGGGGCCAACGTAACGGGACATTAGTTTTTCGCAGAGACCAACACGACGTGATGGTAACCATAGCAAGACAAGTGACCCTGGAGAGTACTGTACGTCGCGGGGCCGGCGATCGTAAGCACTTTTTTGGTTAATCTGCGAAGCACATAAACAATCCCGGGCGACTTGGCGGGCGATGTCAGCTCGGGCCAGGGCATCACGAGCATAAGCAGTCGATGAGGGGGCAGAGTGGAGCAAGGTGACCATGGGCAAAGGCGGGTCATAACCAAACAGTAGGTAAAAAGGGGAAAATCCCGCTGTATCATGACGTGAACTGTTGTATGCGAAGGTAACGAAAGGTAAGTGGATGTCTCAATCTTTGTGATCCGTGTAGACGTACATCGCTAATATATTCGTCAGGGTACGGTTGAGGCGTTCCTTGAGGCTGTTGGTTTGCGGATGGTACGCTGTAGTGAACTTGTGGTGGGTAGAGCAGGATCGCAGGAGCTCGTCGACTACTTTAGATAGAAAACAGCTGCCGCGGTCGGTGATCAACTGACGAGAAGCACCATGACGCAGAATGATGTCATGAAGAAGGAAATCGGCTACATCAGTAGCGCAGCTGGTGGGTAGGGCGCGTGTAACGGCATGCCGCGTAGCGTAGTCGGTAGCAACAGCAATCCACTTATTACCGGTGGCCGACACGGGAAAGGGTCCAAGAAGGTCGAGGCCGACTCGGAAAAATGGCTCATCTGGTACTTCAATGGGCTTGAGGGTACCAGCAGGTCTCAGAGCAGGTGTCTTGCGGCGCTGGCAGAGGTCGCATGCCGCAACGTACTGTCGCACAGAACGGTAGAGGCCAGGCCAAAAGAATCGGCGGCGAATGCGGTCATACGTGCGTGACACCCCTAGGTGTCCAGCGGAGGGGGCATCATGCAGCTGGGCCAAAACGTCTGAGTGAAGATGCACAGGAACAACGAGTAAAAGCTCAGCACCATCAGGGCGGAGGTTGTAGCGGTGCAAGATGTCGTTGTGAAGAACAAACAGTTGTAAGGAGGGGTCGGGTTGCGGAGAGTGCAGACCATTGATAATAGCACACAAAGAGGGGTCGCGGCATTGTTCAGCAGCTATGTCGGTGAAGTCGGTAATTGGAAAAACGAGGGCCTCTTGCTCATCTTCCCTCGTGTCAGGGGGATCGACTGGGTAACGGGACAAGCAGTCGGCATCTTTGTGAAGGTGTCCGGATTTATAGGATACGGAAAAAGTGTACTCTTGTAAGCGCAGCGCCCAGCGACCAAGGCGTCCCGTAGGGTCCTTGAGTGAGGAGAGCCAGCAAAGCGCATGGTGGTCCGTAATAACTGAGAATGGTCGGCCATACAGGTACGGTCGGAATTTCGCAATGGCCCAGACGAGAGCTAAGCACTCGCGTTCTGTGATGGAATAATTTTGTTCCGAGCGCGACAACAGTCGGCTTGCATACGCGACGACGCGTTGCATGCCTTGTTGCCGCTGCACCAGCACTGCGCCTAGGCCGTGGCCACTAGCGTCAGTACGAAGCTCCGTGGCGGCAGATGGGTCGAAGTGTGCTAGGACTGGTGGATTGGTGAGAATGTCAACGAGTGACGAGAAGGCGTTTGCTTGCTGTTGGCCCAAGGTGAATGCGACATCCGTTTTGAGGAGGCAGGTTAGAGGACGGGCTACTTCAGCAAACTTCTCGACAAAACGACGGAAGTAGGAGCACAGTCCCAGAAAACTTCGGACGTCCTTGGCTGAGCGGGGTGTGGGGAAGTCGCGAACTGCTCGGACTTTCCCAGGGTCTGGTTGAACGCCCGCAGCGTTAACAAGATTGCCGAGTACGCAGATTTGGCGTTGCCCAAAGCGGCATTTGGACGAGTTAAGTTGCAATTTGGCACGTCGAAAAACGTCAAGCACTGTAGACAGGCGGGTAAGATGGTCGTCGAAAGTAGTCGAAAAAACAATAACGTCATCAAGATAGCAGAGGCAGATGGTCCACTTCATGCCTCGAAGGAGAGAGTTCATCATGCGCTCAAATGTCGCGGGGGCATTGCATAATCCAAAAGGCATCATCTTGAACTGATAAAGTCCATCAGGAGTCACGAAGGCCGTCTTCTGTCTTTGTCGTCCACAGCAATCTGCCAGTAGCCTGAGCGAAGGTCTATTGAAGAGAAATATTTGGCACCGCGCAAGCAATTGAGTGCATCATCTATGCGCAGTAGGAGATAGACATCTTTCTTGGTAATATGGTTGAGATGGCGGTAATCAACACAGAATCTCCAGCTATTGTCCTTCTTTTTAACAAGTACAACGGGTGAGGACCAGGGACTAGATGAGGGTTCGATTATGCCCTTATCAAGCATTTTATCGACTTCTCGCTGTATAGTAGCACGCTCTGGGGCTGACACACGGTAGGGTCGTCGGCGAATGGGTCGAGCGTCACCGCTGTCGATGCGATGGGTTACCACGGATGTCTGGCCCAAATTACGGTCGCCGAAGTCAAAGATGTCCTGATAAGAAGCAAGCACACGGCAGAAAGCAGAGACTTGTTGAGAGGTGAGCTTGTCAGATAGCATTTGCTTGAAAAGGTCGGAACAGGAACGTGACGAAAACGACGTTGATGAAAAATCGGGTGGCGAATCGGTGGTTAGGGCGGAAACTGTGTGGTCGACCAGTGGTGTCAGATGCGCAAGTGACATGCCGCGAGGAATAACTTGCGCTGAGAGGCCGAAGTTGAGGACGGGAAATGAAGTTCGGTTGTCCTTAACGGTAACCACCGTGTTGAGGAGTACAACATTGCGTGTAATGGCGACGTCGGAAATTGGGGCAGTAACATTATAACCATCGGGTACGGCAGAATATCGCGAGAGTTGGACTTGGACTGCGGCTTGCGGCGGAAGTCTGAGGAAATCGACAGAGCGTAGACGAGGTAGGCTGGTAGAGGCGGTCTCCGAAAAGGATAGTAGTTCGAGCTGAAGAAGACCTTTCGAACAAGAGCGCAGCGTGTGAAGTCAGAAAGTCGAGTCCAAGGATGAGGTCATGAGGGCAATTTTCCAGTACAGCGAACAAAACTGAAGTTTGATGCTCAGAAATTGTTAATCGCGCAGTGCACATTCCAAGCACAGCAGGAGTACTCCCATCCGCTGTACGAACGGTAGGTGCAATCGCTGCCGTCAGAACGTTTTGGAAGCGGCGGCGCAGGTCTGAGCTCATCACAGATATTTGTGCACCGGTATCAATACGAGAAGTTATAGGTAAACCATCAACGAGAATTGTAAGAAGGTTGCACCGCTGGCCGGGAGTAATCAGAGGACTTGCAGTCCGAGTCGTGTATGCAGCGTCACCTCCGGGGGCTGCACCGGCTAGTTTTGCGAGCGACGGTCGTAGGGAGACCGGGAACGGCGAGGTTGGGGCGAGCGGGACTGACGGCGCACGGGCGATGGCGAGCGGCTGGTCCGACGTTCTGGATTATGCTCTGCACCTGTCTCAGCACTATAGGACGGGGCATAAGGTGCACGTTCAGAGCGAGGCCGCCAATCATAGAAGGTCGGTCGAGGTGATGAGGTCCAACGGCTGCGGCAATGGCGAGCGATGTGTCCTATCCGATGGCACGTGAAACATATGGGCCGATGAGTGTGGCATTCAGCTGGGTTTCGTCGTGGCGCGAACGTGCGGTTCGGAGTGGCAGCCGCAACGACTGGAGCCGAGCTGGAAGTAGCAGGGGAATTTCGATGAGGTGGCGAAATGCCCATATTCGCGATCTCTTGGCGAACCACGGCCTGTATCATTGAAACAGCATCGAGGTTGTGTCCTGGCACGCTGACGCTAGACATAGCGGGAGCCATAACCTCCAGTTCCCGACGAACTAGGCGTGGGCTGTGCGTCCCCTGTATGTAGCCACCTCTCGTTTAGTTCTTGCAGAGTCCACTAGATGGCGGTACCGTCTCCTGTATGTCGCCTCCTCTCGTTTAGTTCTTGCAGTGTTCACTAGATGGCGGCACCGTCTCCTGCATGTAGACACCTCTCGTTTAGTTCTTTCAGTGCTCACTAGATGGCGGGACTTGTAGCTGATGATGAAAGGATGCAAGATGTTATAAACTAGACGGCGGTACTTCTAGTTGATGATGAAAGATGCGAGATGTTATAAAATATTAATGATGTCACATATGGCACGTGTCATTGGTGGAAGACAATCGTTCGGATTAGTGCGGCGACGTACGCTAAAGGGAGCATTGTAATAAAATCGAGTAGGCAAAATGTACGGAAGATTCATGGTTTACCAGGTTTTCCTCCAGAGCTTCGCCCACTCATCATAATTCACTTCGTGGATATGGCGGAATTTTTTTTTCTGGTGACGTTTTCTGGCGCTGGTGGTTGGTGTAGTGTGGGCAAATCTTCGCAAGAGGACGTAGCCGCCGCGTATGGAAGGCGGTCAAATCGGTGAACTATGCGCCTGCTTTTTGCCTGTTCGAAGCGACGACATGCTTCGATGACCGACTCCACCGTCGAGCAGTTCTTGCACAGGAGAAAATTGAAGACGTCATCCGCAATTCCTTTCAGGATGTGTCCGACTTTGTCCTCGTCGAACATGTCCTTGTCGACCTTGCGGCACAAAGCCAACACGTCCTGTATGTACGCGATGTACGGCTCTGTGGATGTCTGGGCACGAGTCGCAAGCTCTTTCTTTGCGGCCACTTGACGTCCGATGTGTTTCCCAAATAGATAGCGCAATTTCTGCTTACAAACGTCCCAGCTAGTCAACTCTTCTTGATGTGTCTCGTACCAGAGTTTTGCCGTGCCATGCAAGTAGAAGATGATGTTCGCCAACATAAGTGTCGGATCCCTAATGATTGCCGCTGCTGACGCGCTCATATTGGACCAGCCAGTCATCGACGTCTATGCCACTTGTGCCGTTGAATGGGCCTGGGTCACGAGGTTGCACCACAACGACCAGCTGCGGGGCTGACAGATCATGTTGACATCGGGTAGCCTGGTCAGTCATCGTGGTAGCTGCAATGCTCCGTCTGCTGCGAAGATTCAGCTCGTTGGGCTGTATAGCGAGTGGTACCCCGCACCTTCCACCAATGATGTTACGGGGAATAAAGTATACACTGACGAGCTAATGCGTAAAACGCTGCTGCCGTCTGAGCACGTTCACGTTCAGCACTTCGTCATCGTCATCCTCAGGCATCTACATAGCCCGTGACAATATCATGCACCCAACGAAGACTTCGCGAGTCTAGTCGAAGACGCCACATGAAGGATAACAAAAGATGCCACCGAGGCAGAGAGGGAACAAGTTTGCGCAATTGTGTTAATGCATCACCAAGCGTTTACCTCCAAAGGCGACACTTTTGGGCGCGTGTCCTCACCCAACGTGCCAGACTATGAACGCCAAAACGACACGGAATGAATGCTGCCTCAACCCACGCGATATCTCTACTGAGCCTAACGCGGTGATATCCCTACATCACATGTGTCCTCTAAACGAGAAGGGAGACCACCTCTTCGTGTGTATCGATCACGCAACAAGATACGTGGACGCCGTGACCGTACTGAACACCTTCTCAACGCACTATCTTGAATTCACGACAAACTGGTGTATTGTGATATTTAGAGTTCCCAGCGTCATTATTACGGACAAAGCCAAGGAATTCGTGAACGAGACAACGAACCAATTACATCACAGACTAATAATCACTCATCGAAACTCCCCACCGTACAAGCCAAAATCAAACTGACTGATGGTTCGAATGTTTTGGACATTGAAGCAGGTGCTACGCAAGATACTAAACAAGGACAAATGGGAGAAGAAACTACCCCGAGCCGCGCTAGCAATGAACGACACGAAGTTTCGTCAGAGCGGCCACAGCCCGTATCGACTCATGCACGGCTAAGACCAAGAACTGCCAGGAGAGCTCAACCCCGCCTTGCTCGAGGGAGACATCGACAAGTCTCAGGCTGCACGACTTGGCAAAGGGACTTGCGGAAGCGAAAGAGCAGCTACTGCAGAGTCAGCGCAAAACAACGGTCCGATACGACGAGAAACGGCGAGCTCCGAGGTTGACATCTGAGGACCCCGTCAAGCTCGAGTGGAGCGCTCGTGGCACATTAGGCCCTCGCTAGGAAGGTCTGTTCAAGGTAACGCCCTTTGTTGGAGGAAACAGGGTCGAGATTCAGTGAGTACCCAACACATCGGACAAGATCAACCAAAAAATCGTCAACGTGGATCAGCTGGGTAGATATAAGGAACCGTTCCTAGAAGTTACGGAACCATCACCATCGAACGACACGTTCGCCTGAAGACAGGCGCAATTTCCGGGAGGGCTGTGTCAGCGCCACTCGACTTCACACAGCCATGGTTCCCGGCAACGTCTCGGTGCACGCTCAAGAAACGCCACACTACATAAACGTGGACTCGGAGCCCTGAGCACGTCTGCTCGGCGTGGTTGCTATGAAGCGTTGCTTCGACGATCATAAAAAAATGGCAGCATATCCACGGCTTGAATTATGGAGAGTGGGGCGAAGCATTCGTCCGTCCATTCATTCTTGCTTCCGTCCGTCCATTCGTCCGTCTGTGTGACCGCTCATGCGTCCATCCGTCCTTCCATGCGTGCGTCTGTTCGTGTGTCCACACGTCCATTCGTGCGTCCATCCATGGATCTGTCTGTGTGTCCATTCCTCCATCTAGTCAACACTTCAAGTACAACCATCTCGCATCTTTTCATCATATATTCCGCCTATACAAGCACCACGATCCAGCGGACATTCACAGGACTAGACGAGAGGTGGCACACGCGCACTTTTTTACGGCTTGCGCTTCGTGTCTACTCCACACCTCTAA
Source organism: Rhipicephalus annulatus (assembly GCA_013436015.1). Taxonomy (NCBI): domain Eukaryota; kingdom Metazoa; phylum Arthropoda; class Arachnida; order Ixodida; family Ixodidae; genus Rhipicephalus; species Rhipicephalus annulatus. Next base: position 167,448 of record WOVY01014998.1, on the reverse strand, counting down.
CCACCTAGAGTTCATGGTTTATACTACTTCACTGTATGTATTGCACTGCAGCCCAACGCTCGCTAAATCTTTTTAAAACCAAGGAGGTTACGCCCAGCGAGTATAACGTAGCAACCCTTTCTTCTCATATAGGACTCTATGTACACGCCAATTGATGCTAATGCATGAATGAGAGACAGAAAAATTCGCCCTTTAGTTAACGCTCACACTGCAAATTTTTCATAGTTCAACAATGCACAGGAGAAATCTCCGACCGGCACCACCTTGCAGGTCGAAGCCTAAGACATGTTACGTACTACGACGAGGGATGCATGGGTGCCGCTGTAAGGAGCTTCGCCCCTAAAAGAACAAAAGTGAGCTCGTGAGCCGGGAATACACAGCAGTGATCGCCAGCGAAAAAAGCGAGCCGAGACACGGGTGGCGCGGGACGTAGCCGATTGAGCTCCAGAAATGAATCTCGTTTCTTTCTATATAGAACCACTGTGAATTCAGTTGTAACTTAAGTACAATACAGATTTCTTCCTAAAAAAGAACCCAGCCTTAACTATATCAATCTCCCATCGCTGACACACCATTCTTTCGAGAGTGTCGGGTGCATTGCGGAGGCCAAAGAGCATATAGGTGACTTCATATCGCTCATCCGGTGTTGCGAAGGCTGTCTTCGTGGGGTCATCCTCTACCACGGGCCAGTAGCCTGAGCATAAATCTAACACAGAAAAGAACTTTGCTACTTGTAGGCAGTCCAAGGCATCATCATTGTGAGGCAGAGGGTGTACGGTTTGCGCGTTATCTTGTTAAGTAAGCGGTAGTCAACGCGGAATCGGATGCACGCGCTTTTTTTTCTTGACGAAAACTACAGGGAAAGTCCTGGGACTGCTGTAAGGCTCGATCATGCCTCGTACATAATGTCGTCTACTTGCTCGTCGATTACACTGTGTTCATCAGATGACACACGGTATGGACGCTGTCTTAGCTTGTCTTGTTGGCCGATGTACATGCGGTGAACAACTGCGGAGGTTCGACCTTAATCTGCTGCTCAGGATCGAATAAAGATCGTAAGTGCAGTAGAAGATTTATGACCTTTTCGCTTTGAATTGGTGCGAGCTCAAAGTCAATGGCATCCGATAACACGCCCAGGACATAATTAGGTGCGTTAGTAGGGGTGATAGCACAAATCAGGTGTGAAACTTTAGAATCGGGTATAGTAGCTGGAAAAACACACTCGTAAGGTTCGGAGCTTCCCAGGCATTCTCCACGTAGTAGAGATGACGAGCTGTAAGAGGTATTTCACACACAAATGGCAGCGAGACCGTTGCGAAAAGTGATGATGGCAAACAGAAGCATGAAAGTTCGACGACACGCAGAAGTGACCTATGGCATGAACAACACAGGCGATTTGGAGGAGAGGCACACGACACCTAGACAACAACAGCTGGGACAGGCGTGATGTCAAAGCCGGAAGCAGCAAACACACTACACGACAAAGCGCTATCATCGGAGTCATAGCATGGCACAGATAACTTGAGTTCGGAACAAGCACATTCGACCAAAGCATAAATTGACGAAAGAAAGTTTCATGCAAGGATAATGCCATGTGAATAATGAAATAAAACTACAAACGCGACGACGTATATCGCACCTTGAATGACGACTCGCGCAGTGCACAAAGCTGAAGGCTGAACATGGTGGAGCGTAGCAGTCTGTAAATAGGTCGGTAAGTTGAGTGGTCACTTGAAGTTTCAGCAGAAATTATCGCTAACTACAGAAACGGCAGCTCCAGTTTCAACAATCTGTGCGCCTTGTTGTCATGAATATAGAGTTTGATTACGTTCGGCGGACAGCAGTTAGGTCATGAACTTTTTGCTGCCAGCACAGCTCTTGCCTCCAGAACTGAAGCCGTCAGTTTTGCCCTCGCGGTGCGCTGGTGCGACGTAACATTAGAGAAATTGATCGACGAGGAGAAGGCGAGCGGAATGAGCCGTATGGTCGGCGACCGCGACGTACGTCTAGCAGTAACGGCAGGAATGGGGTATGGCGGTTGAGAAAGCATGTAGTGTGAGGCCGCTGCAACATCAAATGAAGGTAAGCTGCGATGGCGGCAATGACGAGCAATGTGGCCCGAGATGCCACATGAAAAAGATATTGGCCTATTATTCGAAGTGTGCTATTGGCTGACGCCAGGGGCACTGTTCTCTGAATGAGGTACCGTAAACGTCCGTGCAGCTGGGCGGCATCATATAAACTTTCCAATTTGATTCGTATGCAGCCGAAGACTGGACGGTCAACGGGCGGTAGATGCATCGATGAATTAACGTTGCGAGATTCTTCCTAAATAGCCGGAGATGATGGAGCACGTGGGCGAGCAACAGCGGCAGCATATGTCAGTGAAGCGGTAACAGATGGTGGAGCCTGAGCTGACGGCCACGCTGCGGTACTTGCGATTCGATGACCTGGCAAAGCGAAGGTGACAAGGTTGCCACCGGTTCAGTTGCTGTTGGGATTATAGATATCGTCTTGGTAACCTCCTCACGAAAGAATTGCTTTATCATCATCATCATCATCATCATCATAATCATCATCATCATCAGCCTGACTACGTCCACTGCAGGACAAAGGCCTCTCCCATGTTCCGCCAGTTAACCCGGTCCTGTGCTTGCTGCTGCCAATTTCTACCCGTGAACTTCCTAATCTCATCTGCCCACCTAACCTTCTGTCTCCCCCTAACCCGCTTCCCTTCCCTGGGAATCCAGCTAGTTACCTTAAAGACCAGCGATTATCCTGTCTACGCCCTACATGCGGCCCATGTCCATTTTCTCTTCTTTATTTGAACTATGATATCCCTAACCCCCGTTTGTCCCCTAATCTACTCTGCTCTCTTCTTGTCTAAGGTTACACCTACCATTTTTCTTTCCGTTGCTCGCAGCGTCGTCCTCAATTTAAGCTGAACTCTTTTTGTAAGTCTCCAGGTTTCTGCTTCGTAGCTAAGTACCAACAAGATGCAGCTGTTATATGCCTTCCTGTTGAGGGATAGTGGCAATCTACCTGTCATAATTTGAGAGTGCTTGCCGAATGTGCTCCACCCCATTCTTATTCTTCTAGTTACTTCAAGCTCGTGGTTCAGCTCTGCGGTTATTACCTGCCCTAAGTAGACATAGTCTTTTACAACTTCAAGTGCACTAGTACCTATCTCGAAGCGCTGCTCCTTTCAGAGGTTGTTGTACATTAGTTTTGTTTTCTGCAGATTAATTTTAAGACCCACCTTTCTGCTCTCCTTGTCTAACTCCGTAATCATGAGTTGCAATTCGTCCCCTGAGTAACTCAGCAATGCAATGTCATCGGCGAAGCTCACGTTACTACGGTATTCTCGGTTAACTCTTATCCCTAACTGTTTCCATTCTAGGCTTCTGAAAACCTCCTGTAAGCACGCGTTAAATAGCATTGGGGAGATTGTGTTCCCCTGCCTTACACCCTTCTTGATTGGCATTCTGTTGCTTTCTTTATGAAGCACTATGGTAGTGCTTTATGAGTGGCAATAAAGCAGCGTGGTCAGTGGTATCACGGGGAAAGTCAAAGAATGAGAGGTCTGTGGTGTTTTGAACATTGCTACGTGTGGGAGCGCGTTGCCTACGTTGGTCATCCTAGCGCTGGGAGAGCTTAATCACTTCGGTAACCGCCTGGGGACTCTTCGCCGCAAGCATCTGGAATGCTAAGTCAACGATTCCTTCATGATGTGCTTGATCTTGCCTGCTTTACCTATAGTCGAGTTGACGAGCTTACTTAGGAAGAGCACAACTTCGATATAGGTTGTGAAACTCTCATCTGTTCTCTGCACTCTGCTTCTCAAGCGTTGTTCAGCACAAACCGGCTAACAACAGGATGGCCAAAGACTTCCGAGAGGGTTTTAGCCAATTCCGACCAGGTATTGAAATCAATTTGATGATTCCAGTACCGTAGTTTCGCCACGTCGGCCAGGTATAAGTTAACATTTGTGAGCTTATCGGCTGCGTTTCACTTATTGTAAGCGATCAGTAGTTCGTACTCGGCAATCCAGTTGTCCCCATTTTCGCCGTCTCCGCCAACAAGTACAGGGGAGTTGTAACTGCCAGAGAGCACCAGCAAAAAAGACAGGTACGGGTGCGGGATCTGCAGTGGCGCCCTTAGACGGCCCCACTTGGAGTAAAAGCGGCTGCGAAGTTCCAGTAGTTTCAGGGTGATGATCAGATGTACCCAGCGCGTCAACCACTTGAAACGGGTGTTCTACAAGCAGGAGCTGACTCGGTAAACGAGAGAATTATTTAGTGCAAGAGATAACTTAGTTGCCAGTGAGCAGTGTCACATAACCACTCTGAGGGATTGGCCAAGAAAGCTTGTGATGGCCTATATGTCATACACTGATTGAGAGCCTATTTTTAAACTGAACGTAAGCCTGCGATCACAGAGCGCCTTCTTCTTTCTCCACTCTAGTGCCGTGTCCATTGCCCTCGTTACAGTATACCTGCTACTCACAGTGCTCTAATATTGTCACAATGCAGAATCAGCAGCAGTCAAATCCAGGGAACTCACTTTAATTGTACCAGAACACTGGCAAACTGATCGGAAGAGAACCTCGTCTTCAGCAACATCCGCCGACAGCGCCTTGGTACTACAGAGAATCTTCGATGCCGAGGCGGCCACCACTTCGCAAAACTGACATCTGGCATACCCCTGATCATAGACCCCTGTGCTTTCACTGTGGCGAAGCAGGCCACATCGTTCGGTATTGCCCGTATCGCGCCGCAGGGTACCAAGGGTTTCCTTCGACGGTTCCTCGGCGCCATTTCAACGGAACACCTGACGTCGACACGAGTGTCATGACCCCGCGGGATGTTCCTCCTGGGTTTCGGTCACGCTCGCCCTCTCCTGGGCGTTATTCTCCATCCTCTAGACGGAGCACCACTGACATGCCAAGAGGGAGATCTCCTCGTCCACGCCGGGGAAACTAAAAGCAGCGACCTCAGGGGGGAAGGTTGCGAATCGTCGAAGTGCTGAAAATCCCCCATTATTGCCGAGCGAAGAGAGACACATTTTCAATGAATCGACAAAAGATGGGGTTGTTACTGCCGAAGTTGCAATTACGATTGACGGACATGACGTCATGGCATTGGTCGACACTGGCGCGGACTTCTCAATAATGAGTGAGAGTCTGGCAGACACGCTCAGGAAGGTTAGAATGAAATGGACAGGACCGCAGATTAGAGGAGCTGCAGGGCAGCTACTCACACCTACCGGAAAGTGCACTGCAAGAATGAAGATACGGGATGCATCCTTCGTCGAAACTTTTGTTATCCTTTCTGAGTGTTGCAAACAGGCAATCTTGGGGATGGATTTCTTGCGTGAATATGGTGCCATCATCAATATTCCGGACGGTGTACTGACCTTTTCAGCGGATCAAAGTGCAGCGCTACACCGAAAATACCTACGAGTCATGGACGATGTGACCGTACCTCAAGTTATCGTGCTGCCTTGTTTCAGTCACGTGCAGCGAGCAGAATACTGGAGAAGGAATCGCTGAACAAGTATTGACGCTCCTACTCTCTCGCGGTGTTGCAATTGCCAGAATTATCGTCAACGTTGTGTGCGGTGAAGCAGAGGTTCTGTTGACAAATTTTACCAACGAGCGACGACACATTACACAAGGCACTACAGTTGCCTACTTCGACGAGATCACCAAAATCCGCGAGTGCTGTGTAGTACAACAGGACGAGCCGCAAGCCACGTCAGCCCCACCGCCTAATGACGTAAGCTCGGATTTGTCACCAGCGCAGAGACAGCGGCTAGTAGATCTCCTTCACCAGTTCAAAGACAGTTTTTCATCGACCTCGAGGGTCAGTCAAACGCCACTGACGAAGCATCAGATAATAACCGAGGAGACGGCAAGGCCAATACGACAGAACCAATACTGCGTAGCACCAAAAGAGCGTGAAGCAATCCAAGAACAAGTGAAGAAAATGCTCGATGATGACGTCATTCAGCCGTCCAGAAGTCCTTGGGCATCGCCGGTAGTGCTGGTTAAAAAGAAAGACGGAAGCTTGCGATTTTGTGTCGACTACCGCAAGCTGAACCGTGTGACAAAGAAAGACGTATACCCATTACGGTGCATCGATGATTCACTCGACAGGCTGAGGTATGCACGCTACTTTTCGTCAATGGACCTCAAAAGTGGGTATTGGCAAATTGAGGTCGATGAGCGAGATAGAGAAAAAACGGCTTTTGTTACGCCTGACGGGCTTTATGAATTTAAAGTCTTGCCATTCGAATTGTGCTCAGCCCCCGCAACATTTCAGAGACTGATGGATACTGTTCTGTCAGGCCTTAAGTGGCAGACATAACTGGTCTATCTGGACGACGTCATTGTTTTTTCAAAAACATTTGAGGAACACCTGAGCAGGCTGCTATCGGTATTCAGGGCAATAAGGTCTGCCGGCCTGACACTGAAACACGAGAAGTGTCATTTCGGTTTCAAGGAGCTTTACTTTTTAGGCCATGTGGTGAGCCATGAAGGTGTTTGACCTGATCCCGATAAGATTGCGGCCGTCAGAAAATTTCCGGTACCAAAAGACAAGAAAGGAGTCAGGCGTTTCCTTGGCCTATGCGCATACTACCGAAGGTTTATTGCCAATTTCTCCCACGTAGCCTCGCCGTTAACACGACTCACAAGAGAAGACGTGTCGTTCACTTGGGGCGACGATCAACAGGTGGCAGTTGACGATCTCCGACAACGCCTGCAGACTCCGCCTGTGCTTGCTCACTTTGATGAGGATGCTCCTACCATGGTCTATACAGATGCCAGCAACGTGGGTTTAGGCGCTGTACTCGTCCAGAGGCAAGACTCAGCCGAGCGTGTGATCGCATATGCTAGTAGGACGCTTTCACGCGCCGTCTCCAACTACTCCACAACGGATAAAGAGTGTCTTGCTGTCGTATGGGCGGTTATGAAGTTTCGCCCATACCTCTATTGTCGTTCTTTCGACGTAGCCAGCGACCATCATTCCCTCTGCTGGCTGACCAACTTGAAAGACCCGTCTGGTCGGCTCGCATGGTGGAGCTTACGCCTCCAAGAGTTTGATATGACGGTCGTGTATAAGTCCGGATGGCAGCACGCCGACGCCGATTGCTTATCAAGGTCACCGATAAAGCACGACGATGACACAGAAGATGACAGCATGGCGTTTGTAGGAGTCGTTGGCACCACTACGATTTCGTGCAAGCAGAAAGAAGACAGTGAGTTGCTTCCTCTTATTGAATTTTTGAATGGCCGGACAACAACCGTCCCTAGAAGATTTGCAAGGAGCCTGCCGTCATTCTGCTTACGTAGTGGTGTTCTTTACAAGAAGAACTTTTCTCCCAGAGAAAGCACCCACCTACTCGTCATTCCGACGTCACTTCGTGAGGAGATACTTTGTGCTTGCCACGATGAGCCAACGTCTGGTCATCTCGGATACACACGCACATTGGCCAGAATCCAACAGAAATACTACTGGCCAAGACTTCCAGCTATTGTGAAGCATTACGTGCGCACGTGCCTCGATTGAAAACGACGAAAATGGCCACCGTTGAAAAAAGCTGGGCTATTACAACCAATTCAAGTGCCCACGGTACCTTTTGCCCAAATCGGAATGGATCTCCTTGGACCATATCCGACTTCCTATGCTGGCAACAAGTGGGTAATAGTCGCCACTGATTATCTTACGCGCTATGCCGAAACAAAGGCTTTGTCAAGTGGCATCGCCGTTGAAACCGCACGATTCTTCGTAGAAAATATCGTCCTGAGGCACGGTGCTCCAACAATCATAATAACGGATCGAGGTGCCGCTTTCACGGCCGCGCTCCTGAAGACAGTGCTTGAGCTCAGTGGAACAGCCCATCAGAAAACCACTTTCTATCATCCACAAACCAACGGCGTAACAGAACGCCTCAACAAGACTATTGCCAACATGTTGAGAATGTACGTTGACGTGGATCACAAAAACTGGGACGACATTCTACCGTACATCACGTTCGCCAATAATACAGCGCAGCAAGGAACTACTAGAAGAACGCCGTTCAGTCTCCTTCATGGCCGTGAAGTGACGACGATGCTTGACGCCATGTTACTGCACGACTGCAATGACATCGATTTCGACGCTGCATCTTTTATCCAACGAGCAGAAGAAGCGAGGCAGCTTGCGCGCGTCCGAATTACCCAGCAGCAAAATTACGACGCCCAACGTTATAATCTGCGACACCGACATGTCGTCTATCGGGCCGGCGACAAAGTCTGGGTATGGAGTCCTATCCGCCGCCGGGGACTGTCTGAAAAATTGCTGAAGAAGTATTTTGGCCCCTACACAGTATTTACAACGCCTGAGCGACGTTAATTACGTGGCCGTTCCTGACAGCCTCTCGACAACTCGCCAGCAAAAACCATAAATCGTGCACGTTGTGCGAATGAAGCCCTACTTTTCGGACTGATTTACACCATCTTTTGTAGAAGAGCATCGGGACGCTGCTCTCTGGAGGGGGGCAACTGCCACATTGAATATGCAGCACGAAGAGAACAAGAAGACGAGGTTCTCTTCTGATCAGTTTGCCAGTGTTCTGGTACAATTAAAGTGAGTTCCCTAGATTCGCCTGCTGCTGATTCTGCATTGTGACAATATATCAACATCTGTATTGTCTTATATTCAGTAGGTTTTCTGGTGGGTTAAGTATGTCTACTACCTCTTTCATGGGCTTCCGATGAAGCAGTTACTACACAGGTTGGTGAATTCCTCGTGTATGACACACTATCAATGATGAAAAATATAGATACTGTTTTCCTTACCCGACATACTGCCTAATGCTGTTCTGGCTACATTGGGAGAGCTTGTACTTTCTCAATCCTCCATCTACGTAACTCATCAGGTAGCCATCTTCCCAAGGACACTGGGGGGTTTCATCATGATCTGACCCGAGCCTGCAAAATATGAGCTGTGACACTGCAGACACCCAACACATCTAAAATAATGAAGACAGAAATTACACCTACGTATGGGCAAGCTCATGCGCAAAGGTATTTACACCGCTGTAGGCGTGAGGTGTATCTTCACCTTCCCCCAATCCTCTTTCTGTACAGACAGTGCTCATTTTCGCACGTCCTGAAAAAGTTCGACAACAAGATTCATTTACAAAACTGTGGTTATTATTTCGGAGAAGAACGAGGACTACATGCGCTGAGTGAAACGTGTGCTCCACTCAGCGCACACAAAAACAAACTCTCTCGCTCGCTCGCTCGCTCGCTCACACAAACACACACAAACACAAACACAAACACACACACACACTACGTGTCATGTCTACATGTTTTCCTCAGTGCTAGTGAGGAGGCCGTCCCATTCTTTATTGCTTGGCGGTAAAGAAATACGAATGGCGGGTTGGCCATACGATATGCCGGCAGCGTACGGCATACCGTATAGTGCTCGTAATGACTTCCAGTTCCAAAGACTTTGCAGAGCACGACACGAAAAGGACAATGAAGACTTCAGAGAGCCATATCTGTGTGGCGTATTGAGTGACATCTACACAGGCGACGGCCAGTTAGTTGGCTTCTTTGGCGACAAGTATGGCCACACGGTTTCGACGGAGACAGTCGTACTGGCCCGCGAGCATAATATTGAGCAATGTTTTAGAGCAAAACTGCTCGACAGTGTGCGTTTATGACTTCAGCTTTCCCGGCAGAAGGAGGTGTCATGATCGATGGAGAAAGAGGTGATGCGTCCGATCGGTGAATGGTGCGACCGTTTTGTAATTCTTAGTGTTATCTGGTGCGAGACTCTTTATTACAGCATGGTAAATTGTTCATTTGACCGTTGTTTTTTTTGCAATTTGTTCTGGCACGAATTTATATAATACAGCATGACAGATGGTTGGTTCAGGTGAGAAATAAAATCATACGGACATACGGAGATCATTCGATTGACTAATACCAAATTTTTTCGACGTAAGCTAGGTGATTTACTTCAGTGCGGAATCGAGAACTACTCCAAGTGACTCAAAAGAACCTGTGGCATCTAGTCGATTTTTATTTAGGACTAGTCGTTTTAAACAAGAAACTACATTTATGTGCTGAAAAAAAGAGACAAACAGTTTTTCAATGTGTGCAATAATTCAATTGCTCATGACCGTTCGCTCAACAATTCAAGCACAACGCATATCTCTAAATAAGCTCATTAGGAAAATTATGCTAGTAACCATAACATAACGAATGAATTGTATAGGCATCTAAAAGTGTAGTTGCATCGCAAGTATAATAAACAATAAATTACAAGATGGGACTATGCTTCCATGCAGACAACCGCGTTTACATGATCGCTGAGACGCTAAATGACTTAGTACAGACGGTGCTGAATACATACAATGTAGTGCTAAAACAAACAAAAATTGTGAAGTTAACACTTCTATCGAAAGAGTTTCTTGTAAATTGTTTGAACGTCTTGCGCGAATAGCGCGCACATCGAAGGACTGAGAATGAAGAAAAAGAGACCGTCAAAAAAGATAGAACACGCTCTTTTACCATGGATCCTCGGTTTTGCGTTTATTTAATTTGGCGCCTTTAAACGCCAAAGCGTGGTTTCTCCACATTGTTATCTGTTTCGAGTAGACTTGTTATACTTTCGTTATTTTTCATTTTTTCACTTTGGTTGAGTGTGCGTTTCATGTAGAAGCTTGCGCAAATACTGCTTTTAAGACTTGTATAAGTAATAACCTAATAATTATACACTATTTTCTTTGAATATAAAATACATACCTGCAATTCCTTTAATCTTTTTACCTTTGGAAAATCTGATCATATCAAGCCTGGAATAAAAGTTAAGTCTCTTTAGGCTCACGTATGTACCCAGCAATTGCCAATAATTACAACTAAGTTACTACCTTTAGTCAATATACATGTTACGCTTTAGAAAGCTGCATGTTTTCCTTTACTGATAAAAGCCAACGAGTCAGAAAACCCCGAACCACTTCATACTTACGCTGTCAAAAGGAACACCACGTCGAAATTTCCTGGTATCCTTCCTTGATTCCGGTATTGTCCTAGTCCACGCAGCATCTCCGCAGCATCAATTTCACCCCCGTTATTTCGACCAAAGTCGTGGTCCTGTGTTGAAATGAAGCAAGAAAAATAGTAGACGAGCTTCACGTTGAATGATTAATGCTTTTGAGTGGCAGAATCAATCTTCCAATTTCTCAGAGAAGAGAAGTGCTTTTTTTTAGGTGTCAATATTTACTCACACATGAGGTGGACTTTGTAGAAAGTCTGTGTCATGAAACTTCTTCTGAACCCACAACGAAAATCTTCGAACTTATGCAATGATCGAAATGTTCTTGAAATATTAGTTCTACAAGTTATGCCTATACGAACCTACTACAGCAAACATAAACCCACAAATGTTCCTTTATCTTCATTTAAAGTATATAAGCCACAGGCCAAACGAAGTGTCCTCAAGGTAAGGCTTATGTCCGCTACAAGAAACTGAAGCACTGACAATATGTGACAATAGAGTGTATTTCCGTAATCAGACCTGCAGAATACGTTCGAGTTCAAGCGTTCACGTGAGGTGCAGAAATAAGCAAGCAGTTCAAAAATTGATTTTTTTTTCACAAAAAGTGGAAAAGTGCCCTGGGTGAAACCAAAAAAGCGCATACAAGATTCACAGGGATGAAACTTTTGTAAACACAGCTCGCACGGTGCCAATAATTATATTGCTATAAATATAAATTATGTACAAAGTATTCTTACTTTAGCCCTTGTCACGCCAACAAGGAGGAATGTTATCTTTGGATTCATCATGTCCAAATAGCGCAAGCATACCTGGAAAAAATATGTATATAATCAATGCTAAGATAACTCGCAAAAGGACCCTTTGTCATCAACCAACCTAATTGTAATGCATCTATCAAAATATTCTCTCGATATTATTAGTGTTGCCTTGAACCACCATTATTTTCATTATCGGACTGGTTTTTTACGTAAATCTCAGTAGTATGCCATCTTTCAAAGTTGTTTGTGCTGGCGCATTTCATGACTGGCTCATGTATGAAAACATTGGAAAGTGTAAAGACTGAATTTTCACAAACACAATAGTAATATGTGTGTAAACAAATGTAAAAGCATGTGTTGTGATTGTTATTATAATTTTATATAATATAAAGATCTAAATGTGGGCAGAAAGATAGCTTGCCGCGAGCACGAATGGCATCTGCTACCTTCGTATAAAGCGTTCTATGCTTTGCCCTCTCACCCACCATGGTGACTGCCGATTTGCGTTGTAGATGCTGCCATCGAGGACAATCCAGGCGAAGCTGGTGGCCGCGTGTGCTCGAGGTGCACGTGAGACGTGGCTGGACTCTTAGGCTAGAACGCGCTTCCGGAAAACCTCTGTCCACGTAAAGCAGCCTCCTGACTTCTCGCTCGTCACTGATGACTTCAACATGGTGTCAGAAGAACAGTTGCTATAAGTGATCGGCTTCTAGCTATTATCCTAACGAAGGACGCCGCAAGCAAAATAGTACTGGTCATGGCGTCATTGATTATTGAACCGCCGGAAGCCTTTAACTTTTCGTCGCCGAACGAGTGGCCGAAGTGAAAACAGCGTTTTCGACGTTTCCGAACCTCTTCAGGCTTGTGCGTGAAGCCCGAGCAACATCAAGTAGACGCCCTACTCTACATCATAAGTGAGCAAGCCTGGGAAATCTACGCCACCTTCGCTTTATCAGAAAAATGCTCCAAGAAATTGGACGCTGTCGTGGAGCAGTTCGACAAGTATTTGATTTCGCTGCGCAACATAGTCTTCGAACGAGCCAGATACAACACCAGGCTGCAATAAGATGTTGCGTCGGCTGAAGACTTTGTCACTGCGCTTCACATGCTTTTGAAAGATTGTGAGTTCAGCGCTCTTCGAGAGGAGTTCGTGCGAGACCACCTCGAGGTTGGGAAAAAAGACATGCAGCTATCTGCTAGGTTACAGCTCGACGCAGAGCTCACACTACAAAAGGCTCAGGATTTCATTCGCCAGATTGATAGTGTCGGTCAGCAACTGGTGGAGCTCCATCAGGAACTGTCATCTTTGAACAAAGTTGCATCTGGTGCAGACCAGTCTTCTTCCGCATATCAGTCAACGTGCTTCAATGCAAGACAACAGCGACAGTTATCTACACGGGGCCAGCAAGCCATCTTCACCCTCCGGTAAAAACAGAGAGCAGAAACCGTGCCGTTGGCGTGGTCAAGAGTGTCACTCTTGCACTCTCTGCTATGCACGCTTGAAAGTTTGCAGCAATTGTCGGAAGAAAGGTCACCATGCCTCCGTATGCATGTCGCGACGCCTCGATTTTGTCAAAACCAAGCACGGAACTTTAGAAGTAGGGTTTATTGAAGCAGTCAAGGCGATGGATACTGGATACTGGGAAGCAACAGTCTTGTTTTAAGCCCCACCAGTATACTTCAAAATTGACACTCATACTGACAAAACCGTCTCCCCGATGAACATATTCCAGATGCTCAAGGACAGACCACTTCTATGAGCTCCGTCTCGTCAGCTGCATGGCCCAGATGGAAATCTTCTTCCAGCAGCAGGAGTCGCTCAACTCCAGCTCATCAACCGCAACCACGCGATTATTCTGGATATATACGTCTTAGATAAGATCTGCACTCTGTGGCTAGGCAAGCCAGCCACCAAAGAGCTAAAGAAGCTGACCTTCGTAAACGCCTTTGCCGACTAAGTGAACCCGAAAGAATTTCCAACGGTGTTCCAAAGACTTGGCAAGCTGTTCAAAGAACACAGGATTCAGCTTCAACCAGGAGGAAAACGTTTCCCACTGGGCTCCTCGAGGCACATCCCAGTTCCATTGTACGAGAAAACAAAGTTAGAATTTCAAGGATGCAGAAACTTGGTGTCATATCACCTGTTGATGAGCTGACCGAGTGGTGTGCACCAATGGTAGTCGTCCGTAATTCCTCTGGAGACGTGAGAATATGCGTCGAAATTACAGAGCTGAACCACCACGTTTTCAGAAAATGGCATTCTATTCCTTCCGTGGAGCACACTCTCGGACTTCTTGATGGAGCGAAGGTGTTCTCCAAACTCGATGCCAACTCTCGCTTTTGGCAAATTCTACTTTGCGATGAATCAAGAATACTCACCTCCTTCATCTCATCATTTGGGCGCTTATGCTTCAACCGACTACCTTTTGGCATTGCGTCAGCTCCAGAACACTTTCAGAAGCAGATGGCCTACATATTACAAGGCATCAGTCGAGTAGCCTGTCACATAGATGACATCTTCATCTGAGCTTCTAAGAGCCAAGATCACAATGAGACACTCTGAAACGTGCTGCAGGCGCTTGCAAAGGCTGGAGTGACACTGAATGACAGCAAGTGAGTGTTTAATGTTCAGCGCCTTACATTCTAGGACACTGGCTCCATGAAGACAGAGTAGGACCCGACAAAAAGAATGTTGAGCCATAATAAATATGCAGAGTCTCCAAAACAGAACCGAGCTGCAGAGAGTTCTCGGAATGGCAACATACTTCGCGAGATTCGTTCCTAGTCTCTCTGATATTCTGCAGCCACTCCCACTCCTGTTGTCAAAAAAGCAAGAATTTGTTTTGGGTTCTCCACAAGAGCAGGCATTCAACAGGTGGAAGTTAGTGGTCTCATCTTGTCCTAACTTTGGAGTCTACGACCCATCAAAAGAAACAGTCGTCCCCACCGAGCATCGTAATCTAGACTGGGAGCATTATTCCAGCAGAAGCAAGCCACTGACAAGTTTTCTGTCATCGCTTAAGCCTCGAGGTTACTCTCAGAAACCGAGAAGCGCTACACTCAGATTAAAAAAGAGGCCTTTGTTTTGGTCTGGGCATGCGATAAATTCTGCGATTACCTTGTTGGTAAGCTGTTCAAGCTAGTGATGGATCATGGGCTGTTGATTCCAATCTTCACTTCGAAGAGTCTTGACTACTTGACACCTAGAACAGCGGCTAAAGAGGAGAATGATGTGATATCGATTTGCTAATGCATATGTACCAGGCAAGCAACTTCCAGTCGCAGATGCACTTTCGAGAGCGCCTCTGCGAGAGACGAGAGACAGCGAGCTCGAAGAAGGCTTTGAAGATTTCCTGTGCTCTATGACAACCTCTAACTCTATAAGGTATCGTTGTTTGCAATGATTAAAGGCGTCCCAACAAGCAGACCCTATTTGCACACAACGTCGTCTGCTGTGCGAGAAAGAATGGCCCTCTAGCAGAGACTTGGGACTTGACCTAAAATTATTCCACGATCACCGACACTATCTCACTGTCGAGAATGACTTACTCCTCTACGCATCCCGAGTTGTCGTCTTCGACTCATGTCAAAAAGATATCCTATGACTCTTGCACAGAGAACACTCTGGCATAACAAAGACATTGGCTCGAGCCAAGGACTGTGTCTGGTAGTCCACCATAAAAACTGACATCTCTTTTCTAATGAAGCGATATCAGTAAGTCATCAAAACAAGAGTAAACAGAAAAATGCCACTAAGAAGCTCCGAATTTCCTGAGAGGCCTTGGCAACACATTGCGATAGATTTGTTTTACTTCAAGAACGCGTGGTGGTTGACAGCTACCGACTAATATTCAAAATTTCTAGAACTAGTTCGACCTGAGAAGCTCACTTCCGCAGCCGTAATCAACCACTCTAAGTCAATTTTTGTACGCCACGGAATTCCTGCGGAAGTAGTTTCCTACAATAGCCCGCAGTTCTCTTCGACTGAGTTTTCACTCTTCGCTAAGGTTTCAAGCACATTGCATATAACCCTTACTATCCTCAGAGGGACTTGCAGAGGCTGCAGTGAAAATCATCAAGACATCCATGACGAAGACCAAGGATCCTTACCTGACACTTCTAGATTACAGGTCGACTCTTTTGAAGAATGGATATAGCCCTGCCTTTTTGCCCATGGCTCGTCGGCTGAGATCCAGGCTTCCTCTGTGTTTTACGAAGCTGACACCCCAACTGCCAGATCAAGACAGCCCTCGGAATTTCGAGGAAAGATACAGACAATGGCAAAGAAAAGACTTCGACAGACGATACGAAGTCGGCGACTTGCTGTAACTTTTTATGGAGATGCTTTGTGGGCGACAGACCTCAAGAGCAAAAGGACAATACAAGCTGCAGCCGATGAGGCTCCATCTTTTTGGGTCAACACACTGGTGCTGTGCGTAGAAACAGGACGGAGCTGGTCCTATATTTCTGAAGTGACAACAACGAAGATAGTGCTAGTACCAGAGATTGTGCTATCGGCACTCGCTTGCGTTGCCAGGACACTTCCCACGGGCATACCACACGTAGGTGGTGCATGAAGCTGCTTGCTGTAGCGAACTTTGCTCGATTGCATTAGAAGATGTTGTAGAAGCTGCCTTCAAGGGCAAGCCATGCAAAAACCGATGACCTCGTGTGCTCGAGGTGTGCGTGGCTAGGCTCCTAGGCTAGAACACAGTTTCGGAAAACCCATGTCCACGTAACCTAGCCTCCTGCCTTCTCGCTCGTTCCTGACGACTTTAACTATTCGAATCATTGTTCAATATGGGGCATATATGTTCAATTTAACTTCGGAGCATCAATCAGCGCCACCATTATCCAGGACAGCGAGCCTGAATCTTTTTTTCTTCCTGTTGGCTTCAAAGCCCGCGATGTTATTACGAGCTGAAAGCTAACAAATAAGCACATGAGTACTTTCGAAAAGCATCAGCAGATATTTTAGGGCTCATTTTTTTGTTACGCACAATATCAATGAGACCGAACAGACAATGTTGCAAAGGAAACTGTTTGAACTCATTTAGAACGAGCAAAGAAGGTGAGAAAACGAAGAAGTAAGCTGACTTACTTTAATACGCGTTTCTTCTAAACACATTCTAGCCCTGTATCAAGGCTGGGTTACACAAAAATACGTTTTTTCAAAATACATTCTAGCCCTGTATTTAAGCCACTTGCAAGGCGCACCTAGAGCGCAAGCTATCGCGAGCATCGCGTAGTATTGCCTACATCACAGCGTCTACGATATCTCAAAATTGCAATCAAGTGAAGGTCGCTGCAGCAAGTAACCTCGCGCACCTTCCACTTCTAGTACACCCGCAGAAACTGTCCTGGCAACAGAAACGAGTAATTCTAGTACTATAACTGGTATGAGCAGCTTTTGCGATGCACGTACCTCAATAATGATGCATTAGCGAGATCTAGTTTCTGCGCACAGTATCAGTGTCAGTGTTGACCCAATGAGAAGAGTAGGTGAGTCAGATCATCTGTGGCTTCAACTGTCTCTGTTTTTTATATCAATCATCCACGCGGTATCTCGATAAAGAAGTGCCATCAAGTCCTTGACTTCATGACATCTGCCAATGTTTTTCCTTTGAAGTTTTCAGTATGATTTTTGAAAATTCCAGACGGGTGTCTTCATCTGGCGATTGGGGCTCCAGCTTAGTGGAACAAAGAGGAAGTCTGGATTGCAATCGATGACCCTTAAGTAGTTCAGCAGGTATATACGCATTCTTCAAAAGAGTCGACCTGTAAGCAAAGAGTGTCAGGTAACGCTCCTTGGTCTTTGTCGCAGTCGTCTTCACGATCTTTACTAGAACCCCATCAAGTCAATTACCTTGGATAAAGGGAGGGCTAGATGTAGGGTGGCTGAAGCTTTTTTCTTAGGCGCAGAAGTACAAGTGAGTCGAAGAATATGGCGGATCATTTTCGGAAGACACTCCTTCAAGAGTACCATGACATTGGAAAATTTGCTTGCAGTGTTTTAGGACAGCTGCGTAAGTGAGCTTTCATCACATGGACAAGTTTGGAGCATCTTGAGTTAAAATCACTATCAACCACCAATGGTTCACAAATTGAAAATCCACCGCAATGTGTTGTCACTGCTTCACTTAAAACGAGACGTCAGATCCTATTCTGGGCCACCAGGCAGACTCCGGCTCGAACACGTATCTTCGTTATCGCAAAGTGTTCTTGATGTAAAAGCAGTAGGACTTTTTTTCGACAACAGTCAGCAACCACAACTGCCACAACGTAGAGGAGCAAATTACTCTCTTCATTGAGCTCGTGTCGCTGTTAGAAAAAGTGATTAACGTCGAATTCTGGGTTTCTCCTGCAAAGCAATTTTTTTCCCATTACAGCAGACGAAGTTTTGTGGAAATAGGCTGTACTTTTTGATGCATCAATAAATTTTAAAGGCGATGTCAGTTTTCGCAGGCGCTCTCGAAAGTTTGTCTGTGGCTAGAAGTTATTTGCCTGGACTATATGCAACCTGAGAATTATATAACATAAATGTCAACTTACGTTCTATAATCTGGGCCTCTACTTCTCAAGGCTCTTCAAAGCGAAGGTTGGAACTATTGGTTTGTGACCAATATCTATCTTGAACAGATTAGAACCAAAGTAATTGATGAAAATATAGCATGCCCAAACTAGAGCAAGAGCCCCCTTTTCGATCTGAGCGTGATGTAGTCTGTTTCAGGGAATAACCTGGAGGCATCAGCCATTACTGAAAAATTGCTGTTTTTTGCTTGTTCTATGGTAATGTTGACAGTCGGAACAACAATGTATCGGTGGTTACGACTGTTTCTTTTTATGAATTGTAAACTCCAATGACAGGATAAAAAGATGGCACCGAGCATCAACATCCACCAGTTGGCTAGAGCGACTTGAGATTAAAAGCAGGATGGTCGTTTTTTTTCACTTCTGTTATCTTTTTTCCCTACTAGTCTCACGCCTCGAAGCGCGCAGCCCTTTTTATGAAAAGGTCTGCTATGGGACGCTCGATCTTTCAATACTTCGTCAAGCAGGACACCACGCTCCTACAGTTGATGCTAAAAAATTCTTTGTCCAGCAGACGAAAGCCAAAGACGCCCAATCCTAAGGCCTGCAAGGAGACAAGGTTGTGTCGAGAAGCTATACAAGAGCCGCTGGCAAGCACTAACCGGCAAACCTCACCAGTAGGCGTGCAAGTGAGAGATTGTACACCGTGTACTCCTCGCCGATATACAGGCTGAAGCTTCGCCCACTTACAGTTCCTCCTTGTAACATCATACGCCACCCTTGTCGTCCTCTGACAGCTCGGACGCGAGATGGGCGGAAATAGGAGCACCTTCATTCCCCACCATCTCAGCCTCCGACACGGTGTCCAATACGCAGTCCTCGGTCTTTTTAACAACAGTGGGTAAACTCGGAGCACCATCCTGGTTCGACCTGTAGAGAAGACATCCAACTTTTGCACTGCGTAGCGGGATGTCATCGCGGCTGTCCCCCTCCTAAACTCTGGCCACTGGGAACGTCCTGTAATTTTCCGTCGCAGCATCGTCGCCGTTGACATCGGTCTCTCCCCCACCGTGGTGGTCTAGTGGCTAAGGTACTCGTCTGCTGACCCGCAGGTCGCAATTTCGAATCCCGGCTGCGGCGGCTGCATTTCCGATGGAGGCGGAAATGTTGTAGGCGCGTGTGCTCAGATTTGGGTGCACGTTAAAGAACTCCAGGTGGTCGAAATCTTCGGAGCCCTCCACTACGGCGTTTCTCATATTCATATGGTGGTTTTGGGACGTTACACCTCACATATCAATCAACATCAGTCCCTCGACAGACCCCTCAGCACTTTTACAAGTACGATGAATGTGCGATATTTATGTGAAGTAAAAACATCTCGTCACCAAAACATACGTGGGCCCCATCAATGGTGTCGACCCGGACACTCAGGCTGGCGACATCGTGACCAGCCTCGAGTCAGCCGAGCCGGTCGTGTCCTGCACCCGCCAAGGCCGGTGCATCACCCTTACTTTCGAGGGCGCCATCGTCTCACTGAAGGTGTCAATTTACAAGCTCAAGAAGCCGGTCTGACCTCGTCTGTCACAATCCTTTCAGTGCGCCCGCTACGGTTGATACAGCCAAGCCAGCGCGACGTGCTTATGCGACGAGCGCTGCCTCCGTACTGTTGTGACCGCAGCCATCCCGAGAGCCTGTGAATCATCAAACAACTTTCCCCCTCAACTTTAAAAACCACCATACAGCCGAAAGTCACGCTGCTCGTCCTGGCAGGTTTAGCGCCAGGCTGCCGTCATTGTTGCCTCGTCTAGCGGCCTCTTGACGCGCCGCCGAGCCCTGGCACACGCCAGACCCACTGTCAAAAACACCGACAAGCGGGACGATGCAGCAGTTGGCAAGGACCACTCATTTCACTGCGCTCTCGCAGGGGAAAGCCGAACTATTTAGGCAACTGCCACCCACCTCCACACGAGCACGGCAGCTTCAACGAGTTTGGCGACCACTGTGCCTGCTCCTGCAGCAAGTGCGCCGACTGCCAGCGCAGAACGGAAGGATAGGGCTATGGGTGCGCTCGCTGCAGCTTTACGTGACTGTTTGTGTTCCTGCTAACTGACTCTTCGATTCATGGGTTATGTGCGGCGGTTTGTGCCGCGCGTGGCGCCTTCACACTAGCGGTGTAGTCCGTCAGTAGTGCACACACCAGGTGCATTAGCATGCTCTTTCGTGAGTGCTCTTAACTCTGATGTTTTGGTGCCTGAGCTACACGCTCCGACGAGTGCTTCGCGCGCCCCTTCTTTATTAAATGCGCCAGTTTGGCCCTTTACGCTTTTTCGGCGAACATGTTCTCCCGCCTTCTCGGCGGCTTTTCCAGACGGTTGCATGTTGCGTAGGTTTGGGCGTGCGCTCAGGGAAGTGGAGCGAATATGACTCATTCGCACATATTTCTGTCTTTAACTTTTTCTTTCTTTCCTATATCGTTTACTTCGTTATCCCCATCTCTGTGCCAGCTTGTTAAAAAGTCTTCTTCAGGAGAGACAGTTACGGGCGACAATTTTATTGCGATATTATTTATATGGACACTCTCGGCTGGATTGCGCTGCCGGTGTGGGCGTGGGCGTCGGCGTTGATGTCATCACCGCATATGTATACGTATCTAAATATACATGAAAATGCAAGAACGAAAAAAAATCCAAGAAAAAAGACTCCGGTACGCGGAATCGGGCATGGAACCTCCACGTGAAGAGTGCGAGGTGGTAACCACTGAGCCACCGAGAGGGTTTCCTTCAACGTTCAAACGGCAAGCTATTCAAATCTACCACTTACCGCTGTTGGTGGGCCTCTCGAGAGAAAGAGGGGGGGGGAGTCAGTGAGTGCGTGGCTCAGTGAGGGCGTGGGTGAGATGGCTCAGTGAGTGCGTGGTGGCTCTCATCTCTCATGCCCGCTTTGGCCCACGTAGAGATTAAAATTATGTACGCTCGATCACCCACCCTTATCTTGGAGTGGGGAGAATCGTACGTCTCGGCTAGCCTTTGAGTTTTGTCTGAACAATTATGCTGTCGTAACCGAGCGCATAAAGGTCACTGCACTGGCTTCGCATCCTCCATGTGTGAAAAGGGTGCGCTTTTCAGGCACTGCGAATTACAACTGAGACGCCTATTCGCGTTTCCTGGGCCTGTGAGTACGTTTCGTGCGTCGTTTGTGCGTGAGAAACACAGGGAACGTTTTGATTTGCTTGCCATTCTGCGCGTCATCTTTCAATTTGTTGCTTTCAGGTTTATTGCTTTGTCTTTGCGGCAAAGCTGCGACTTTTTCTCTTCTTTTCTTAAGATATTCCCTTCCCTCCACCAGTTGAGTGCTTTCTCTTGTGCAACCCTGAGCAAGGGCTTGTTTCATAGACAACAGGAGAGTGAGTGCAACATGTCAGAAATACTAGAAAGAACCACGCGAGATATGTAGCCACTCAGATAAGTTTTTGCACCTCGGTCCCGTTTATGCAAGGGTCCATGTTGTGTATGAATTCAACCTTCTTTCTATCGGCTCGTCTTTTATCTTTATATAGCCAGGGCCCAAAGATTGTAAAACCCTTAACGTTTAAAAAAGAGAAAGCAAAAAATAAGCGGAGAAATAGGGAGGTTAGCGAGTTCTTTGACCGGCTGGATATACTTTGCTGCGGAAGGGGGTAAAGTGTGAAAACGTACGTGGTACAGAATAGAGAAAGAATGAATATCCATAGAAGAAAAAATAAGGAAAAGTAAAATAAGACACTGTTTAAAGTCTCTCACTCAGATAATTCGCCTCCAAAGAAGTAATAACACTTTCAAAGCCTTTTAGGCTGAGGATAGGCTTGGCCAATAAGCCCAAACTATTTGATCCATGGGAGGGCGACCATGCAGTCTGTTTAGTGCATGGTAAATGCTTGTCTTGGCACACTAAAACGCACGTTTAGAATTGTCTTATTGAGCTCATACTATTGTAATCTGCGATGAGGATGTCATCCACGTGACAGACAACACTACTTATGACTAGAAAATTATACATCATCGGCTTCTAGAAGTACTCCGGAGCTGATATAATGCTAATCGGTAGTCAGTTGACGTTGAATAGCCGAAATTTGGAGATATAGGTGGTGAATTTCTTCGATTGTTCAAAAAGTACACAGCGCCAACACACGGATACGGCAGTATTAGGTTTGAAGAACGCCTTTGATCCAAGAAGCTGTCAGACAGTCTGCTCTAAGGAAAAAAAATTGATGCCCATTTTTGAGAACGTGACGGTTGAGCTCTGTGAACTCGATGCCAATTCTTGCTTCTCCGGAAGGCCTAAGGACAATTACCATTGGTGCAAAGCACTTGCTTTGTTTATCCACCGGTAATATGTTTCTGCACCGTAGAAGTATCAGCTCTGTCTTCTCGTATAGTGGAATCAGGATAGGCCTCGGGGAGCTAAATGGGGAGTGTTTTGCTCCTGGTTGAGGCTGAGTTCCGTGTTTTTCGAGAAGTTTGCAGATTGCTCGGAACACCGCTGGAAACTATTTTGGTTTTCCTTCGTTGGCAACGGCATTAGGAATGTCAGCATCTGTATCATTTTTATAGCTGGATTGCCTAGAAATGGAGTGCAGATGTAATTTAGGACGTAGAAGAAGCGAAGACACGTGGCCTGTCCTTGAGTTTTTGGGACATAATACCAATTTATGGCGGACAGTTATGAACTCGGTAGCAGGCAGATATGATAAGAGAAGGATTTCAGCGGACTTAGTTGGCGTGTTCATTTTGTATGGAAAAGATGACGATTCGCTTTGAAGACGCACTCAAAGGATCGATGGGACACACACAGCTCTGAAGGCATGCTTTACTTTACTGTCTACTGCAGGGTGTGTGTCCCGTCTCTCCTGTGTCTGCATCATGAAAGCACATCCACAATGCTGGGAAGGAAGATGCAGTTGTACTTCCCGGTTATTTCAAGTTTGTCAACTAATCATCTTCGGTGTAATCTTACCGCATTCATCATGACTGCAAGATATGAGATTAATTCTTCATTCTTCCTGTACGACCGCTGGTGTTCTCTGTCGGAAACAATGTGAAGCTCCACGGGAAACTTGTCAACTCTTGAAGCCCGTGCTTGCAGAACTGTAAATAAGAACATTATACTTTTCCTTTATTGTTGCCTTTTATCGGGTACGAAAATCGGCCAACCGCTCTTTAGTGAATAAATTACTTGCTGTATTTGAGATAGACTGTATTTAAAATCACCTCTTTTCACCTCTTTCTTGCATCATTGTTCCACTAATGAACATTTTCACGTACCCATACTCACACGAAACCGATGTGTTACCCTTGGCAATCAGGGGCACTATGCTGACGTTGCAAAAAGGTTGTCACAAATACAGAGAAGTGATCAAATTGAGCGCTAACTTGCGCTCATTTTAGGTCCTTCTCTTGTGCCG
This sequence comes from Rhipicephalus annulatus, assembly GCA_013436015.1. Lineage (NCBI taxonomy): Eukaryota > Metazoa > Arthropoda > Arachnida > Ixodida > Ixodidae > Rhipicephalus > Rhipicephalus annulatus. The sequence continues at coordinate 143,662 of WOVY01014998.1, read as the reverse complement.
TGTGATATTTTGTGGTGCGGGATTAGTAATGGCCGACTGCATACACTAGTAAGCAATGCTGGTTATTACCACATAACGACGAGTGCCTGTCAATCTGTAAATGTTCTATTTGGAATATACAACAGTCCACAATATAGGTAGATGCCACGCGTTATAAAAGTAGCTAGTGATGCCCTCGCCTGACTGAACATTGCAAAAAAGACGTGTTCTCCATCGAGGCTATGACACGGCTGTCATGCACACGTTTGTTAGATTATTTAGAATTGTCTTAGTTATGAGTCTTTATAAGAAAAAAGATGCTTGCGCTGACCAGCAATGTGGCCCAAGTCACTAGAATTTTGTAATGAGGCGCATGTTTTATAACAACATGAGGGCCGCCTACACCAAGCTGCATGAGATTATCCTGATGGGCATTGAGCTGTAAAAAATTTATTTCACGGGATATCAGGAAGGCTTGTCATTTCAATAGTAAATAATTATGTAATGCTTGATGCTCAACTGACAGTAAACTCAGGTATCTTAGAACATTCGCTTGCCTCAAGGAAGAAAATTTCATAACACCGAACATTGGCACTTTAAAGGTCACTTACAGCTCAAGTCATCTCGATGAGCTTTGATGTCATTCCGCTTGCTTCTTTCCAGGTGGAGAAAGTGCTTTCCTAAATAAATGTATGTATATATAGTTCGTGTGACGACCAGTCACCGTAAGTACATTGTAAGTATTATTGCGTCAATAAAAGAAAAACTGAGCCGACGTTTCCGTGTTTGATCAAGGCTGGGGTGGTCTTATTTCGGTGGATGCGAAAGGGCAGAAGCCCATGAAATCTCTGATGTCAGGGCACGATAAAAAAGAGAAGAAAATCAAAATTTCTGGAGCCCTCAATGACAACGTTGGCTGTCATAATCATATTGTAGTTATGGAACGCAAATATCTATATAATGGTATTATTACTATATTCATATTATTTTAAAATTTATTATTACTATTGTTTTTTATATAACAAAGGGAAATTTTATTAATTCAGGCTGTCTGAATAGGCAAACCATTGTTCACACAAACAGCGAGAGAAGAATACTTGGTGGTCTCTGGTCTTTATATGTAGATTTCAAGTGCATCAATGGTCATTATTCTTCGATGGAATAATGCTATACTCAGCTATACTCCGTAAAAAGTTTATGCAGTAAGAATGAACAAATAAAAAAAAAGAGCTATCGGTTGGTTCTGTTTGCGCCCAATTCGCACTCAATACGTCCTGTGACCACGTATTTGAGCCTGTTTTTAGAATCCACAGTGCCAGACTGCGAAACGTGCATTTTCCATGCTCGTTTTTTTGTGGTAGCAGATGTATGCGTAGGTAAAATGAAGGGAATGAAAAATGCACTAACGCTTGTTCTGGAGAAAGAAGAACACACGTACTTATTTATACGCACCCAGCTTTACGTGGCCTGAAAAAGGTGGCTTGCATAATTGTATTGCTTTTTTGAGCGTTCTACCCCAAGGAAGCTGAATCGTATACGCGCACGTATTGAACGAAAAGAAATACCACGTTGTTAAAAAATGCACAGTGACAGAATTGCGTAATAACTCTCACGAGTGTGGGGGTTTGGTCAGGTCTGATGTGTAGTTTTGTAAAAGACAGAGATTGGGAGCTCTTTAAATGTTTAGGCAAGACAAGTTTATCATGTTTGACCATTCAATGTGCGAAAGGCAAGTCTGATCCCGTGCTAGACCACACGAAGATTTCGGGTACAAATCGCCAGATTTATGCGCATCAATTACATCATGCTTTTCTCGTAGCCTAAAACAGCTACGTGAAGAGATTGTTGTAGTGACAGCCCTCTCGGCTTACGCAGAAAGGCACAAGCGCTAATAATTTTTTTAGAATATCAAGAATAATAAGAATAGATAAATTCGGGTTGTGTATGAAATATAGCAGATGCATGCAAGGTGTGCGTGTTTGTTATGTTTTATTTGTTTCTAGATGATAAGAAGGCGATTGTGGCATGGCCATGTGACAGCGTAATTGTAAAGTTCATCTGCGACTTGTTTTGTTTAGTTAAGATTTGGTAGCTCAGCAGATTTGCCGTCTTCTTCGCAGTTTTCTGTGATTGTTGGTTAAGTTTTGGCTGGATATACTCAAAGCAGTAATAGCGTCAGTTGAGTGCAATAGGCTGTTCAAGAAAAACCTTAGTAGTAAGTCAATCATTATTTAGAAATTTCATTTGCATTCGAAACATACAAGAACTTGGTTGAAGGCAAATTCTATAGAATAAAACTAAGAAAATGCACATTTTCACTCTCTCATAACGTCGATTTTAGTAGCCGCCTTATTTCTTGGTAAAGGAGGGATATAAGCACATTTCTCCTAAAACATCTTTCAACTTTCAGACAGATGCGGTTTTCGTTTACACTAGATTGTGGAAATTGCACTCTTATTAACTACGTTAAACATTGCTCATCGTGCGAAAAATAACTAGTTTTTATAACACATTGTATATCACATGGCACTACTATTGTGGGCGTAAGATTAGTTATTGTTGCTGTTACATGCCGTATAGTCTCAGGTACCCTTTGAATATGAGCTGCAAAAAAAACGTATTTTCATACCACGTTTATCTTAGTATATGAAAATAGTATTCATGGGACAAGGCGTTTGGACAGTTCACTCGTATTTTTGAAAAGCGGCATTTGACACACACTTCAGCGCACAGTAATCATAGTTGCGCTCACTAATTTTAACAGAATAATGCATGTTTCCGTTTGATGTGTGCCATATGTTTCAGGAGCACGTGAGTATTGCAAAAAACAGGTACACCAGCTCCTTCTCCATTATTAACGCGACAGCGTTGAGGAGCTCCTATCGCAGAAATTTAGGCATCAGCGTCAATGCTTTGGAGCGAAAAATACTCCCGTACAAGGCCGAAAAATTTAGAACGATGCATAAATAGGAAAAATCTTCGGGTTTGCGGGAGGATCAGAACCTGGGTAGTTGGCATGGTAATGACTGCTTGTGGTGTAATTAGGCCATATGCGAATGCTTAACTAACACAAGCCAAATTGCACTTTATTGAATACATTGTAGAAACTCAGAACTCAGGCTTATCGAATAACTTCATACAATAAAGAGTATTGCAAAAAAGGGTTTAAAATGCACTTAGGCCTGGATATCACTATCGCGTTGAACCCGTAAACGCTAACCTTAAGGTTCCTCCATCTTTCTTTTCCTTCTATGCCAGCTGGATGGTGCCTCATCCACTCGTTCAACTCTTTATTCTAGCCCTCTTCTGCTCTTGCACATGGCTAGCCTTCGCATGTGTTTTAGCTTCACGAGAGAGGAGGTACCTTTAAAATTTTCTCGCGACAAAAATCCGATTAAGCAACTTTGTGGGGCTCTATCTTTCATACCTTATGTTGGCAATGTTAATGGCAAAACTTGCTCTGGGACATGCTGTTTTGAGACAGTGCGTCTCCGCGCGTGACGCTATGCTGGCGTCTACTGGGGACGCATCACGGTGACGCTGCTCCAAGCACTGTCTTTGAGAAGCGTCACACAATTGCTCTGAGGCGTCAGCGGCCGAGCTTCGAGCCACAAATATTGAGCACAAAGGAACGAATCTGACAGACGCGTGACAATGGAGAGGGAAATATTATTTATCTCATCTCCTTCGGAATTTACTCGGGTGGACGTCTGATGCAGGCAGCCACGCTATTTTTTGTGGCATTGCGTCCCGAGAACTTTCTGAGCGAAGGCGGACAGAGTGCTACATTAGGACATGGTGGAGGATACCCACTGGATATACGAAGATCCACTGATCAAAACCAGGCTGCGCACGCGGTGTGACGCTTCACACATGACAGCTATTCTCTGCTCAGCAATAACAAGCTGACCAGTTTGAAACGGTCACCAGTGTTTATTCCGCTTTTTTTCCCTCTTTTTTTAGTACCATGGTGCTGAGAAAACAAGTGAGAAGACAATGTGTATTAGGTAATGCTGCTTTCAATAAATAAATAAATAACTCTAATACTCACTAACTGAAGTAACAGAGTCATATTAGCTGCACAAACAATCCTGCACCACTAGAACGTACGAGCAAACAAACAAATAATAAATGTATAGCTCACTAGTTTCGGTGTAGTTTTCTTTGATTGTTGGTACTTCGAATATCGTGTGTAGCATCTGACCATCCGTTGAACGTTGACCTTCCGGCAGAGGTTTAATTCGTAGATTGTCATTGATTATTCCTTCCTAAAGAATGTAACTCGTTTAGCACATTCGACAATAGGTAAGACATGTTTGTAATGTGTTCATCCACAAATCACAATCGCCATCGCAGCATATTACACGGCGTTCGTGGTAAAGGTATTGTTTATCAACCTGTTATGACATTCTATATACCATGACAGAAAAAAAGTTTTCTTACAGAAGTAGACGAATGGTTACTCTGCATTTATATGAGTGGGCTTGCCCAAAGTCTCTTGGTGTTTGGCAGCTACAGCACTGTGTAACGTGAATGCACTTTAGTTAATTATTGGTGGCGCATCTGCGCCCCAAAAATTGACGGTGATCATCAATCATTGAAAAGCTCCTACGTATCTGCAGTAGCTAACACTGACCACGTAATGAGGGTAGCCTGTGTGACAGCTAGAAGAACTTCGTCTCGTTGGACACAGAACTAAAGATGAGGGCACAACCCCACAAGCATGTTAAACTGTTATTATTGTGGTAGAGCTAGACGGAAACACAACGCGTGTCCTCTCGACGGTGTAAAAAAAAGAGAAAAGTCACAGCATATCCCCGGCATTGATGATGAGTGGGATGAAGCGTCCACCCGCATGTCCGTGTGTTCATCTCTCTTTCTGTCTGAGTGTCCGTTCATATCTGTCCATCCACCTGTCGGTCTGTCTGTCGGTCTGTCTGTGTGACGAACAGACTGATAACTGAAAGGATACTTCGCCCCACTCATAATCGTTCATTCCGTGAATATGCTGTGATTTTTTTATAACAGCGCGATTTGTACTGTTGAATGCCCACTATACAAAAACTACTAACACCGTCGAGTCATATTATTTCCAAGGACATAGACACACATTGACTTGATGGATTGATATGTAGGTTTTGACGTCCGAAAACCACGAAATGATTATGAAGGACACCGTTGTTGAGGGCTTCGTAAATTCCGACCACTTGGGGTTTTTCGACGTGCACTGAATCTGAGCACACGGGCCTACAACATTTCCGCCTCCAACAGAAATGCAGCAACCACAGCCGGGATTCAATCTCGTGTCCTGTGGGTGAGCAGAACGAGTACCTTAGCCACTAGACCACCACGGTGGGGATGGTTGGATAGATTGGATGGATTGATATGGCTGTACCCTTTACATAGGGTGGTGGCTAACGCCACTAAGCCGTATTACTTACTGAACCACAAACTAGATTTATTTCTTTTTTTTTCTTTAAATAGTTAATTTAGGACTCGTACTTTGCAGTGAAGGGTTTAATTTTCTCTCGTGCCTTGACTTTAGCCACCAATCAGATAACCTCCTTCTAGTTAATACTACCCACCTAAAGTCTATTTTGCCTTCCCTGTCCCTGAACTCTAGTGCTTCGAAAAACTCTGCCCCATCATCCTGAACTATAGGGTGAAGCCCTTTACAGAACATGATCAAATATTCGGCAGTTTCCCATACCTTTCCACACGCACTGCATACCGTCTCTGCCCTTTCGTCTTTGGCCCGATATTTCTTGGTTCGCAATACTCCCGTCCTGTTCACAAACAGTAGAGAACTACCCTGGGTATTATCATAGATTTTCTTCTTGGCAATTTCCTGCTTAAAAGTTTGATAGATCTCTAGTGCGGACTTGTTAATCATGCTGATTCTCCACATATCGGTCTCAGCTTCCTTCCCCTTCTTTTTAACTGATAATTCTTTTTGGTTTGGCCCCCTGGTGTTATGTAAGTACTTACCAGTTCATTTCATGGTTCGCTTTCTCGATTTTGTATCGGCATTCTTCATGTACAAGTAGCTGAATGTCTTCCTAGCCCATTGCTACTCTCCCATTTCTCCCAATCGCTTCTCAAATTTCGTCTTGCTGCTAGCTTCCCTGCCCTCAAATGATCCCTTATCACTTTGTCCCATATCACCTTGTACTTCCTGATTTTGTGTATTTCCGTGAGCTCCTAAGGCAAACCTACCTATTCCACGTTGCACACAACGATATATACACACAAAGCCATTTAGGAAGCAATTCGTAAAACTTGCGACGATGCTACTACCACACTTCAAGGAGTTTTGCCTGTAATACAAATAGGAAGGAGCCGGCTCTTTACCTGCATTACGTTGAAAAGCACGATCCTTGTGCGTCCAGAAAAGTTTTCGTGCGTTGTCAGATTTCTTGTGCTCACCTAAATGGTGAGCACAAGAAATGTCAATGGTGAGCACAAGTGCCCACCTAAATGGTGTTACGACAAACGAGTTCAGTCGTCTCTGCAGCAACGCGTGAGGTATTGATGCGGCGTATTTTCACTCGCATGTGTGGCCATGCTCTTTAGAAGCCAGGCTTCTTCGTTCACGTGCGTTTTATGTTCTTCTATTGGTATAGGTGGCATTGAATTGCTGAGATGATCACTCTGTCTCAAATCGGTAGAGCTGGCTTTGTACCGAAATGCCATGCTGACTGTCGAACTTGTGCGGGGCGTGTTCCTCTCTTCGAAATGCTGTCCAACAGTCACATCCCGGTGCTGTCACTCCATGCAGTTTCAAAAGCAGACCAAACTGTACTGCCTATCGACGATGTCTCCGCTAAGAATTTTCATAGGACACGATGTCAACCGCTCAACACGAAGAGTTTAAGCAAAGCGTGCTAATGGGCACGTTAAAGAAGCTAGCACAAAAAAGACAGAGGTGCTTGCTGTTAGTTTTATATCAGCAATGCCATTTATTACTCTTACTGAGATGAAGCTTGCTCGAAAGTTTGATATAGGGACAGGAACAGCTGCTAGTGGCATCTTTGCCCTTATGTGGAGATATGAGTGGCATTTGTGCTACGGCACGTTTCGGAACTGCAGAACGTGAGTATCGTAGCCGTAAACAATGATCACACGTTCAGAGTGGCATTACCTTGAAGATAATTCAGGAAAGCAGTAAAACCGCGCAATTTATTTTTCTAGCCTTTCATACCGCCGCCTTGTATCTCAAATGTACCTGTATTCTTTAATGTCGTATGCATAAATGTGAACGTACCTGAGCGCTGATCAGATTACTCATCTACTCGCCCACGGTCTATGTCACTTCTAATTTGAATGTTCATCATTCGGTCTTAAGTTCATCGTACTGAAAAGTTCCGTATTTCCAAGCCTTCTTGGTGCAGCCTTCTTCACCATCACTACCACACTAAATCTGGTGAAGGTGCCGGCACCTTCATGTTTCATGAGCTTTGGAAAGGCCAGGGGCGGGACTGACAGCCTGAAGACGAAAACAGGAGCCCTCCCACAGCAACGACATAGCTAGTTGGTGCAATGCGTTTTTCCGTATTATGGAACCCTACAGGATCAGACAGCCACCGCGAAAACGACAAGTGTCACAATTCTTATAGCATAGCAGCCTCAGCGGTCCGCGGCGTACGTTAAATTACCCGTAGCATTTACCGTACACCGGTTATTTTTCTCGTTTATTTCAATCTTGCTTGCATTTTTCGCCCATGGACGTGAAACATGGCAGGTATTTTTAATGCCCTCTTCAAAATCAATTTAACGTTCAAGTGGTCAGATTCACTACTTTCGCAGCAAGCTGGTTCGTAAAACGACTTCGCTCCCCTTAAGATAGCTTCGGTGACTGAGTATTTCAAATAACTTAGCACAGGTGTGGCGATAGCTTCCGACATCGGCCATACCTCGGCCTAACTACAAATTCGAATTGAACAAAAGTGCAGAATAAAAATTTTCGCTTTTGCTGTGTGTAGTATAATTTACCTTTTTGTTGCTAAATTTGTAGCATACTGCAGTGAGCTGACATACAAGTGAGTTTTCTAAGTTCTTTTTAAATTCGACGAATTTTGATTTAGTCACCCTCCTATATGTGGCACCCCTGTCCAAGTTTCGGCATTTCAGTTCTATCCTGTTAAATTAAAGTTTAGTATCTTCAAGCAATGTTTATAGCGCAATAACGCTATTCCCTCAACACTCGCTATCCTGCTAACGCTACTCTATAACTGTGTAATGATGACCACTATGTTCCCGGCCAGTGCCGTGATGCATCAGAATAGAGAGCTGCCCGTTTTTCGTAGATCATCGTCCCTAGTTCATCTCACTTTAAACACACGATCCTGTCACCACCTTTAGCGAATAAAACACCAAGGACAAGCTATGAAAAGTCTATTTCAACCTGCCCCCTGCAATGTTGCAAGAACCTGGTTCGAGAATCGCGAGTCCTTGCTTCGAACGTGGTGCGTATTCCGCAGCGTATTCCTTGACACATTCAATATGGTTGCCCACGAGAAAAGAGCTACTAGTAGGTCTGCGTGAGCTGCCCATTTTTTTTCAATCTGTGCGGGCATATAATAGCATTTATTATTAGCATTAGCTTACCTAGCCTTACTCTGACCAACATTTACCAGCACATATTCTGACACACATTTGAACTCTCAAGCCTTGCACGCCAGCTCAGAATTTTCTCTCAGAAGTGGGAGTTACGGAGGAGAAGGGCTACCTTGTCCTCACTTTTTAGGGAACTTTTTCTATTAGTGTTTCGTATGTGTCATGTCTTTCAACACAACTGGAGTGCCACCTTTCATAACTCACCCTACAGTATGAGGTCAATATGACAAGGACGAGGACGACGACGACGACGATTATGATGATAATATTGATAATGATGTGTGGTTTTTTGTGGCGCAATGGCCAAAAAGCGCCATTTGAGTAGACTAGAAATGGGAACAATGACATGGTGCGTGGCTATATAAGGGCCTTACAGTTCCTCGCACTAACATACGTAAAAACGTAGAAGTAGTGGAATTATGACAGTGACATGAGATATATGCAGTGCAAGTGGATAGCGAAAAGGTCAAGATCATAAAACCATGGCGGGGATGTAGTCACTGTAGCCGCGACATTCGTACAGAGATTGTGCTACTGATCAAGTTTAAATATACAGTGAAATCTATGTACATCACTTAAAAACTAAACCGTGATTAAGCTTAAAAATTAGATCCCTACCGACAAGCATCCAGCGTGTAGTAGGAGATGCTATCGGTAGGTTAGTAAAAAGTGTTTTTCTCAGAGCATCTAACTCATTGCAATGTACGAGGATGTGGAGAACCGTAAGTGGTTCTTCCCATCTCTCACACACTGGCAGGTAGCCACCAAACAAAAGGTACGAATGTGTTGAGTGTGTGTGTCTTATTTGTAGCCTTAAAGTGTTTTTGAGTTTAGCGGGATCTGGATACTATTGGCCTATTTTTTGTGTATTGGTTAATTATTATGTAGTTTTTGTCTGTTTGCAAATGCCGCAGGTGCTGTCAGCACGCCCTGAGCTGCCGTCGAAGGAAACGTTTCATTTCAAGTGCAGAGACGGTCGAAGATATATTGGTGAGTGCGTGGTTGTACGCGACCCAACCAGCTGGTCCACCCCTAAGACTCCGGTGATCTCGTGGTGTCTTGGCACTCAAAACACCACAACCTGCTGTTTGAGGGCATAGATTATGCATAAACGAGAGTAAAATGATGTAAGGAGAACGTTTTGTGTTTTTTCAGCGTTTTCAACGCTGTTGCGACATTCAAATAATCTGTGTATACAACCGCACGTTTGAATTGTATTTCCTAGATATGCTTGATGACCACAGATATCGCATGAACTTCTGCAGTGAAGATGCTTCTTTGTGGGTGAAGAATACCGGATTTCGAAAAGAATGGGCCAAGAGCTGCATTCGACACACCAGTACGAGGCCTTTACACTTCTGCAAAAAAAAATCCGGGAAATAGTATTTGTGTTCAAGCTCAAGGAAGTGTGTGCGGATGTGTGCAGTAGGTGCGTGTTTAGTACCGTCCACTAAGAATACGTTGCAGTCATCTACCACTGCCACGGCGTTGGATATGCTGCGGGAGCCATCAACCAATGTTTTGCAGTGAAAAGCCTGCTTCCTCAGCGAGCCTCCTCACATAGAGTGAGTAGGGCTGCCTCAGGGAAGAATGGTATATGAACAAGGCAGCATTGGGCACATTATTAGTTAGGTGGGAGTGAGATGTTCCTCGTCTACATTAACGTTATGGTAGTAAGTACAGGAACATCTTTGCAGATTGAGTGACCATTCATTTATTTCTACATGCATGCTTTCTATGGGGCTTGTTCGAAAGACACCCGTAGAAAGGCGCACGCCTAGATGGTGGGCGAGGTCGAGCACCTTTAAGGCTGATGGGGTTGCAGACTGATAGGTGATAAAACCGTAATCAAGGCGCGTGCGTACGAGGCTTCTGTAGAAGTCTATTAGGCACAAGTGTTGTCACAACACCACGTAGTGCGTGACAACACTTTCATAATAGTCATTGTCTTCAAACACACGTTCTTTAAATACTTTATGTGTGGTATAAAAGCTAGTTTGGCAGTCCAAGATTATGCCTAAGAAATTATTTCAGTGTTTACTGAGAGACGTTAACCATGCAGATCATTGTGAGGTTCAGAATGAATGCTGATCTTTCTAGAGAATAAGACGCACCCGCTTTTTGTGAATTCAGTCAGAACCCACTTTCATCTGCCCATTTTTATATTCTGTTCAAACTCAGGTACACCTGTCGCTCACACAATGCCAAATTAGAGACTCGAAGACTAACTGGACATCATCTTAATAAGTGCAGTGAAGCATATTGCTGGAAATTCAAAGGCGCAACAAATTCATTTTGATAATAAAAAAGGGTATAGCTTAGTACACCACCCAGTGGCACCCCTGTCTCCTGGACAAATGTTCGGGACAAGGATGTGTTCACTCGTACAGGGAACGTGTGACTGGAGGGATCACTTTCAATTGTACGCAACATTCCACCTCGTATACCAAAATGTGAGAGGCCTCGAAGCTTATCAATGTGCCAAGTCGTGTGACAAGCTTTTTGGATATCTAGAAACAAAGAGTGAAATAACTGTTTGTGGATGAAAACGTCTCAGAACGGTGCCTCAATATGTACCAGGTGGTCATAAGTTGAGCTGTTTTTTTTTCAAAAACCACACTGGCACAGGTCAAGTAGCCTTTTTGCTTCGAGGAAGTGGAATAGCTGGCATTTTATCCTCCTTTAAAATAGTTTACAAAGGCAACTGGTTATTGCAATGGGCCTGTAACTCGTAACCGACGACAAATTTTTGCCCTGTTTCAATGTGGGAGCGACGATGACCTCTTTCCAAGAGGGACGGATGACGACAAAAAGCCAGATTGCATTTTACAGGGGAAGTATTATTTTTGAGTTTCTAGAAGTAGGTTTTTCAGCATTCCATTAATTACACGGTGAGAATCTGGGGCGGAATGGCTGCAGCTATCAAGAGATGTCTGTAGCTCCGCCAAGTAGTATGGCTGATTATATGCCTCGTATTCAGTACAGTTGGCATGGAGTTTGTTTCTGCACTCTTGTCTTGTACAGTTAGCACTATGAAGAGTAGTTTGATGAGCTGGAAACCTGCTGGAAGTGTGCGCCCAGGTGGTTTGCCTGGTCTTCAAGCTGTCTTTTTGTGCGTTCACTTGAGAGAGTGGATATGCTTTTTTTCCTTCTACTCTTTTCTTACTGTTCTATGCTTTACCGTTTTGTATACATAGGGTGATGGCCGATAAATACGTATGCTAACTTTGTATTCTAGCTTGTAGGCACGTTCTCCTGCCATTAGACATAACGTTCTCAAATTTATAATAGTCTCAGACGTCAGCAAGTTTCGAAACAACTTCCATGCCTCATTTTTTCCCCGCGCCATAGGACACTCTTCATTCTGCCATGGAACACGTCGTTTGCCCGACAGTCCACTCGTTTGTGAAATATATTTGGTTGCAGCGTCGACCAAAAAAGCAGTGAAGTACTCCACAGCAGCCCCTATGCTTAACGCACTCATTTACTTTCAGGTTAAGACAGTAACTTTTTGAAACTGCTCCCAGTCAGCTTTTTGGATCAGCCACTTGCAAAATGCGGAGGACATTCACTTGCCATTGTAGCGCTGATGACTATAGGGAAACGATCACTTCTATATAGATTAGTTATGATTTTCAATTTGAGGAGTGCAACAAGCGACGGAGATGAAATGCTAAAGTCTATTGATGAGAATTTGTTAGTGATATTGTAATATGTTGAAGCTTCATGATTCAAAAGACATGCGCCAGACGAGAAAAAAAAATTGGTCAATTAGACGACCTCACGCATCACACCGCGAGTCTTCACATAAACTGTTATGCGCGTTGAATTCTCCAAGTAGAAGATACGGCTCTGGAAGTTCTTCACTTAGAGCCGGGAATTCATACTTATTGAGTTGTAGATTATAACAAAGCATCACTAGTTCGTTAAATATAACAGTTTGAACAGCCTTTGCCTCAAGAGATGTTTGAAGCAGTAAATATGTGCAGGCTGTCCCTTTATTAACCATAATGGCAACAGCACCAAATGGCAGGCAGCATCATCTCGGTCCTTTCAAAAAATAATGTAACTGCGTAAGAAGTTGGTGTGTTTCGATTTGAAGTGTGTTTCTTGCACACACAAAATATTTAGTGTACGTTGGTGCAAAAGTTTCTAAATATCGTCGAGGTTCCTCAACAGTTCTTTGAGGGTCAATTGTAGTAGTTGTGTCATTTTAAAGTTGTGTGGTGCTGTGCACAAAATTGTTGACTTTGATTACAGGGCCTCTTGGGGACCCTGTTTTACGAAGTTTCTGTTTTTTGGCACTCTCTGAACAGTTGCGCCTATCGTTCGGCGTTTGAGTCCCCGGAGAAGTATGACTTGTATCCATTGTCTCTTGTGAGGTGCTGGAAGGTGCAGGCTCGGCCGGCACGTTCACAGAACCTTGGGGCCTAAATGCACTTGCAGTGATCCGGAGTCCAGCAGACAGGGGAGTCTGCCAACCCTGTTTGTCAGTTGGTGGAGCAGTGCAGCGTGCTCCAATCAGGGGCGATGATTGAACGACCGAAACCACACTCTGTATGACATTCACGGGTGCAGAAACATGTGGCGTGGCACCCCGGTGCGTCACATCTGTGAAGAAAGGATAAGAGGGGTTGTGCAGCGCACAACGTTTACGTGCCTCTTTGACAGACAGATTGAATTTGAGCTTGAGCTCTAGATCTGTTTCTCTATTTTCCATGTGCGGCTTGGTCGTGAGTAGGCAGGGTGATCTCCTTCACAGTATAAACAATGACTTGCTTCTTAGGTGCAGTTGTTAGTTGTGTCTTGAGTGGATGCACACCTTGCGAAAGTGGCGCTTTCTCTGCAACTCTGCGATCCATGGCCGAAACGCTGACGCTTGAAACATCGACGAGGACTGATGATTTATGATCCTACACGGAGCTTGCAATAGCCGGTTTCTATTGAATCCGGTAGGTCGCTGGTTCCTAAGATAGTTAATATGTGTTTTTTGTAGGGGTCTGTTTCTTGTCATGCCTGATCATTCTTCTCTGTACCTTTACAGTGTTTTCATCTTGCCATCCTTCTAACAGTTAGCTGTCACTCAGATTGATAAGAGAATCACCAGAAATTACCCATGGACTTTGTTCATAGGCCTGTTTGGGCCCACTGAAACAGGAGTGTCTCCGAATGATGCCATTCTGGATAGTTTGCCGTATTGTGCTTTGTCTCGAACCTGCAATAGGAGGTAACCACTTCTCATTTTTGTGATAAGACACCCTGGGCCAATTTCTTCCGTTACAGTTTTTGACACTGGGAACGGTGAAATCAATTTGACTTCCTTCTTTTCGTTTTGACTATGAATGACATGATACCTTGAGAAGCTTTGCTTTGGTTTGTTAGGTTGATTGCTTCCTCGGTGTGCCACCTTTTGAGGAAGCGATTAGGAAAGTAGGGAAAGGTATTTGCCATACGAAGAGTATTTATTTCAGCGGCGATGGTGGCCACCCACCACCAAGCCCCACAAGGGAACGCTACAAGATTGATTCATAAGCATTTGATGCCAGCTATGCATAGCCGCTATAGCCTTATGTATCTACCCAAGGTTGAATACCAACAGAAGATTAACCCTTGCCACGGGAAATTTGGAAGTAAATGAAAGAAAGAAGACGACAGGACAGATAAAAAGTGTGACAGAAAGACGAAGATGAGAGAAGAGCGAGACAGGAAAAGACGACTGCCAATTTCCCCTGAGTGGCTCAGCCCTGAGGTGCCATCTGGGCGGAGCCGAGGCCAAAGGGGTGTGTTGCTTCTGCCGGGGAGCCTTAAAGGTCCAATCATCTAGCGTTGCTTCGACGCCCAGAATTCCCTCTTCCCCGAACAAGGCTCAGCCACGTACAGCTAGGCATGAGAGAGGTAGAAATCCCCCGTTAGCTCAGGTCCATGGTGTTACTACACACCAAACGCATGGTTGCGCAGACGCCCTATCGGGGGAGATCAATTTGCGGATCTTAGATCAGAGATCTTAGATAATAGGGTTGAAGGCCTATAAGTCCATGTCCGTGATCGCAAAAGCGTAGTATATGTAATAAGTACGAAAGACATAGATACTGAAACAGCACTGCGGTGTCGTCCCTCTGATTTTGTCCCTGTGATAGTTTGCGGTCGAAGTATCTATAATGCTTTTTATACAAGGGGCGTTCAAATAAGAAGATGCAAAGTGACATTGTGGGTATAAGTGGTGACTGTGCTCAGAGTATACATCAAGTGACCATTGAAAACGATGCTATTGATGAACTACCCGAAGCCTTCCTTATTCATGGGCCTGTTGTGACCGTGGCAAGAACACGTTCTTCACAATGTCCCTAATTTCGTTCTGAGAGTTGAAGCACTTCCCTTTGCAATAATTTTAAGGAGACAGAACACATCAAAATCGCTCACGTGGAATAGTGACTGGCTGAGAATTTTCTGCTGCCAAAAACCGGATAACAGCTCACTTCTCCGCTATCGTTGAGTATCGCGATGTGAACGCCACATTGTTGCGTAAATTGCATGGCGCTATCTTATAAAGACCTTGTGGTCTTTTCAGAGCATGCGGACACCCTCGCATGCTCCGCCCCACAGCGAAAACTCTAATTACTCACGTAGGTGTATATCTACGTTCTCTCATAGCGGCATAAGCTTCTATACTGACGGTAAAGTTGTTACAGCTTTTCGTACATTTTTATTGGCACATACTTTGTACGCAAACACACTCATCAGTCACTGAACCCCGACTCAATGAGACTAAGATTGAGCCACGCATCTGAATTTTCAGTGATTAAGTATGATTTATGTTTTGTTAAGGTTGAATTTAAGTGATGCGGGTTGAGCAAACTTTTTAGTCTTACCCCGTGTAACCCTAGTTCAGAAAGGGTTCGTTGAGTCGGAGTTGTGAGTTAAAACTATGAGGAGAGCATTATAAGAGTTCTTCAAACACATACATAGTCGTCATTTCATGCAAGACAACCAAAACATGTATACGGCCCGTCAAGTACATTTGCCTTTTTTCTTAATACCTGCAGAAGATCTTGGCGAGACACTTTTATTATTTTCAGCAAATAATTGCAAGATGGAGTGATCATATTGCACTAATGTCAAGAAATACCAAAACTTTGCGTGCTACTATTTCAAATCACTTTTCTGTTATATCCACTAAACAGGATGTGGTGGCTTTATCAAAGTAACTTACGACTTCAACGTTGTCGTCTCTCTGCCGTACAATCACAGATGACTGGTAATGTGTGTCATGAAAAAGAGTCCGTTGGATATGAGAGGTGTCAATCTGTAGCAAAAAAAATTCACTATAAGCACTGATCATTGTAAGTATTACTTCAGCAGCCGTCATTCGCGCCAATATATAAAGATGCACGACTGCGTCACGAAGAGAATAGAGACGCGTTAAGGCCCACCGAGTGCGAACATCGGCATAACACCAAATAAATATTGTGTTAAGACGGAAGAGTTTAGAGCATACCATTATGACGCAATCATTTTTACATGAAACAGTCACCTCATAGTAAGAAAGTCAGGCTATGGGACCATGGTACAGATTTATTATTATTAAAAGAAATGGCTGGTTGGCAATCTCATGCAGAGATTGCGGGGGGAGGTCCATGTTTAAACACTGCGCTATAATAGCTAAGAGGAAAATTATTTTGTATATACCGTAACGTGTATGGCGGTCTATACAAATTTTTAGTTGCACGAAAGGTCACAGAAATTTTAGCTAACTTTATTGTAAGCAAACACTTCCTGTGCTGAATGCTGTCTCTCTCCTGTCTGTGTCTGAGTGGCACAACTTTTTACACTTATATGGAAAGTCAACAGGCCCAAATCACATTCTTAGTGTGAATTGTAGCTTTGGTGCGGATGTTTGTCGGTTACACTTCGCTCATGACACACTCTTGATCAACAAGTACTCAAATATGAATCTGTCTTCTATTCTCTTACCCTCGGTTTCTATAAATAACAATATTGTTTAGGCTTTCATTTGAAGAATTTTAGATATCAGAGGAAGTTTTTTTCGTAAACGGTATCATCAGTGTTGCGCCTCTACAAATAGTGCTATGGGTTTTACCTTTGTAACTGCACGCAATGTTCACCACACGAAACGCAGTAGCATATTCGTTTCAGCGAAGCTCTATTTTTTTTCCTAATGCATTTTTCTCTGCTCTAGCTTTGCAGCTCAGTTACTCTATTTGACAGACAATAGCTTATACCAGTGAATAACAGCAGTCTAGATGAGTGAACTGTATGCAGCCCTCAAAGAGCATCAAAAAGATTACTAGAGTGGTATGAATCGTTATTTACTTGTGGCTATGCATTAGAATATAAACCCACACGAATGGGCCTAGCTAGCACCATCACAATCATACTTGTCTTCACGCCCACGTATTGAAGCAACAAAGTAGGTCTAATAAATCTGCTAAACCAATGCGAAAGCAACTGAAGGTAAGAGATAATTTCAGCAGTAACCGCATCATCGGCAGGGATTCTTCGAGCAGAATAATTGCGGCATGAAATCACCTATCAACACAAACACGCATAGAACCTCTGAACATTCAAACGACTAAAATGCAAATACGCGGACGCGGGGTAACCCCCACGAGCTTTAAATTGACACTCTGTGCTACCCATCACATTCGTAGCCACATCATCTTGCCGCTCCTCACGGTGAACAAGGGACCGGCCGCAACTGAGTAACATTAAGTTATGTTGATTTTAAGTGCGAAGCATCATCTGTCTGTCTATCTATCTATCTATCTATCTATCTATCTATCTATCTATCTATCTATCGATCTATCGATCTATCGATCTATCTATCTATCTATCTATCCTATCTGCTTACGTTTGGGTGGCGCTCTCGTGGTGTGAACCAAAATTAACATGGGAGAGTAGGATGTTTTGCCGAATAGGAAGTGCTGGTCAAAACATGAATGATGTCACAGTCCCATCGCGTACGTTGTCAAACACTTCCCGAAAGACATCGGCACATACCCACGGGTGGGTATGTGTTGCTGCTATATATGTGCCACAGGTGATTACCACTTAGTAACTACCCAAGAATGACTAGAACACGCATGGGCAATTTTTACGTGTGAGCGTTAAGGAATACTCAACATCGGTAGCATCGACCTAAAGAAGTCATAAAATAGATGTCAGGGTTCCAGCTAGAACAAAACCAGAGAATTCCGCGTGGAAACGAAGCAGTCTACGACATAGCTACGCCAGGTCTCGGAACTACTTTTTAAATAGACACTAATCTTCGTTGAACGTGAAGAGTGGTTGCGGTGTGGCCTACCCAATTTTGTAAACATTACATAAGTGCTCCTTTGATACAGCCGTCACCGTCGGGTTAGTGTGATGTGTAGTTAGGTGCCATGCGCTGCAAGTTGATCTAGGTAGTAGTGTCGAGGACCAGCATCTTCGCGAGGATCAGCGCTACATATCAGCTTCTTGTGTTGGGGATACGCATGTTATAGTCGGCATCATTATTAAAGTGCAAACTGCTGGTTAAATGAGCACTTCCAGCTATTCAACATATGTCAGCACATGCAACAATTGTACATATATTTAGTGTCATTTTATGACGTTAGCTCAATCAAAAAAAATTAGCATGGTAACCATCCTTCCGCATGGTTCGCATAACGTCGATTTTCAGGTATATGGGATCTACCGATCGTTTTCTACGAAAAACACGAGCACCTGTTTTATTTTATTGAGGTAATATTACTGACAAGCCATGAAATTCGTTCGCGTTTCTTGATTGTATGCCCGTAGGATGCTGTTTTCCTGATGCAATAAACGTGGATGCCGTTGTGTTCAGCAACTCTGAAAGTCAATGTTACTCTCAGTGTATAAAACCTACAACACACCTTTTGGATTTGAAATTGACAATCAGTATGCGCAAGTTATATTGAACTCAAGAGCATATAATACTGCGCACATATGCTTCACAAATAATGCTTATCTGAATTCATGGGCATGTAGCATTGGTGTAAGATTTTGCACTGAAGGCACTCGTAACAATGGGAAAACTTTTTCACAGAAGCAAACGCAAAATCAGAAGCCTTTCGTGCAATCAGAAATTTTATTCATGAGTCTGCCATGGTGAGGCAGTAGCTATGAAACTCGGCGGCTCACCCAAAGCTCAAAAGATTATAGGGTAGTTGTCGCAAATATCAGCGTACTTATGAATCACACCGTTTGTTCCACGGCACTGCATGTATTTTAAGGGGCGCTGTCGAGACATAAATAGCATGAAGGCATATCGCTGCTTCTATTGAGAACCATCATACCGGTTTACTTACTTTAACAACAAATTTAGTTCAATGAATACCACCTTCTTCCTCAGAATTACAGGAATGCGAGTGATGCTGGGTAACTTTCTGAGCAACTACATGCACATAAATACCAAATATTGTAGTTGTACCAATGCCCTCTATCGTAGCTCAACTGGTAGACTAATGAACGTTTAACTCCTAGGTTTTTATTTTGGATCCCAGTTATGAAAAGCTTGATATTTCGTCTAGTTAGATTACTTTGAATTTCGATCCTAATCATGACACTTCAGCTAAAAACAACAGATATCATCCCATACGCTGGTCTTGACTCTACTGTGTTTTTGTTTCATCGCTCATGTGGTTGTTATTAGACACATTTGTTTATTACATTGAAAATGAGTGGAGACCGTGTTTTGGGAAGTTTAACAAACATGCTGGAGGTTATATTCAAGTAACTCTCAAACAGGCAACACTTTTCAGCTTACCATTTCTACTTTGTCAAGGTCCTTGTTGGTCGTAACAAAAAGGAGGTTGTCAGCGAGGACTGTGCTCTTTTCTAGATTGAGCGTTATCTTCTCATTGAGCTTAAGAACCAAGTTATCTGATGTCGAGCGCTCGTACAATATGCGAGGATATACGTGTTGTTCTGCCATGGCTGCAAAGAAAATTCAATACAAAAAATATCTCCATGAACGTTGACTCGCGAACATTATTTGAATAAAGAGTGACGCTGTTTTTGAGTGCCTTATAAATACAGAAATATTAGCACAGCGTGCCTTATACAACAAAATCTCACATGAGATAACAGTGAGGGTTCATTGTTGGCAGTCTGCCGCCTTCGTTGCTGCTGCCACCACTTTTGCCGTAACTAGTATTGCACGAAAGAAGGAAATACCTCAAATATATACGAAACACAATGACATTCCAATACGAGTCCCCTGCGTTCCCACTCAGTATTCTACCACTGAACCACAGCGGTGCTTGGAACTACGTTGCGAACTCACTCTAGGTAGGCTTCACATCAGGAAAAGAGGTATGAGTAACCACGTGAATATAAGCAATAATGTGTTTTAGGGCAGCTAAATAAATACTAGTTGTCACAAAATGCGAAGAGTGAAAAGAGTTGATCGTCAAATCCTCCGACTTACTATAAAGCCTCAGGCGTAATTGCTTATCGTCATCAGCCATGGCATGAAAAAAGTGCACATATACGCCATAAGGCTGTTTTATATGCGGTGATTGCAGTGGAAATATAATTGAATTCGCTCTGTTTGCAACCACTGCTAATGCCATTTTCGTTTCGCATTGACTGCTATGTGATTAGCGCCGTGAGCAACGTTTCTCATCGGTATTCTTTGCGGCAGACACTGCAGAATTTTTCACATATATTGTAGCGATCTGTGCGTTTTATACCTTTACGCCTCTATGAACGGCAATAATGATCACACGTGTTTCGTCATTTGAGAACACTGTCTAATCTTAATCAATTTGAAATTGCGCGACAATGGCTCTTAACAACACGTCGAAGCTAATTCCCGACTCTGTATCGACGGGTCTCGACCAAAAACTGACAGTACAGCAAAAAAGTTTCAATAAAAAGGCAGCAAGCCGCAAAACACGGCCACTTCGCTTCTTTATTCGTTCGTGTAAATATTTAGTTTTTGAAACTGCGAGCGAATTTACAGCAATAAAATTGCTAATTTGTGCGTCACGTGAAATGGTCATTACAAGTTCGCAGTGGGTAGCACGCTTCTCCTTGGAATGACGAAAGGTAGCGTAGTGATTGCACTCCTGCTACAAAATAATGAAGATGATTTATAGCACGAAGTGTGCCCTTGAAGCGTGGTTGCTGCGAATCGCATGATGAAGACCGCATTAACAGTCTTAATAAGCATGTGTTCACTGCCTAGCAGGGCAGATAGCTCGCTTAGCTTCCCATATTCTAACGCCCATATTCTAGAACGTCCTTTCACTCAACACTTCACCTTCACTTGAGAAAGCCGATCGAAGCGCCCTCGCTAGGCCAGGCAAATCACTACATATCAGATATAATTGATTGATTTGTGGGGTTTAACGTCCCAAAACCACCATATGAATATGAGAGACGCCGTAGTGGAGGGCTCCCGAAATTTAGACCACATGGGGTTCTTTAACATGCACCCAAATCTGAGTACATGGGCCTACAACATTTCCGCCTCCATCGGAAATGCAGCCGCCCCAGCCGGGATTTGACCCCGCGACCTGCGGGTCAGCAGCCGAGTACCTTGCATATCAGATATAATGTGGTGTGATTCTCGAGCAGTGCAGCGTCATTATCAAGTGAGCAGTGGCGCAGTGCTGAACTACGTCAAGTGAAGGGTGAAAGTCGATTCGAGGATCGATTGATTGTTTGATTTGTTGTGTAACGTCCCAAAACCACCATATGATTATGAGAGACGCCGTAGTGGAGGGCTACGGTAATTTCGACCACCTGGGGTTCTTTACCAAGCATGCAAATCTGAGTACACGGACCTGCAACATTTCCGCCTCCATCGGAAATGCAACGGCCACAGCCGGGATTTGATCCCGTGACCTGCAGGTCAGCAGCCGAGCACCTTAGCCACTAGACCACCGTGGCGGGGCGGAAGTTGAGTCGAGGAGCGTTTGTGAATACTGGGGTAAAACGGGCAGCCGCTGATCTAACCGCAGAACGCACGCAATTTGGGCTCCTGGCCATGGCTTTTTACGAAATAATAAGGCCGCTGAGCTGCCACCTGAGTGGCTATTGACGAGGCTCCTCACCCCAGCTCTTACGACTCAGAGGCCAATAAACCACTGCTGCCGTTTCAAAACTTACTTTTTTCATTATCACGGACCTCACCGCTTTTTTCAGGCTACCGCAAAGAGGATGATACCATTATTATTGGCACGTTTTATTGGCCCAAGGGCATCGAAGGCCAAAGACTGCCAGTAAAAGCATTGTTTCATTTCAGGTTAATACTTTAAAATTAAAAGATGTGTAACAAATATCTTTAAAATATTTTAAACACAGTGCGTTTAAAAGGAATGTTACTTTGTTAAAAACCTTTATTTTGCTTGTGATAAATGCCTTAACAATAAATGAGTCATCAAGGTGCCAGACCGTCAAGGCTGAAGTCCTTGCCAGAGGAAGAACTGTGAAGGCTCTGACATACTTGTGTTTTTGCACCAGGTGGTACCACACACTCAAGGCGCAGTCTGGTGGCTAGTACATAATGATATTATTGTTAAAAATTTGGCTTCCACAAGATAATGAAAAAGTTTCCTAAAGTCAAACACTGCATCGAGTGACAAAAAGGGCGCGACATGGAGTGGGATATGATACCGGCAGAGCTCACTAAAGTGGGTAAGTCATGCTTGGTGAAGCACAGCACATTGAAGGAGGACATGCATAACGGTTATACTTTCTTCAAAGTCTATACATGTAGGTAGATTAGTGCGTGTCAAAAAGTTTTTATGTGTGGCATAAGTGTGACCTACTTTGAGCCGTGTTAGAGTAACTTCAGTGAATCTGTTGCGGTTTTCTAGGCTAACTTGCTTAAGTAGGAGTTTTACTATATGGAGTTTGTTGTCAACCTGTTTGTCTCAATAATCTTGCTAGTGGTTGCGTAATCCTCTACATACAAGAGGTTTTATATCCATACCAGGAACAGTGGCTACATCTATGGCTTGCCGATCAGCAGTTTCTCGTGCATCCTTCTCCACTATTTCATTTCCCGATTTCCCAGACTGACATGGCACCCAGCAAATAACAATAAAAAGTTTAGGTTATAGGCTGCTCATAATGCATTAAGAAGTGTGTTGAAAGTGTTGTTATACCTAAAGAATTTGTGTATACTATAGACTTTTGTATATTGTGTTGTAAAATGTGCTCTATTATAGGTAGAATACCATAGGCTTCAGCTGTGAAAGTGCTGGTATGTGTATGCAGGGTTCTGGTGTCGGAAAAGTTTTGTCCATAGGCAGCATAGAATACAGATGTTTCAGACTTTGAGTCATCAGAGAATATTGCGGCTGAAGAATGTTTGTTCTCAAGGGATAAGAAATCTCGCTCAAATAACACACTTCAGCAATTTTTCTTTTTGAGGCCTTCGAAGGACCATTCACCACTGACCGGACACTGCTGCCAAGGAGAAATGCGTTAAGCATGGTCACTTTTCTGTAATTCATTAAAACAAAATTCAAGCTTTTTTACTACCGGTAGTATTGCCGATAGAAACGTTGGGGCGATAGAATGACGATTTGCGTATTACTAAGTAGTGGACAGATCATTCATAAGTGCTTTACAAGGGTGCTGCTTCAGAGATTTGATTTTAACTGCGTAGATGACTTCTAGATATGTGCTCTTATATTCCAGCGGCCACTGATCTGATTCTGCATAAAGTCTTTGGACAGGGCTGGTACGGAACGCACCATCTGCCTGCCGGATACCTAAGTGGAACACAAAGTCCACTAGTTTGAGTGCTGTCTTTAAAGCTCACTGATATGCTATGCATCTATGGTATATGCGTGACAAAACCAGGCTTCTACACAGAGATATGAGACAGTGATTGTCTTTTTCCATGGATGATGTGACAAAATCTTTAAAGTGTTCATTCTTTTGAAACATTTTAACTTCAGCTGCTTTATGTGCTGCATGAAGGTGAGTTTGGCATCAAAAACTTCCCCGAGGATTTTTTTTCTTTCACTAAGTTTTGTCCTTCCATTAGTATGCAGCAGTCTGTATGTCTGTCTCATCGTCTGGACATAAGTGCACTAGTACTGTTTTCAGCGTTGAACTTAAAACCATTCTCATCAGCTCGTTTACAAGGCGGTTAACACCTAATTGTTTCTGGCATTCGCATACAGTCCACTTACAAGATTTGAAACTGATTTGGTTGTTATCCGCATAAACAGAGTACGATAACGCAAGAGGAATAACAGAGCGAAGAGAGTTCGTTTTAACTATATAAGGCTTGCAGATTAATTCTCCGCCCCCAGGCACTTTATTTTCTTGAAAAAAAAGCGTGCGTACAATGGCTATTTTTGCCCGAAACTGGTTTTAAGACAGGTGATCTCTTAAGGTGGTTGTCAACCTGCTGGATATTCTGAAGGACGATAAGTCTTAGAGTACTCCATATCACCAGGCAGTATCATATGCCTTCTCATAATCAAAGAAAACAGAAAGGCAGTATTGCTTGTATACCAATGCGTGACGTATATATGTCTTGAGGAGGACAAGATTGTCAATTGTGAATCTAGCTGTACAGAAGCCAGATCAAATATACCTTTGTATTCTAAGTAATATACGAAACGGTGGTTAATCGTTTTTCTTTCAAACAATTTCAGTAGGCAGCTTGTGAGCGCAATAGGCCTGTAACTGTTAACTGAAGAGGGATCTTTGCCCTGTTCAAGAATTATTAAGACGATTGCCTCTTTCCCAAAAAGGATATTTCGCCAGTATTGAAAATGTTGTAAAGGGCTGAAAGGCATTTTAGGGTTCCATCAGCCAGACTTCCGATCTTTTCATAGGTAATTATATCAGAACCAGGGGCAGAACTTTCACAGGACCAAAGGGCAAGCTTCAGTTCAGGTGTTGTTAGTGGTATGTTGTATCCTTCTGATACAGGCTTCTTCAGGCGCAGAGGTACACGTTAAGCTATGCTTTTGTGGCGTAAGAACTTAGCAGTATAATTTTCTGAGCTTGATATTGTTATGAAAAACATCACACGAAGCGTGTCTATTTCAAATCTATGCTGCCACTGATGCGTATTGCATCGATTAAGATACAGGACAGCACGCACAACCAACAGATCACTTCGTCGTTGTTGTCTTGTGACCGCTGATATGTCGGCTACGTAGCACTACCCCCCCCCCCGGCGGTAAATGTGCCGTATCGGCGCACAATAATTACCCTCTTCAATAGGCAGGTGGTATGGTTTCAGTTTGCTGACGTTCCCAACATTGCTGGGTGGTCTCAGATGCAGGAATTATCTCATAAGTGACGTCGTGTACCCGGCGGATGATACGGTAGGGACCTGTGTAGGGAGACAAGACAACTTCTCTGATAAGCCAACTCTGCTAACTGGGCGCCACAGGAGAACGAGAGAATCAGGTGAGAAGCGAACGTCAACATGCCGGCTGTCGTAGATGACATTCTGGGTACCTTGCGAAGCCGAAAGTCCAGAGCGGGCGATGTGACGTGCGTGTTCAGCACGAGTAATAGCGTCGCGTGCATATTCGATTGACGGCGTTGTAGTGGGTGGAAGTAGGATGTCACGTAATAACGTCGGATCACGGCCGTAGAGCAAATAAAAGGGTGAATAGCCAGTGGTGTCGTGGCGTGAAGAATTGTACGCGAAGGTCACGTGTCATGGTGATCGGAGGACACATTATGCGTTCGGTAAGGCCATTTGTTTGAGATTGGCAGAAAGTGCGCATAAGATCGCCCATTACTCGGGACAAAAATGCGCCGCCGCGATCCGTGAGTAATCGGCCATGAGCGACATGGTGTAGGATGACATCGTGGAGGAAAAAGTCCGCAATGTCAGTGGCGGTGCTGGTGGGGAGTGCTCGAGAGATGGCATTATTTGTCGCGTAGTCTATAGCAACGAATACTCACATTTTCCTCAATTTTGACTCACGAAAAGGACCAAGAAGATGTATACCAAGACGGAAGAAAGGTTTGGTCGGGATGGAGATGGGTTGAAGAAGTCCAGCCGGGGGCGCAGTAGGTCGCTTCTTACCTTGGTATTTATCGCAGGTGGACACGTAGCGGTGAACTGACCTGGAGAGACCACACCAAAAGAAGCGGCGACGCACACGCTCGTAGGTCCGCGATACACCCAGATAACCAACAGTTGGTTCATCGTGAAGCTCGTGCAGCACGGTTGTTTTGGCACGACAAATGTTTCGGCACGACAAGAAGGAGCTTAGGCTATTTGGCTGGAGGCTACGACTGTTCAGCATGCCATTCAGGAGGACGTACATGCAAGCGGCGCGTCGTTCGGAGCAGATCGGAGACGGTCAATAAGTTGTCGCAGAGAAGCATCACGACGTTGTGCATCACCAATCTGCGACATTGACATGACGCCGAGGCTAGGCTCGATGTCTGATTCGTCGGGCTGATCAACAGGGTAGCGGGATAAGCAATCGGCGTCCAGACGAAGACGCCCAGACCTAAAAGCAATCGAGTAGGAATACTACTGTAGACGTAATGCCCAACGGCCAAGTCGTCCAGTGGGGTCCTTCAGAGAAGAAAGCGAACACAGCGCGTGATGATCTGTGATGACATGGGTGGCCGTAAAAGTAAGGACAGAACTTTGAAACCGTTAAGACAAAGGCAAGACATTCCCGTTCTGTTATAGAATAATAGAATACAGAGACTTTGAAAGCAGACGGCTTGCAAGTATAGGTGTCCTTTGAGCGGTGATTAGCTGGGACAAGGCGTCAGCTTGAAGAGGGCCCCAATAAATTGGGACGTCTTGTTTGAGAAGGTCAGTGAGTGGCCGTGTTAGAGCCACAAAGTTTTTCACGAACCGACGAAAGTAGGAGCAGAGGCTCATGAAACTGCGAACATCATGGAGAGCGTGGGACTGGGAAGTTTGTTACAGCGTGTACTTTCGCCGGGTCTGGTCGTGCGCCAGTAACGCCAACAAGATGGCCCAACAGGGCAATCTGACGAAGACTGAAGTGGCACTTGGAGGAATAGAGCTGCAGGCCGGGCTGTTGAATTATGAATAGAAAGGTCGAAAGACGTTCAAGGTGGGTTGCGAAGTGTTGCGAAGCGCGCCTCCGACGACGTTACGAAGGGCGCCTCAAAATCTTACCGCTGCAACCACTGTTTCGAAAGACGGCGACGCCAACACGGTCCCGAAGGCGCCACTGCTTCGAACTCCGCAGGGAAGGTCACCAGCCGTTTGGTAGCGTAGGTTTCTCAGCTCGCTACTGCTTCTACTCAGAGCTGATAGACGAGCGGATGAGACGACGGTAAGTTAAACAAGGTTTATGTACAGCATATATACAGAGGCGTTACAAATTCGGCACCGGGGCCGACAGAGACTCGAAGAGCCGAGCTCTCCTCTCTAACACCTAGGTCTGCTCTCAAATAGGACTGCTCTGACACACATGTCAGCTTTCCAACACGTCTCCTGCTCGCGACGCGCCGCAGGGCTTCTTTTATATGCACCGGGTCCAACCCAATCGTCCAACCAGAAGCGCCGCTGGTCGTGGGGTCAGACTCCTTCAATGGGGGTCGCCGCTGGGCGTCGTCATTCTTTCTCATCGAGTCTGGAGAGGCTGCGCTGCAGGTGGCTGCACCCAAGGACGAGCGACGTCGCTAGGCATTGCGTCAACCGCCAGACAGGAAGACGCCGGTTGTTTACTCGACGGGCTCGCGGGCTGAGGTGACTCACTGCACGTGCACGCCAGAAAGGCACCGTCAAGTGTTGACGCCGTTGAGTTGTTCGCGCCAGGCGGGCTGGCCTTGACACAGATTGCTTTTTTCAGAGGCACGGACGTTTGCTGCGGACACGCAGGCATAACAGCCCCCCCGCCGCCAGAAAATGCGCCGGAAAACGACCTGCTTCCACGGGGCTCGGATGTCAGGTACGCTCGTTCGCCAGGTCCCTCCAGGTTCGCCTCCAGGGCCATGGGGAGAATGGAGCTCCAGACTCTGTTCCGGGAACACATCCCATTCTTGAGGACGGATCCCAGCTCCACTGGCTTGTCGCCACAACTTGCCGGCCAGCTTCGCTCGTCTCTGACAATCCTTGGTTTCAGCACTTGTCGATGGTTCTGCAACTTGTCAAGAACGGATCGACAACAGACAACAAACGACACAAGCAAGTGCCCTTGGTCACCCGACAGAACACCAGACAAAGTATAGTACAACATATACCTAGCTACGCGTCCATAGGAATTTCTTTCCCTCTACATCAAAAGGCAGATGTGGGACACAACACTCTTGAAACGAGAACTCATTTTTTTACACGTACAACAACGTAAAGAAATAAAATAGAACATAAAGTTGGCTCCTCTAGCTCATTCTGGACGAGAGCGCTCAGCTAAAACCGTGATGAGGACAAAATTTTGTCCCGAATCACCAGCGAGAAACCGAAAGATGGAGAAGGTACTAACTGAACGCACGGCTCAATGCGTCTGCATTAGCGTTTAGCCTTCCTTTTTTGTAGCGAACGTCAAAGTTGTGCTGTTGGAGTATCATGCTCCACCTCGGTAACCAGCCACTTTTAGACGACTTGTTATTTAACCAGGTAAGAGGACAGTGGTTCTTTTCAACCACAAACCTCGAACCGGAGACATAACAAGCTAGCTTTTGAACGGCCCACACGAGGCAAGCGCATTCCTTTTCAGAGGTACTGTACGCCTCTTCCCTGCCGCTGAGTTTTCGACTTCAATACAAAACTGGCCTTTCGTTACCAGCACTGTCTTCCTGGCAAAATACAGCTCCCATGCCGTGATCACTCGCGTCGCATTGAATCACAAATCTCTTAGAGAAATCGGGTGCCATGAGAACAGGCTTTTCGCTTATGACCTGTTTTAGCTGGCAAAACGCAATCTCCTTTTCTGAGTCCCTTACTACTTTAACCGGCTCGGATTTTCGAAGCGCGTCAGTTAGAGGGCTGGCAATGCTAGAGTAATTTTGCACGTAATGCTGATAGTATCCAGCCAGGCCCAAGAATGCTCTTATCTCAGATTTTGTGGTTGGTCGTGGATAGTTCAAGACAGCGGCTACCTTAATTTCTGAAGGTCTACGCCGGCCACGCCCCACAATGTGCCCCAGGTAAGACACCTCGCCACACCCTAGCTGACATTTAGTAGGTTTCACGGTAAGGCCAGCCTCTCTCAACCTGGTCAGCACGACGCGGAAATGCTCGACATGTTCTTCCCAGTTGTTGGAGAAGATGGCGACATCGTCAAGATACGGCAGAGCGAACTCGGAGAGGCCTTTAACATCGCGGTTCATTAAGCCAGAAAAACAAAAGGGTGCATTTTTCAATCCAAAGCTCAGCTAAGTGGACGATACGTTCCAAATGGAGAAACAAATGTCGCATAGCGGCTAGCATGCTCTGTAAGGGGGACTTGCCAATACCCTCGCACGAGGTGTAACGTGGAAATATAGCTGGACTGTGACACAGTTTCGACCCTCTCCTCCAGGTTTGGTATCGGGTAAGTTTGGTCTCGAGTTATTGCGTTAAGACGCTGGTAATCGATGCAAGGCCTCGGACCTTTTCCTGGCACCTGAACGAATATTAGAGGGGATGTAGAGTCACTCTCGCCCGGTACTATGACTCCCAACTCGATCATTTTATTGATCTCCTCTTTCATTATCTGCTTTCGCACGGGGGAACAACGATACGGCTTGCTACGGATTGGCTCCTCACAAGTTAGCTCGATATCGTGCTCGATCACCGTCGTGTTTCCGGGATGGTCCGAAAGCACGTCTTGAAAATCAGAAACAATCCTTCTCAGGCCCTCCTTCTGGACTTCGCTTAACCTAGGCTCTAGGTTCAACTGCTCCAAGATTACCTCCGATCCCCTTTTGATTACATCACTAGAACTCAAAATTTCTTCTCCCTCTTCCTCTGGAGCATTCAACAGCAAATTTACGACCGCTTGACGTTGAACGTATGGTTTCACCAAGTTACTGTGGTTCGGTCGCCTTCCTAAATTCACTTCATAATTGGTATCAGAAAGCTTCGATATTACTTTGGCGGGCCCTTCCCAATGAACCTCAAGCTTGTTCTTCTTGTACGGCCACAGCAGCATTACTTGACTACCAACTTCATATGTGCGCTTCTTCGCCGATTTGTCGTAGTACTCCTTCGACAACACTTGCGCAGCCTTCATGTGGTTTTCCACAAGATCTTTCGTTTTTCCAAGCCTCTGAAGGAGGTCTAAAACATACGCGACTACATTAGGGTCCTCATCAAATCCCTTCCAGGACTCGCGTAACATTCGCAAGGGTGTTCTCAAACTCCTGACATACACAAGCTCTGCAGGGCTAAAACCAATTGCTCTCATGAGGAGCTGATCTCAAAGCGAACATAGCGGGAGGAATACACGCTTCCCAGTCACATTTGTGCTCGTAGCAGAGAGCCCCCAGTATCCGTTTCAGAACGGAATGCATACGCTCTACCGGATTAGATTTCGGGTGATGGATCGAGCTGTGCACTACTTTTATTCCACATTTATCCATAAAGGTTGAGGTAAGGCAGCTGGTGAAGACACTACCATTGTCGCAATGGATTTAAGAAGGAAATCCGACGCGTGCAACTATAGATAGCAGTGCATCCACGACATGAGGAGAATTGAGCTCCTTAAAGGGTATCGCTTCCGGAAATTTTGTGGCTACACAGAGAGCCGTCAGGATGTACCGACAACCTTGCCTTGACTCTGGCAATGGCCCGACTATATCAATTACTAGGCGCAGAAAAGGTTCTGTGATAATTGGCACAAGCTTCATGGGTGCCTTCCACTTGTTCGTGGATTTCCCCGCTCTCTGACAAGTGTCGCATGAGCGCACAAAGTCTTCGATATGCTTCCAGCATTTCGGCCAATAAAACTCAAGGGAAACTCTAGCCTTGGTTTTTTCTATGCCGAGATGCCCTGCCCATGCGTTTTCATGCGCCAGTTCCAATGGTTGGCGACGATACTTTTGTGGCACCAAGAGCTGCTCATACTTGCAACCTTGCGCATTTGTGTAGCTCCGACACAAAAGCCCTGCTTTCTCAAAAAAAGAAACATTGTTTTTCTTTTTTCCCAAGTTTACGCTTTTCATTAGCGCTTTAATCGAGAGGTCCTCAAGCTGCTCTCGAATGAGCTTTTCTCGATTAACCCTCGACAGCTCACTCCAACTTTCCGCTATAGGCGAGAGCGTTGCAGCCCTCTCGCTCTGATTCAGTGGCGCCATGTCGTCTCCCCTTTCTACGGAAACCGCGCCCGTCACTTCGGCGACGGGACGCTCGCGTGACTGCTCACATGACTCACGCGGAAAATTCCCTTTGAGGTTCTATCGACCCGCCGACAAGGTCACTTGAATGTTCACCGCATTGAACAAGATCAAGCCCCTGCGAAAGCTTCCGCGCTTGCGATCACGTGAGGGCCATGTACGCTAAGTTGGGGAAAAACGATTTACCCTGCTCTTAGAGAAGCTGCTCTGAGTTCTTAGAGAAAAGATAAGGAAAACGATCGGGAAGCGCGGCAGACACAGGCGCTTCGGTGCGAAGCTTACCGAACGGGCCTTCAATGACAACCGTGGCGATTGGTAAGCAAGCACTCTGCTCCTCAGCGACTTGCCTGAGCCACGCACATTCTCCTGTAAAGTCATCTGGAGACACCAATGTATGATGGACAACATCCATGGTTGCCGCTGAGTCACGAAGTGCTCGACACGTTTGCCCATTCACACTAATTTCTTGGATATACGGCTCAAACAACAGCGTGTTCTTTTCCGATTCTCGGATCGTTGCAAAGGCAAACTTTTGCTTACAATTTATCGCGATGTGCCCTTCCTTTTTGCAGTTGTAGCAGATTAGCGGCTTCCATGATTCAAACGCCCGTGTGGTATCAGTGCGTTGTTTAGGAACCTCACTCAATTTCTCCACTTCCGTTTGCCCTTCCCCTACAGTGTCCTTCGTAAGAGACGGGTCCTTCTTGAAATTACGGTACGGAGCAGGTTTTCGTTGATCAGGTTTCTTTGAAAAGCCCTATTTGCTTTCATCCTTTTCCACGCGCACTGCCCTGCTATGCAACTTTCGGCGAGTATAATACTCCTCAGCTAACTCTGCTGCCCTGTTTAGCTGTGCTTCCCCAAGTTTGTCCTGCAGCCAAAGTTTGACATCCTCCTCGATGCAGCGGTAGAATTGCTCCAATGCAACGCATTCAACCACTTTATCGCGGTCGTCATAAACACCTTCACCCTTGAGCCAATCAATTAAATCGGCTTTAAGACGAAACGCGAAGTCAACGTGTGACTCATTCCTCTTTTTAGCATACCGGAACCTTTGCCTGAATGCCTCAAGTGACAACTTATAACGTCTCAAGAGCACTTCCTCAACCTCGTCATAGCTCTCAAACGCTTCCCTCGACAAGCAAGTTATCGCATCGGACACTTCGCCGGGAAGAAGAGCTAACAGGTTCTGCGCCCAAAGAGACTGCTCCAAAGCGTTTCGCTCACAGACGTGTTCAAACTTGACGAGATACTTCGCCATGTCCTCGCCTACTATGAACGGTGGCAGTTGGTCCCGAATTCTAAAACCGCTGACCTGAATCGTCGGAGAAGCTACGCTAGGCGCCTGCGAACACTGTAGGATTGCCAATTCTATTCGTTTCAACTCGAGGCGCTCCTGTCTCTCGGCCTCCTCGCGCTCGCGACGTTCTCGCCGTTCAGCTTCTTCACGAACTTCTCCCCTTTCAGCTTCTTCACGTTCGCGAGCTTCTCGCCTTTTAGCTTCTTCACGAACTTCTCGCCTTTCAGCCTCCTCGCGGCGTGCTTTGATATCCACCCAGGCCATATTGACTTCCTCAGCCGACACTCCCTCATCCTTCATGATCTCAAGGATCGCTTGCTCTTGTTCGCACGGCCCAATGTAATGCCGAGTTCCTCACAAATTTCGATGAGTTCCTTCACTTTAAGGTTCTCCATCGTTCACACTAGCCTCTTGCTGTTTGCCCCTGTTAACAATTTACTTGCCGTACCCACTATAGGTCAAGTAGCAAGACGCGCAAGCAATTTTTCACACTCCCGTGTTTACCCCCTCCGCGTTAACTTTGGTTTCAAAGCGCTTCGACTTGGCTTGAAACGATCAGAACTCACTTCAATGCTTCACACAGCCGTTCTCTAAACTGCTACAACCTGAGCTAGAGTAGTCTGGTGAACTGAGGGAAAAACATCAGGCACTCACCGCATCGATGTCGCTGACGCCAGCCGATCCCGCAGCTGCCAACCACTGTTCCGACGCGCGCCTCCGACGACGTTACGAAGGGCGCCTTGAAATCTCACCGCTGCAACCACTGTTTCGAAAGACGGCGACGCCAACACGGTCCCGAAGGCGCCACTGCTTCGAACTCCGCCGGGGAAGGTCACCAGCCGTTTGGTAGCGTAGGTTTCTCAGCTCGCGACTTCTTCTGCACAGAGCTGATTGACGAGCGGACGAGACGACGGTGAGTTAAACAAGGTTTATGTACAGCATATATACAGAGGCGTTACAAATTCGGCACTGGGGCCGACAGTGACTCGAAGAGCCGAGCTCTCCTCTCTAACACATAGGTCTGCTCTCAAATAGGACTGCTCTGACACACATGTCAGCTTTCCAACACGTCTCCTGCTCGCGACGCGCCGCAGGGCTTCTTTTATATGCACCGGTTCCAACCCAATTGTCCAACCAGAAGCGCCGCTGGTCGTAGGGTCAGACTCCTCCAATGCGGGTCGCCACTGGGCCGCGTCATTCTTTCTCATCGAATCTGAAGAGGCTGCGCTGCAGGTGGTTGCACCCAAGGACGAGTGACGTCGCTAGGCATTGCGTCAGCCGCCAGACAGGAAGACGCCGGTTGTTTACTCGACGGGCTTGCGGGCTGAGTTGACTCACTGCACGTGCACACCAGAAAGGCGCCGTCGAGTGTTGACGCCGTTGAGTTGTTCGCGTCAGGCGGGCTGGCCTTGACACAGGTTGCCTTTTTCAGAGGCATGGACGTTTGCTGCGGTCTCGCAGGCATAACAGAAGGTAGGTTAGAAAATGATGACGTTGTCAGGGTAACATAAACATGTCGACCATATAAATTTTTGTAGGAGCATGTCCATCCTTCTCTCGAAGGTCGCTGGAGCGTTGCAGAGACCGAATGGCATGACCTTGAACTGGTAAAGACCATCAGGGGTTATGAAGGTGGTCTTTTTTCGGTCCATGTCATGCGCAGCAATTTGCTAGTAGCCAGATCAGAGGTCGAAAGATGAGAAGAAGGTGGCACCATAGAAGCTATCGAGGGCATCGTTAATGCGTGGTGGAGGTTACATGTCTTTTTTGGTAATTTTGTTGAGGTGGCAATAATCAACGCAGAAACGCTATGAGCTGTCTTTCTTCTTCACTAATACCGCGGTAGATGCCCAAGGGCTCAGTAATGGTTTGATTACGTTTTTCGTAAGCATTTTGGCCACTTCTTTTTCAATCCCTTCTCGCTCGGACGCTGTAGGGCCAACGGTGAATGAGTGCAGAGTCAGCAGTGTTGATTCGGTGAGTGACAATTTTAGTCTGGCCCAAGGGACGATTGTCGGTGTCAAAAATGTCACTGTATGAAGCCAAAAGCTGGCAGAGAGCGTTGGGCTGGTGAGGCGAAAGCTCCGATCCACTCATGTTTCAAATAATACCATCGTGTGAGCTTGGTGACCGTGACACTGCCCTTCGATCAGGAGCAGATACAGCGACAACACTGACATCGTCCTCTGTAATGGCAGTTAGCTGGACTAGAGACATCTGGCAGGGCAACGCTTGAGGGGTGAAACCAAAGTTGAGGAGCGAAAGGAACACACAGTTATCCGGTATGGTCGCGATGGTATAGCGCAGTGTAACAGTGCGCGTCAGCCGAACGTGAGTAATCGGCGCAACGATATAAGCACCGTCACAAATAAGAGGAGCCGATGACAAAGACACGTACGCGACGTCTCGAGGTGGCAGGCGAGCGAAAACGTGTGGGCTCAAGCGGCTGGTGTGCTTTGTATAATAGTCGGTAAATATTGGAAGATCAAGGCGGAGGGTATCAGAAGAACAATCAATTAAGGCCGAGTGTGCCGAAAGGAAATCAAGGCTAAGTATGAGGTCATGAGGGCAACAGGCTAGCATGGCAAAGAGGACCACAGCGTGACGACGGGGAATACGGACACAAGCAGTGCACATTCCGATTACTGGTAAAGTACCACCATCGGCAACACGTATTGCCTGCGTCGTAGACGGCGTCATTATCTTTCGCAAGCGGCGGCGTAGAGAAGCGCTCATAATAGACAGGCGTGCACCTGTGTCAATGATGGTGGTCACAGGAACATTGCCGACTTGTACGTCAAGCAGGCTTTGGTGTGTGAGAAGCGTTAGTAGAGGATTTTCGGCTGTCATTGGCACCGCAGCTTCACTTCTATAAGCTGCAATATCTAGTTTTCCTGCTGCGATAGTCCAGAGTAGCTCGGCGAGGAAAAGCGCCGAGGTGGTGGAGAGCGCGATTGGCGGCGTAACGGCGACAGGGAGCGGGTGCTGCGGTGACCCGACGAAGGGGCGTCAGTGTAGCTGCGACCGGGCAAAGGGGCGTCAGTACAAGGCTCGTAAAATGACGACGAATAGAAATTGAAGGTTGCGGCGACTGAACGTCGAGGAGTCGTCGGGTGCATGTGATCAGACGTAGAGAAGGTCTGACGTGATTGGTTTGACCAATGGCGGTGGCAGTAACGAGAAACATGTCCAGGCTAGTGGCAGGAAAAACAAATAGGCCAGTCGTCAGGTGTTCGCCATTCCGAAGGGTCACGTAAGGACATTGTTGGAGGTAAACGGCGAGCGTGTCCTGAAACTTCAGGACACAGGACTTCAGGGCGAGTCAAGGGACATGCTGATGGAAGGCCAAGTTTCATCTACTCCTGCTTCGCTACAGCTTGTATTAACGCTACTGACGACTGTTGTTAGTCAGAGGTGAGCGTTGCGAAAACGCGTGGCTGAAGAGGAGTCGGACAGGCGGCTTCGATTTCTAGTTCGATTCGATTAAGTTTTCGGGCCTGTTGAGTTGAAGCCTGCAGGCATGCCTTTGGTGTTGGTGGAGCGACAATAGCAGCAGTCACCTAAGGGGCGAACAAAGTGACTACTGTGCCATTATTGGTGACCGCAGTAGACTGCCGAGGCATTTGTGGCAGTGCCCCCCGTTGAACCATCTCGGCAAAACTGGTATGATGACGGTATGGCAGACGGTTGCTCGCTTCACGAAATATCATGTTTTCTTTTCCTTTTAGTGACATGATCTATTTTGCGATCTTTCAATTAGGACATGTTCTGGAATAGGCTGGATGACTTCCATCACAGTTCAGACAACGTGGAGTTGATTCGCATTCGTGAAACTTGTGTTCATTGGAGCAGCATTTAGCACAAGTCTGCTTTCCTCGGCAGTCTGGAATCCAGGTTCGTACCGCTGGAACTTATAGCATCGCCGAGAGTTCGGGATGTACGGCCTCAAGCGAAACTTCATGTTGCATGCATCTAGTGTGGCAAGGGCTTATAGCAGTCAAAGGTTAGTAATATATACTTAGTTCAGATTTGCTCAATGTTTTGGTGAATTAGAATTGTTTCAACCGTTATGGCATTTTGATTCTGGAAGCCACCTAGAAGTTTCTGAAAACCTAAGGTGCAAATAGTTATCTTAAGATATTACACCACGGCTTATTTTCATTGTTCGATGTGCAGACAAAGTGACTGCTACGTCACCAGTACATTTTAGGTTATTCATTCATTTCAACTTGATTTTTATCCTTTAGTGCAAATAGCGAACTCAAGTAATTTCGGTCGCTTTGTAGCCTGATGCATTTATGTTTCTGAGGCATTTCACCATCAAAAAAGGAGACAATTTACGAGAAGTACGATTGGCCTCACTATAGATTACGTAATATTTGAAAATTTTTCATCGCTTTGCAAAGATAATGGGAACGGTGCTTCACTGCTTTGTTTTTTCTGAAAGCAAACAAGAAAAAAACCTTGTTAGTCATAGGAGTAGTGCGTGGCTTCAGTGGCAGCGCCAACCATACACCACGGAGCCCAACAAGTGGACGTGACAAGACTTTAAAAAGTCTGCACTACGCCAGCTGTACGCTATCACTATAATCTTATTGAGCATACCCATGGTTGGATACCTGCATGAGGTTAACCCTTGCCGCCAGGAAACAATGAGATAAATAAAAAGAAGACAGGATAGATCTAAAGAGGCGATAAGAAGGTGTAAAGAGAGAGACAGATACGAAAAGGTGACTGCCGATTTCCCTTTGGGACTGCCGTGCCGTCTACGCGAAGCCGTGGCCAAAGGGGTGGGTTGCCTCTGCCGGGGAGGGGGCTTAAAGGTCCAAGCACCCAGCGCCCGCTTAACCCCCAGGATCCCCTTGTCCCCGGACATGGCTTAGCCACGCACAGCCTGGCGTGGGTGGGAGTCGAAAACCCTCCGTGAGCTCGGGTCGATGGTGTCGCTACACACCAAACGCCTGCTTACGCAGACGTCCCTGCGGGGGAAGGGGCTGAATAAACCGGATCAACGAATTTAGTGCGCCTGCTGAGAAGTACTTTACTCTGTGCTGCAGTGTTTAGACACATCGACCCTCACAAGGATCGGTGGGGCTCACAGTGTGTGTGACCTGTGACACCTTCCACATGGTGTAGGCATGTACAAAAACACCCCAACTACCCTCTCTACCGCTTCGCCATAGGCATGAGAGACTGCCATTCTTAACTGCTCCTCGATGGAGTATCGACGGGCTCTGGTGGGTCGGACACGAGTAGGGCCTTCTTCATGCGGTATTTCTGGCTAGGGACGCCGACTATGTAGCGGGGTCATGCTTTCTTACACAAACTCTTTTTGGAACATTTCTTGGAGACGTTCTTATTTCTTTGAAACATTCGGCGCAAAAGCTTCGGTCTGTCTGTCTGTCTGTCTTTCTGTCTGTCTGTCTGTCTGTCTGTCTGTCTGTCTGTCTGTCTGTCTGTCTGTTGTCTGTCTGTCTGTCGGTCTGTCTGTCTGTCTGTCTGTCTGTCTGTCTGAACAAATTAAACTTGACCCTACTCGCAGCACCCACTAATATTCCTCAAGTTTTAGGGTTTTCATACTTGTCTTATTGTCGATTAGAATAAATTATTGTACCTATCTGAGACACAATAACAATACGTTGATATCCTGTGTGTATCTCTTTACACTAGAAAAAACATACATAAATAATTTGAACGACCGTAGAGTTTATTTCGCTGCGTTGACAATGCAATGACTGCCCGAAAAGGCAAGTGTTTCTAGCGCTTTGCTAAGACGACACGGTGGTGGCACCTAATCGTCAACTTGCCTTCTGCACCTTATCGCCTCTGAGACGAACGCACGCACGGTGCGCTTTGTTTTCCAAGATGACTTCCAGATCACGCTCTTATTCTCACGTGTAACTAGAGTAACTGTATATGGTCCCCATAGGGACCATATACAGCCACTCTAACGTATGGCGTGCTTTGATGTGCTCGTTCGCCTACGCTGCACGCATCGGGGCACTATAACGCGGCGCCTCCAGAATATCATTTACTGATTTTTTTGCGCAGAACAAATAATCGTTTTGTTCACTCTCAACAAACACAAGACTCGTCTTTCGACGACAATTGCAATGAAATATGCATATACGGGGCCAACTGTTTTTCTACAAGATATGTTTACAAGCCCCCTTTTTCTCCCCGAACTGTGTTCGCGCTTATAAGACTCGTGATTAGGGAGAACACACATAAAATGAAGACAAAGGTCACTTTTCGCTGCCATGGCCATGTACATGAGCACGCTCCTCACGAATGAAGTAAAAACTGTGACACTCTTTTGCGTTAGTTATGTGTATTCTTGTGCGCTGGTTTCGTGCATTTTGTACTTGAACGACGCGGTTTAAGCGTCGTGCTGTGACAGTTGTTAGTCGGTGTTCATATTGTATATGCTCATTTCTTACATTCTTTCTGCTTGAGGTGCACACTTAAATTTTTTAGCCGTTTGCTTGTTCTTCACGTTCATTCGTAAATTGTTGCTGGAGCATTCATTCTTTCACC
The DNA here is from genome assembly GCA_013436015.1 of Rhipicephalus annulatus. Lineage (NCBI taxonomy): Eukaryota > Metazoa > Arthropoda > Arachnida > Ixodida > Ixodidae > Rhipicephalus > Rhipicephalus annulatus. The sequence continues at coordinate 104,958 of WOVY01014998.1, read as the reverse complement.
CGTATCGCTAAGCAATGGACAAAAAACGCTCCCCTATCTATGTGAACACACGTTTCACATCCATGTTATTTCACTTTGGTGTTATGCTATAGGAAAAAAAGATAAGCCACGTTTTTTACTCAGACAAAACTAGTGACGCAGGCAGCACCATTTTTTAATGAATAATATCTTCCTGTCATTGATCATATCGTAATAAACATGCGCGAATTCAATTGTTGCAACTCAATATAGCCTCCGAAGGCGTCCTCTTCTATCTCTTTTTGGGGGTCACAATTTGTTGCGCTCTCACGATGGTTTCTATGTTAATATAATCTGTTCGATTCCCACACGCGCAGTCACACACCCTGCAACATTCCAAATCACTGCGAAGGCTTCGAACACGAGATGTTCAGTATGATGTCTCTGTTAACGCAAAACTAAACATACGTCTTTTAAAGATTTGGTATGCAGCCAGATACTGCACAGTGAAAAGCCTAATAAGTAACCAACGCGGCAGCTTCTGCTGTCGCCCTTATGATCAATGCGCGTCTTTCAACCGCTTTAAATGACGTAACCAGCTTTCTAAAGTTTCTCTCGGTTTTCAAGCACCTTCCTGAGAAAGTCGCTTAAGGTAAATTGAGTTCAAGTTATAACGTCAACCACTCTACAGTGTTTTAGGACCAACGCCCGCTCGACATGTTCATGTGAAAATCAAACACATGCAGAACCTTCGTGCGAGCACTCGTAGAGATACACTTCAGTCGATTGTCTGAGTGATCGATTGAGTCAAAAGTCGCGACTACTAGCTATAGGGGCTTTTTTTTCAGGGCGCCTGATATGCAATGCTGGTGTTTCATTGCTTTTGCTAATTGCTTTCACGTTGCTTGCTTACATTCCCACGCAGGTAGTCGATGTGCCCAAAAAGGACAGTCTGCTCCATGTAAAAAGTGCCACAGATTGCTGGCATGTGCCCTCTGTGAATATAAAGTTTTTTTCTCAATTAAAAAAACACATAAGCGAAGGTTCTATTCTGTACTACGTGCTTAGGGTGGACGTTTATGTCGCATAATTTTCTACTTTGCGTTCAGAGGCTAAGGGTAATTTCTTGTTCGATAATTTGAAGTGCAATGCAAAAGTTCCTTATTGATGGTTCTTTTTTTCTTTGTTATTTGCATCATCTCGCTGTTAAGTTGTTGCGACTCTGTTGTTTCCAATGATATGTAGTAAAATTTGAACGTACTTTTTATGTTCTTCGTTTCATGTATCCAAAGTTGCTGAGATGGCAACATATCAATAGTTTTACCTTGCAACATTTTGAGCAATGTAGTTTTACGTGAGAAAACACCAGGAATGTGCGCAATGCGCAGCGCAGTCAAAATAAAAGCTGTAAAAGGGGTCATTCAGAGCTTTTTCTACAAATTTAAAAAAAACTGCCACGTGCTGACCCGCAGGTCACGGGATCGAATCCTGTCTGCAGCGGTTGCATTTCAGATGGTGGCGAAAAATGATGTAGGCCCGTTCGCTCAGATTTGGATGCACGTTGAAAAACCCCAGGTGGTCGAAATTTCCGGAGCCTTTCACTACGGCGTTTGTCATAATGGTATGGTAGTTTTGAGATGTTAAACCCCACATATCCATGATATCATTCCATCATGGAAAACTGCAAAAAGTACATTGTGTGTGGGCCCACTACGACATAAATGATCATAAATGCTGTGTAGCAGGCCAGCATTAACTATGAAATCCTTCGCCATTCTTCGGAGAAGTATGACAGCTGCTACACACTTGGAAAACATTTTGTTCAAATTTTTATGCAATTGCTGATGACAATGAAGAATTATGCCTTAAGTGGGTATGCACTAGAAATAATGGGTCATTAAGAATAAGCTTTTTGTAACGACTTGAGACATTGAACGACTCACTCGTTTAGCGAACCGCATTGTGTGACACCAGGTTTCATCCTTGCTGTTCTAAAACGCTTCTTTACCCATACTAACGCGAGTCCTTTCTCAAGATCAAGCCTGCCGAAGCATAATCACCAAACAAGTTTCAAAGACCGGCTCCACTTGGTAACCCGTGAGATCAGACAACCATTTCTTTCAGCCTTAAGAGGCGGGCCTCGGCCTGGTTTATTTGTTTGTGTGACCGTTGATGTAACGACTTTTTATCTGAAAGATCTTGGCTTCTCTATTCGACTAAGTGGTCATGCGCAACCGTCTGTGTTACCACCTTTCTTTTATTCATGTCACAAGAGGCGCTACTGGGAATCAAAATGCAAGGATAATGTAAAAAAAATTTGATACTGTCACTTTTTGGAGGCCATAATTAGTATGAAGTATTTGTATAATATTGACGGAGGAAAGTATACCGCAGCAACTGTGAATAACCTTTCTTCAGCCCGTTTCTCGACTGCCACATTCGCGTTTGTCTGGTGATAATGTATCATTCGTGCAGATAGAAGGTGGACATATCATTCAGCGAAAATGCTTTTCTTTAAACTGCACGCTTCCACTCTGTCAGTGAAAACGTGGCTGACTGAAAAAAAATGGCAGCATACCCACGGGGTGAATGATGGAAAGGGGGGCAAAGCTTCCGTTCGACCATTCGTTCTTGCTTCCGTCCGTCCATGCGTCCATCTGTGTGACCATCCGTGCATCCATCCACACATCTGCCCCTCCGTCCATCCATTCGTCCATCCGTCGGTGCAGCCATTCGTGCGTCTGTCCATGCATCTGTATGTGTGTCAGTTCGTCCATCTAGTCAATACTCCAAGTACCACCATCTCACATCTTTTCATCTTATATGCGTCCGTCTGTGTGACCATCCGTGCGTCCATCCGCCCGTCGGAGCGTGCACCTGTTCGTGCGTCCACACGTCCATCTTTTTCTTCGTCCATGCGTTCATCCATGCATCCGCCCTGCGTCTGTCCATGCGTCTATCCATCCATGCCACCATCCGTGCGTTCACCCATGCATCTGTCAGTGTGTCCGTTCGTCCATTTAGTCAACACTCCAAGTACCACGATCTCGCATCTATTCATCATATATTACGCATATAAAAGCACCGCAATCCAGCGGATTGCCAAGGACCAAACGAAAGGTGGCACACGCACACTTTTTTACGGCTTGCGCTTCGTGTCTACTTCCCACCCTTGACCACCTCGAGTTCATGGTATATACTAGTTCACTGTATTCATGGCACTGCGGCCGAACGCTCGCTAAACCTTTCTAAAACCAAGCAGGTTACGCCGAGCGAGTATAATTTAGCTAGCAACCATTTCTTGTCAGATAGTGCTCAACGTACTTGCCACTGCCTGCTAATTGGGAATGAGAGACAGGGTAATTCGGCTTTAGCTAACGCGTACGCTGCGAATTTTTTATTGTTCATCAACACACAGGAGAAATCTCCCACCGGCACCACCTTGCATGTCAAAGCGTTAGACTGGTTACGCACTACGACTACGATGAGGGACGAACAGGTGCCGCTTTAAGTAGCTTCGCCCCCGAATTCAGTATATGCACCCAGTAAAGTAAAATGTAGGCTAACCTGAGATTATTTAGCATTGTTTGATTCATTGTCTGAACGCAATATATTTTAGAGCATTCTAAAGAAAGTCCAAGCTTTGCCGCAAAGGTGGAACTAATAAATGCGATAGCAACAAATTGGAAGGTGATGTGCAGAATGACAAGCAGACCAAAACGTGCCCCACGTTTCTCACGCACAAATGACGCGCAAAATGTACTAACAGATACAGATGAACACGAATAAGCGTCTCAGTGGTTACTTCGTTGTGTCTGAAGTGCGCACTCTTTTCGAAACCGAAGACTGCATAATCATTGCTGCGACCTTTGTGCGCCCGGCAGCTACAACAGAATCGTTCCAGTGAAAGCCCAGGCCTAAGGCCAGCCGAGACGTACGATCCTACTCACCGGAAGGTAAGGGCGCATGAGTGAGCGTCTACCGCATCCTCCTCGCGTGGCAAACTGCGCCTGGGAACGAGAGTGCGCACAGCCGCGTCTTGACGATGTGGCGAAGCGTGCTCGTTGCGCCATCTTGCTCGTAATGCTGAAATCACAATAGTTCTTCCTGAGATGCCCGTCGGCAGCGGCAAGTGGTAGATGCAAATGGCTGGCCATCTGAACATTCATGGACATGCTCCTCCATGGCTCAGTGGTTAGGGCCTTGCACTCACATTTCAGACGACCCAAGTACGATTCCGCACGCCAGAAGTGTTTCTGGATTATTTTCCTTTCTCGCGTTTTCATTTTTTTAGATATGTATACATAGACGGTGAGTGACGGTTGCGCCAACGTCAACGTCATCGTCGACACCGGCGGCAAAACCCAGCCGAGAGTGTCCATATATTTGTTATTGCAATAAAAAAAGAATTAGAAAAAAACTTTCAATCACAACTAGTTGTAGTATGTTCCTTCGTTTCAATAAGAGCCTGACCGATAATATTTTGTTTGAACTGTTTATGTTGTTGTAACTGCATTCACTAAGGCAAAGTCGCATGATTGATAGACACGCCGAGCCACCACTGTTGACTAGATCCATCTTCCCAAAAGCAGGTGCTCAAGTTGCAGTGTCATTGAGAATTTCAATCCCCCTCCGACGTGACTTCCCTATATGGACGCTTGCGTGATTTTGTCTGAATTTCAATGAAGTTTGTTGTGCCTAGGTCATCATTACTGGTGATTGTTTGATGCATCAAAAGAAATGAAAAGCACCGGTGTGGCTCAGTGGTAGTATGCTGGCCTTCCGCGTATTGAGTCCGGGTTCGAATTTCCTTCGCGTCCTCTGCGTTTTTTTATTTTCGTGTTTTTTTATCGTGCGATAGTGGGTATGGAAACCGGGGGCGGTGGCGGAAAACTACGCTGCCGCAGGTGACCCGTATTGTGATCTATTAACAAGTTTAGCTGTAAAACGTAACGTCTTAGTATTCTATGTGATTGATGGCAATTCTGTATGTCTAAAGCACACGTTTCACTTCTCAACTAGTGAATACAGTTTGCTATGTTTATATTCCGTCGCAACAGCCCATGCGTAAGAACAATAGTAAATACATGCTAACGTTTTTTTTTTTCAATAAAACAATTATTTTTTTCGTGATGTGTGGATTTTATTTATTCTACGCACCAAAGTGATGTTCTGGCGACGTCTCGAAAAGGGGCAATTTTGGGTGACCTGGCATCGTTATTTTATTCTGAATTATAATTTACTGCTTACCGAGGATGTTTGTGTGCATTTATTTTGGCATGGAAGTGTTTTTTATGCTGGCATACAAATACTTCACTGCTACAATCCCGGTTGTGACGGTAGAACGCACGTCAACATACGATGTACCACACCTCATGTACATGAACAAGTGGTGTGGTTCACACCTTTAGAACATTTCCTTTATGAAGCCGTTAATGCTTACAGCAGCTCAGTACCTAATTTCGCGCAAAAACATGAACGCCACGCTGATATATAAACATACTATGAATCTTCAAGAAATAAAAACAAAACGAGACATTCTGGCATGTAAGCATTGTCTACATGATGGTTGACTGGCGCACACACCTGATTGGCATACACACGCACGTTTGGAATTTCTTCTGAACCCGACAAACTAATATTTATTAAATATGAGAATGCAAGAAGTATCCTTGATTCAATAAAGAAATCTCAAGTTTATGTGGCGATAATAAAAGAAATTTGTCATTGTTAAGTTAGCAAGGAATAGTGCACCACCGGAAGCTTCAACGTACACAGATGTACACAAACTCACCTGCATAGCCACTAACGATGAGCCTCGTCAGCGCAATAAACATTAGCATTTCGATGTGTGTGTTTTGAATGTGCAGCAAAGAACGGTTTATGCGCAGGGGACATTCTATATATACACTAGAATAGAGCAAGCCCACACGCATAGGTTTGGTTCAATCACGGCGTGTCAGAAAGCCAGAATTATTATTGTATTTGGGCAATTTCAAAGCTACAGTTCTTGCGTGATAACAATTACTTTGTGGTCAAGGTTGCAGTCAAAGTTACAAGGATATTGCCTTCGTGCACAACAGAAGGAGAACTTTGATGAGCACGGACAGCGCAAGTGGTCCGCGCATCATGCAGCCACTATAGAATACACTGACATTTGGCGACCTGGCCCCAAAGTTCATATCTATGCTATCATATTGTTACGCTTGAAGGAGACGAATCAGTCTTCTTCCATGCGCGCAACAGTACGTTTCGGCTAGTTTTTTTTAATTATCATACAAATTATGGCTACGCAGCTATAGGACTGTATGGTTGAGGCTCGGCATAGTAGTTAAAAATTTATAGTCAGCAGAAGATCTACTACGCTCACTACACCTACAGAAATTGTGAGCGACATATTTGCTGTTGCGATGATGTATATATCTTGAACTGAGACAAAATCTTCTATTCATCTGCGAGAGTCTCGCAATCCTTACTTCAAGAACTGTCTTTTCCAGTTTATTAATTGCGACAGCCAAAGGCTCCGGTGGTTTTGAAAAGAAAGTAGATAGGATGGATCAGAAATAAAAGTTGGTGAAGAGAAATGCACTGATGCTCGAGAGATATCAGGCGGTTTTAATTGTTAATTTCAAAGTGTTTTTTCCAGAGACGATAAATATTCACCTGAGAGCACTGATTCATGTTTAGCTGATGATTCAAAAGTGTCGCATGAAGGCGTGGTTTCTACGCTACCTAATGTTAAACGAAAAAAAAAACATACCGTCTTGGTCGATTGGTGTCCCCACCGCTTTCTGACATCGGTACGCATAGCAGGTATCTCATTTTCTGATTGATTTGTTTTTTTTGTCAATTGCCAAAGGTGAAATTTTTTACGACTGGCGTTTAGCACGCATCCCTCCCATTCACAAAAAAGTTGATCGTTTATGTCTGAATAACTATCATCTGATATCTATTACCAGTAGATGTTTTAAGTTGTTGGAGTATGTACTTTCAAAGCACCTTATCAATTTTTTTAGAAAATCACAATATCTTATCCCCATTTCATCAAGGTTTTAGAAAGAGCTTGTCAGTGATTACACAGCTTGTGACAGCAGTACAAGGTTCCTCGCACATTCTTGATACGGCTGGACAGCTGAATGCCTTGTTTCTAGACTTTTCGAAAGCATTCAATAAAGTGCCTCATGAGAAAATATTACGGAAGCTAAATATTTGGGTGTTTCGTCAAATACTATTAAATGGATTGGTGCCTACCTTCCGGACCGCTAGCACTTTGTAGAAGTTTCGGGTCAAATCTCTAAACTGTTTTGTGTGACTTCTGGAGCGCCCCCGGGAAGTGTTCTGGGACCTTTGTTGTTTTAGTTTATAATAATGAATCAGCAGACCTAAATAATAATGGTGCTTGCATTTGACTGTTCGCAGATGACTGTGTCGTATTTAAAAAATGTTCTCCGAATGATCAAGTACTGTCACAACAAAAGCTACAGGCTGTTGGGGGCGTGTGCATCCGATGGAGCATGAAGTTAAACACAGAAAAAAAAGTGCACTTCTGGTTATTAGAAGAAAGACAATACTATAGTAACTTCACTTAGTCTATTGAGCAGCGTGATATACAGGAAGTAGACAAAGTATCTGGGTGTCATCATCGACAGCAAACAAACCTGGTCGTCACATACATCGCCAACTTCTACCTCTGCGCTGCAGGAGCTGTGGTTTCTGAAAGTGAAATTGAAAAACCGCACACCAAGCATTAAGCTTTTAGCTTAAAATACTTGCGTCAGAGCTAATTTTGTAAATTGCTTCAATAGTTTGGGACCCTCACAACAAAAGTGATGTTGGAGAACAAGAAAAGGTTCAAAGAAAAGCAGTGCGCTTCATAATTAGTAAGTTAGAATAACTGACTCGCCTTGCTCATTAATGAGGCAACATAACATCCCATCGTTATAATTGCGCAGAAAAGTCAAGAGGTTGCCTATTCTTCATAAATGTCTTATCGGAAATACTAAAGTACCCTTGCCTGACTGTGTGCGTCCCCACTCAGCTAGACACAGTCACAGTAGGGCACTTGTCCCAATTTTTCTTAAGACGAAGTTGCATAAATACGTAGTCGTTCAGCGAACGGAGAGCGTGGGACGAACACACACGAAGCAAAGAGGAGGCATACAGCACGAGCGCTTCGGGTGTGTGTTGCGCCCACACTGCCAGTTCGCTGAACGATTATGAATTACCAACTAGCCAACCTTTCTATCCTGTTGCATAAATTTGGTTTTTTTCCTGAATCTGTGTCTAAATAAGATGCTCTGCCATCAACTCTTTTAGGTGCTGATCATTTCGTATCTGAACTAGAAAATCTCTATTATGGTTCGTGAGTGTACTTGACAGTTCTCTTGCATTACCAGTTTTTTATTGCTCTTTATTTTTTATTTTTTGGTGATTCTGATATCTAGCTTTTATTTATTAGAATCAATTTACACTGAATCCAGCATGAACCACTGCAGTATTCCTATTTAAAATAAAATAAAAATATTTGCATGCAAGGTTTGCGCACTACTTACGTTGTCTACGTTTATTAAACGAAAAAATTTAAATGCAGCAGACATGTGGGCTATGGATCTCAACCACCCGACTTACACAATGCGTTGCTGTTCATGAAGTTTTACTATACGAAATAGCTCGAACCAAGATCAGACAACTAATATATTCGCGGTAGATAGCCGATAATTTTTGTCTCTAAGTTTCATCTACGTTTTATTGACAGTTCTTCTGAGATAGCTTGCTCCCTTTACGCGAGCACACTATGCAGAAATGTACTAGGCTGGGTAGGTGACACGCACAAATAATGCTTGTTGTCGCTACCTTCATTATCCCAGTATTATTTCACAAAGTGACGAAGGTACCCTAATAACCTTCTTAAAGACATATGGTTGCCATCTTAAAATGCATTACCAATCAGAAAAGATGAACATTGAATTGGTAATTTTAATTGAGCTAATTTACCATGAACAATGCGATTATCGTGAGATAACTTGTACAATAACTTGAACTTCGGCTAAGTGTATACAATAGGCTCCCACTATCAATTTTTTTTGTATTGACTGCATTACAAAGAATTGCATCTATGAACCCCAATTGTTCTGCTTCGATGCGAGGTTTATTTATTTTATTATTCTAGGTTTCAAAATGCCCCTAAAAGTGCCTGAGAGGGTATAACCACAGATAACAGGTGAATGAAGGAAAGTGATGTGCATTTAGGCAAATATTAAAACAAATATACAAAAAACAAATATCAGGTTAAATGCACAAATAAAACAGAAATCAAGGCACGTTCGGTAAAAGGAATTCGGGAGATAGATAGGCCATTGACTAATCAAGCCATGCATCGAAGGTTCTAACAAATATACAACAATGCACAAGGACATAATAAAAAATTCAACAAAGTCATGATTGCAAGTTACACAAGTTCGCAAGTGAAAGTAAATAAATATAAATCGGTGTGTAATATGCCCTTAAAATTGTAAACAAATGATCACAATAGGCAACATATACACTGAACTTCACATGAAGAAATGTTTAAAGAATACTGAATGTAGAGACATGTACACGGAACATTGTGTAAACATTCCTGATGCGCTATGAAATCGGCTTTAGTGAAATTGTGAGATGGCAAGTTTGGCAACGCATGTATCGTTCGGAGAATGAAGTTAGAATAATGGAATTAGCGGCATTCTATACGTTTTATCTTGAATACATTGTCTATGTGCGTAATTATAACTGCTAGAGTTGGGTGATCACAAAATGTGTGAAGAAGCTATGCGCGAGCAGTCGTAAGACGATGACATAAGTGGTCAAGTTCAGTGCGAGCTTTTATGCTCAATTGCTAGCATAGTGCGAATAACTGACTGTATGGTTTTCTGCAGATTCTATATCTGGGTGGTATAGATATTTTGGGGATTCAAAAAGCTGATGCGTACTCAATTGTAGGATGTAATAACGGGCAGTATGATAGTCTTCAATGAATGTATAAATCGTGATTCAGGTTGAGCTTGAGGTGATCTAACAGTCTGATAATGTCCACGTCAGGGTAATATGATGATGCCACGTATTGTGAGACTGTGTAAACATCCGTGCAACATTGATGCAAGCTGAATAATGTTATCATTGATTATGTAGCATGGTGGTATAAGGTGGAAGTGCCTTGTAGAAGAAAACTTTATTATCTCTTAAAGGTAATCAACCATAAAAAAGAGTGTAGTATTTTAAAACTAAAGCAGCAAAAATAGTTTGCCAACTGTCATTAAGTATTCAGCAAAATACACAGCCATCTGCGTTAGTTCCACTGTGAAAAGACGTACTTAACAAAGTCGTTATTTATTTATTTATTTATTTATTTATTATTTATTTAGTTACTTAGTGCCACAAAACTGCATCGCCCCAGTGGGCATTAAAGCAGGAAGATTGCAGTCTGAACATGATAAAGCAATAATTCTCACTTAGCACTGTAAAACACAAGCTTGTAGAAAACAGAAAACAAAAAAGAGAAAACTGGGTTAGCTGATATGTATTCATCGTTACCAGAGAGCACCCACTGACCACGGAGAACACAAGAGGCGTGAAATATGCCCAGCAGTGCGCACACGCACTCAGTCAAACTGCATCACAAGTCCCGTATGCACCATTAACCACAACTACAGAATAGTTAGTTTCTTGTGCAACAGGAATCATGTAGAACACACTGTTATCGTTTCACTGCGTTTACGTTGGGCAGACGAGCTGATGTCTCAATTAGTGCCATAATGAACAAAGCGATGCAGTTGAAGGTCCTGTTTTTTTCCAGTCAACTAGTCATACATGGCAAGGGTTGCCGCTGCTTCACGAATTCCACGGGCACTGCGGCATTGTTCCGTCACTCGGACAACAATAAAAGACAGGATTTTGAGGCATTTCATATCAGAAAAGAAGGTGACAGTTGCGCGAGCCAAACGTCACTTGCACTAACAAAGGAGTATCGTTTTCGGGTCACGTGGCCTAGAATTTGCAAGTTTCGGCATATATGCTTTATCACCTCATCATTTTAATGCCAAATTTTAAGTAGTATATGGCTTATCGATTTATATATGGGCTTCGCCATTCCAAAACCACCATATGATTATAAAATACGCCTTACTGCAGGGCTCCGGATGTTCTGAACACTTGCGATTCTTTAACGAGCACCCAAAACTGAGCGCATGGGTCTACAGCAGTTTCGCATCCATCAAAAAAGTAGCTGCCACAGTCGAGATTGCATGCCGTGATCTTCGTGTAAGAAGCCGATTATCTTAGCCACTAGACCACCATGGCAGGGCAATATATGACTTAAATAGTTCAGTTATGTTTGCTGTGCAGTGAAGCATGCCATGTATTATGTATGTGATTTTCTTCAATCTTTTTATTAAACATTGCTTCAAAGTGAGAATTTGTATTGTGTTAAATATGCTCAAAATTAAGGCAATAGGGCAATCTATGCTATTATGGCTCGTGTAAAAGAAGACTATTTGAAGGTGTAGCCTCTGAAAGATTTTAGGGAACTTTCAGGGCATGGTCGCGTCTCCATAGCACACAGGTGGTTAACTTCATATACCTTTCTGACGGAATGCTCGTTTTAGAATAGTAAAAAAGGTTGGCATAACTTTAGTGCAACGTTTTCCTTCTACCTTGCACTGATTGATTGATATGGAGGTTTAACGTCCCGAAACCATCATATGAATATCAGAGGCACCGTAGTGGAGGGCTCCAGAAATTTCGACTACCTAAGGTTTTTTAACGTGCACCCAAATCTGAGCACACGGAGCTACAACATTTCCGCCTCCATCGATCTTGCCCTGGGGGCAGGGGAAGGGTAACACGATAACTCGAGTTTGCTTTCCGTTATGCTTAAACTTCGAGTATAATTGCTGATTACAGATCAAATCACACTTGTTTATATAAAGCACCTAGCACGCTGCTCTAGCTGCCCCTTTCTGCAAAAATACTGAAAGATCCACGTCGTAATTATACTAAACTAGGCGATGCTACCTGCTAGACGCTTGTGATATTTGCAATGTTCATAGACTGTCGCACCGCTGAGCGGAATTCAGGAGCATCCTTTCAAGGCTGATCAGTAGGCAGACACCCCCAATGCTGCCTCGTTCAGCGGTGATAGGCGCAGCGTTAACGAGGTAGCAAGAAACGAACACAAACCACTTTGTATGTTTCGTGAATCAGCGAATATAGCGGACCGCACGTGACACGATAAATTTGATTAATTATTGCGAGACGCGACGTTTTCGTTAAAATACGTGACAACTCAGCCTTTAGAATACAGCCAGCAGAGGACACGTATCAGGTTTGCGAGATTTTTTTTAGCCCCTTTGGATAGACTTTTGTCATTGTCCCATCATTCCAGTTGAAACTCGCCTTGTTTTACGTGGTCTAGCGTTCGCAGGTGCTTGTATAATGCATGAATCCCCTAACGTTCATTGTATGCGGAAAGTAGGGCAGGTTCGCGATTTGCGTTTTTATAGCTTGGCCTACGCTGAGTCGCTTCTTTTTTACGTTCGTTGATAGATGGCAGCCCCCTGCAAGCGATTCCTTCCTTGCCGGGTGTCGGAGCGAAATGATCTCCGCGCCCTCAGATAAACGTGGGGAGTGACGCGTCGTTGGTGCTATCAAAGCCGTTTGGCGAAGATATTTTCTCAGAATACTTTAAGCGGTGATGTTACAAAAAACCGTTTTGACGACGACAATTTTCCACGGGACGTAGATGGTAATCAATGCACTGAGGTGACAGTGGCGATAAACAATAATGCAGCTGCTAGCTAACGAGCATAGAGTTGCACTTCACGTACCCTCGTGCGTTAATGTTTTTTCACGCTCGTAAGTCACTTTGATCGTATTTATTGTATAATATCCTTCAGCGAGCTCAAAATTATTACATATTTTTCTTGTGCATTGAATGTATCCCGATACAGTGGATATTGCAAAGCCCCACGTGCTGCCAACACGCTCGAGCTCGACTATCGAAGTGAAACAGTTATAACAATGAAATACGCAGTTATGACTGCAGCCTACGCTACCTTCGCCTGCACTTCACCGGTGCCGTCAGAACGATGCTGTTGTTCGACAAATTTTCTCGATTTCTACGTTGCGAAAAGTGTATGCAGGTCGATACTCTTGTTTTTTAGCACGCTTCCGAGTGCAGGCAATTGCGTACTGTCAGGAGTTTCATTATCGCTATGACACAACCGCTACTTAAAGGGACGTAAATGCTTGAGTTTTGTTGAAGAAGCAGCTGCATTATGCTTACAGCGCAAGTAACGATGATGCGTAACTTGTTTGCAAAGCATCACTACTTTAAACATTCAGTCCTGTGCAGCGGTGACGGTGCTCTACTGGCTAGTGGCCTACTACTGCGCCAAATACGCCTGGAAGGCTCAGCACTAATCATCTAGGAGTGTCGTTCAGTTCATACGTGAATTCTATTTCGCACAGTTTTCTGTACCACGCGCAGGGTTACGCAAAGCATTGTTGATACACGGTCGATCAGCTGACACCACCACCATTTGCACTGCGGCAAAAAAATGAGGTAGCGAACATTCAGCAGTTCCTATCGGTTGGGAAAGTACTTTGGTTTGATATACATTTGTTTGAGGCCCAAGAGTTTATCTGGTGAAAGTGGCATGGGAAGTATGTCTACGCGTCCTATTCTTTCTTATGCGAGTTCACGGGTTGATCATCCTTACGCTGCCATCTTCGACTGCACGGCGCGCCACGTATAGACCATGGGCATTGAGAATAATATAAGCATGAACGGATGCTTATAGCTAACGTGAGGCAGAAGCCGCGGCCAACAAGAGCGATGATAGCCACGCGCTCCGCTGCTCCAGACAAGTGTGATCCTACGCGTGCGAGCTGTACCACCTTAATGAGCACCTTTTCCAGCTGCTCTGTGAGAACAGCTGTGTGCGGAATCCGACAAACTCAACCGTAATGCAGCAAACAAGTGTAAAACACAGCTGCTCTTTCACTTTTTTCTGTAACTGACTGAAAGCACCGCATATGATTCACAGCGATCATATTACCTGGTTCATATAGCGCAAATTTTGCACATTTCAACCAAAGTCAGACGTCGTTAATATACCTAGATGATTATATTCTTCATTCTTCTTTAGGCCTAATCTACTTCAGTTCGTACGGTGACACCAGGTGACAGTAGCTTCAGCAAACCCCATATTTTGCTCGCAGACAAGCAGATTCACTATCTCAAAGATTTCATAGAAAGCAATTGTTTTTGAGTTTTTATTTGCATTCTGATTTTTGATCAATTCGCTAAAATGTTTATAATGATGTTGAGTTTCACGTCACGAAACCGCGATTTAATATTGAGAACGTCTAGCGTAGGGCTGCGGAAATTTTGACCTTCTGGTGTTTTTTAACGTGCACTGACACGCACAATACACAGAACTTTATATGCTCACAATGTTTCTTATCGCTGTAAGAGAGCCAACTCCTCGCAAAATGATTGTTGATTGTTTCTTGTATTTTAGCCTGTTTCTTGTCAAATCATTTTAAGATGCTAATCTAGTTCTTGCTAAATCATTTTGTAGATTTGTTTTAGTGGCATGGCTTATAAAAGTGTAGGTCTTTATGTACAAACGAGAAAGAAATGGTACAGCATCATTTTAATTTTATTGCGATAGCAATTCTTTGGGCACTCTAGGCTGGATTTCACTACCGGCGTCGGCGTTAGCATCAACGTGGGCATCAATGTCATGCACCGTATATGAATGTATATGAAAACCCAGGAAATAAAAAAAATCTTGAAAAAAGACTCCGATGCTGGGAATCAAACGTGGGACCTCCGCGTCACGATTGTGAGGTGCTAACCACTGAACCACTGAGGGGTACCTCTTTGAACATTCAAACGGCATGCTATTTATATCTGCCCCTTACCGCTGTTGGCGGGCGTCTCGTGGGGGGGGGGGGCTATCGAATTTTCAGAAATATCGACAAGATGTTGCAGGAGTGCTCGGCGGCTCTCATCTCTCACGCGTACTTTGGTCCGCGGACAGGAGGGAAGTGTACGATATCTCGCGCACACTTATTTCTCGGTGGGGAAGATCACAGACCTTGGCTGGCGTTGGGCTTGACTGGAACGATTCTTTTGCAGTTACGGGATGCACAATGTCACTTCAATCGTTGCACAGCCTCCGTTTGCGAAAAAGGCACGCTTTTTCAGAAACAGCGAAGTAACAACTGAGACGCTTATTTGCGTACATCTGTACTTGTGAGCCTGTTACTTGCCTCTTTGATGCGTCAGAAATGCGGTACGCGGTACACGTTTCAATCTGCTTGCAATTCTGCACATTACCTTCCAACGTGTTTCTATCACGTTCATTGTTTCGCCTTTGCGGCAAAGCTGTGACTTTTTTTGGCAGTATGATTGTGTGGTGCAGATGTGTGGTGCAGATTGTGTGGTGCAGATAACCAAATCAGATGTAAGAGAAATTGGCCTCACAATGTCAAGTGTATACCCAAGTCTCTGTTTTTTAGGTATCAGAATTATTTTGGAAAGTTTCTGATCCACCGGTATCCAAGAATTTTTCAAAGAGTAATTAACCATATTACAGAGTTCATGTGGGAAAATGTCATATAGTACTTTTATCATTGCTGAGGTTACTCCATCTGGTCGAGGAGCTGTAGGAGGTAAGTGCCTCACTACACCCGCTAGTTCCGCTGTCAACTCATTGATCTCCTCCCCTGCAATTGGCTTTACTATGTGTCTTGGCATTGTTGAACTGAATCTTTGTTCTAATCCTTTAGCAACGTTTTCTAATATTTCAGTGAGTTCGCTAGGCGATAGAATTCGCCTAGCGAATTCTATCGCCTAGCGAATATTCGCCTATCGCCTAGCGAATATTCTATCGTTAGGCGATAGAATATTCTAGCCTGAGTCACTGGAACTCAGAAAATCATATTGTGACGATGGAACGCGTTTATTTACAATATGGGCTATGCGGAGGTGTAGCTCAGCCAAGGAAACACAGCGTCGCTCGCGAGCCAGTCGAGTCTCTTCCTCCTCTTCGTCGAATCTTCGCTAGCGCGTTTCACTTCCCGGTTCGCAGACGATGCCTTCTGGGCGAGCCACTCAGATGGTTGATGGTGGCACGGTTTAAGGCGCGCAACGTGTGTCAGTTGTGTTTTGCTAGAGCGGCGACCATTGCTTGTGACGCTCGAGATTACGTACGTGACGTCGCTGAGGCGGTCAAGAATGACGAATGGACCGGAATAGTGAGCCAAAAACTTTTGGCACAAACCACGTTGGCGGCCTGGTGTCCATAACCACACAAGATCGCCCTTACTATAAGATACGGAGCGATGGCAGGCGTCGTAACGTTTCTTAGAACGCTGCTGGGATGCCAAGGTTCGGAGGCATGCGATGCGACGGGCTTCTGTGCGGCAGAGCGTCTCGGCTGTCGAGGTTTCCACGTCTAGTGTAAAAGGTAGTATAGTGTCCAGACAAAATCGTGGGGAGCGAGCGTACAGCAGGTAAAATGGAGAGTAACCTGTAGTCTCATGCTTCGCGGTATTGTACGCGTACGTGATGTAAGGTAGCACTTCGTCCCAGTTTTTGTGCTTAGAAGTTGTTTGTGGTATGGCACATACCACAAACAACTGCCGAAAATGCACTAAAACCACAAAGAAGCAAACGTTCAACTCAAGTTGCCACCCGTCAGTCAAGCCGTTCCAACCCATGAGCAGCAGCCCAGAACAAGATCAGAGGAACAGAACAGGAAAGTGGCCGTTCTCTCAGGCAGCCTCGCAAGCTTTTGGCAGCGTTGGACACGTGGCGCGTTATTTTCGTCGTCACCAGGATGCTCCGAACATTCGACTAATGCCCTCTTTTGACCCTCAGTTTTCTTCTGCACCTTCAAGCCCTCCTTCCTCTTCCTTTCACCTTGATCGTCTACTCGGCCCGTTAAAAGCCAAGTTACACTTACCCTTATATTAGCTGTTGGCTTTATGGTCAATCCCCTGTGGTGGGTGGCTGCCATATATCAAAGAACAAGCAAACAAGCTTCTCCCGCCATCTATTTGTTTCCAGTGTCAACGCCCAAACTGCAGTTTCTCGAACAATCTGAGGTGGATTGTTTGATTAAGTGCATTGGAAATGTACTTTTTGTCACCGTCACCGGTATCGTCGATGTCGACTGGCGGCAGAGAAAGAAACGCCCGACAAATGCTGTCGAAAAGGCCGCTTGTAGTTCGAATTTTGTTATGCCACCACGTGTTGTACGAACACGTGCGGAACAGCTTCAACAAAATGCTAGTCACGTTCAAACAAGGTGGGCTCGCTTACGTGCCTAGGCAAAATATAAATGTGGTGCTGTGCGTGCACAAAAACGCTGCAGCTCAACGCATATTCTACTGTGTTTCCTACATTTTAAGCTCCTAAATTGCTTAGCCCTAATTCATATAACAGTTCGATTGGTTGCTATTGCATTCATGGCTTCGACCTTGTGCCGAAACTAAAGTTTCAGGGGGGAAGTTCTTTAAAAATTAAAGGCGACGTTAATTGTTGAAATGGCGGTGCAGAAACCTTGTATTGTTACTTTTGTGCCAAGGAAGGGCCCATTTCGAAAGAAAATTACGTTTTAGTTGTCCTCATCGTGGTAGCGCACTTCAAATTACCCGCTTCCAGGAGCGTACTGACCGGACCGGCTCGCGTAATTGCGGCCGTGCACAGCGTTGCCCGGCTTCACTGCGCTACTACCAGCAGACAGAAAGCAGTGGGAGCAACAGCAGCAACAACAGCCATTGATCAATTTGCCGCCATTGAGTTCAAGAGCGCAGACGTTTTTGTTTCAACTGCGCCCCGCTAGATAGCACCACCTTTCCGGGGTCATGACGAGAAAACTGAATTTTCGAACAACTCGCGCCATTTCCCATAGTAACGTCCCGCCGGTTCTTTTTTCCAAGAATAAAACAGAAACGAACAAGCAGCGTTTTATTGCGTCTCTTGATGCACGGAAGTTTCTTTTATCAGCGAAGTTAGATCGATCACTAGAGATTAATTGTATGGGGTATGTCTGATGTCATCCGGATCGCTTTAAAAATGTCCTGTTATCTTGATCGTTTTAAAATTGTGCATTTACCTTGATTTTTCGTTAAGCAGGGCGCTGTTGTTGACAATGGTGTCGTTTTAGATGTTGTCATACATTGATATATTGCTCTATTATGAGTTTTTATTTGAATTTAGTGTCTTTTTAGGCCGTGGGACGTGCGTCGTCGATGTATGTAGTTAAAGGTAGCAGCTTCTCGTTAAGTTCTAGCAATGTCCACTAGATGGTGGAACTTGTATATGGTAAACATATGACTTTTAGATGCGAGATGGTGGTACTTGGATTGCTCACTCGACAGACGGATGGAGAGATAAATGGAAGGACAGACGGACGTAGAAAGAAACAGAGAGACAGAGAGACAGGCAGGCGGACAGAAGGACAGACAGACAGACAGACAGACAGACATTCGAACGAAAAGACGGACTGACAGATGGGCGGACGCGGCCAGTGGACGGACGATTCACGATTTACCGCTAACGCACTCCGAATCTTCGCTTCACTCATCATCAATAGCTCAGTAGTTAAGCTTTGCTTTCTTTGCATACTGAACAGTTTTTCTAGGAATATCTGATCTGCGGTTGACAGTCGGGACGTGCGAGTTTCACACGAAAAACGACGCACAGAAGGTACAGGTAGGACACACACGAGTGCAAACTAACAAGTGTTTATTCCATGAAAACATGACAAATATACATAGGTCTTGTTGAGTGCAGCGCGCAGGTTGACGCTTTCTTTTAGGAGCGAAGCTCCTAATGCAGTGGTGCGTGCGACATTTTTTTTTGTAGTAGTAGCCACCTCTCGTTTAGTCCTTAGAATGTCCGCCGGATAGCGGTACTTGTATGCGATGAATATATGATGAAAATATGCGAGATGGCGGTACATAGAGTGTTAAATTAAAGGACGGACGTATGGACGCATGGATAGGTACACAGACAGTCGAACGGATGCACGAATGCACGGATGAACGGATGGCCGCATGGACGGGCGGACTAATGCACGGAAGGAGGCACGGACGCAGGGACAGTCACATGAAAGGTGGGAAGCTAGAACGAGCGGACGGACAGACGCTTCACACAACTCATCATCATTCACTCTGTGGATATGGCGTGGTATTTCCCCTTTCATCCTATATTTATTGTTCACGTTTCTATTGAGTAAAATGTTGTTCATTCAGGCTCGTGTGTGTCCTACGTTTGGCTTCTATCTGTGTGTTTTATGAGCAATTCAGCACGTCGCGAGTGTCAACCATGAACACCCGACTAGTGCCTACGCTGGCCATTCTAACTGATATGTAATGTTCGCATGATGCTGATTGTGTAAATCGCTCCTAGTTTAATGAGTCGCAGCATAATATATGCCGGCCCACAACACTGCAGCGTGGCATTCAGGTCTCTTTTGAGGGACTGGAGTCAACGACCCACAGTTTGAAGGCTTCGCCACAACTACCCCGGGTATGAATAGGGAGCTGCCTGGCGACCTAAGAGCTGGTTTTAATGAGCGGGTCGTGGTAGGCTTTGATGCGCTCCACTTTGACAATGTCGCGCCCTCGACGGCACATGTCCGAAGATGGTTCGATGGGTTCGATCAAGTAATTTACAGGGGAAGTGCGTTCGATAACATGGTAGGGGCCTTCGTATTTGAGCAATAGTTTTGAAGATAGGCCAGTTGCAGAGGTAGGGATCGAGAGCCAGACGAGTGCTCCAGGGAGGAACGTGGGCGCAGTAGTGCTGGTGTCAGCGCGACTGCCTTTTTGTCGCCTTGATCATGCCCAGTAAAGGTCTTTGCACGCTGTCGACACTCTTCAGCAAGCTTGGATGTATTAGAAATAAGCACCCCCTCGGACGGATCTGGCTTGTACGGAAGTATCGTGTCGATGGTGTGCGATGGGTGCCTTCCATATAATTAAAAGAAAGGTGAAAAGGCAGTGGTGCTTTGAAGGGCTGTATCATTTGCGTAGGTCACGAAGGGCAGAATGGCATTCCAGTTTATGTGATCGGTGGCAACGCTTTTGTAGAGCATGTCGGCGAGCGTACGGTTGAAGCGTTCGGTGAGGCCATTCGTCTGCGGGTGGTAACCAGCAGTTTTGCGGTGAACAACGTAGCACTCTTCGAGAATGGCTTCAACGACTTCAGACAGGAAGACGCGGCCTCGGTCACTGAGCAGTTCCTGAGGTTGACCGTCTCGCAGCATGAATCATTGGAGCAGGAACGAGCCCAAATCGCTCGCTGTAGCCGCGGGGAGAGCGGCAGCTTCGGCGTACCGCGTGAGATACGCCGAAACACAGTGACGATGGCCCAGCAGTCACCAGCCGACGTTAGTGGAAGTGCCCCATATAAATTGATGCAAACGCGACCAAACGGCCTGGCAGGGCAAGGTAGAGGTTGCAGACCTACCGGTGACAGGTGCGTTGAAGTTTTACGGCGCGGATAACCTATGCAGGAACGAACGAATTTCTGCGCGTAGTGGTACAGGCCGCGCCAAAAATACCGTTGGAAAATGCGGTGATAAGTCTTCAATATCCCGGAGTGCGCACATTGAGGATCAGAATAAACGAATTCGCATATATCAGAGCGCAGACTGCGGCGTATGACTAGTAGCCACTGGCGCCCGTCACCATTGTAATTGCGTCGGTGGAAGCGGTCATCGCGAACGGCGAAATGGTGGGCTTGACGACGCAACGCGCAAGTGGATGCAGTAGATGGATCAGTCAGCAAGTCTATCAGTGAGGCGATTCATTGATCCTTGCGCTGTTCAGTAGCAACGGCATGAATGATAATGGAAGAAATGGCAAGGTGAGACGCTGAGTTGTAGGCATTGTCGTCAGGCAAGGGAGAGTACGACAAGGCGTCGGTGTCTGCATGTTGCCTTCCGTTGCCGTACAGCACGCGGATGTCGTAGTCTTGCAGGCGAATCGCCCACCGGGCGAGACGGCCTGAGGGATCTTTCAATGACGACAACCAGCGTAGTTCGTTATGGTCGGTGATGACATCAAATGGGTGACCATACAAATAAGGTCGGAACTTTGTAAGGGCCCAGACAATTGCCAGACGTTCTTTCTCGGTGACGGTGTAGTCTCAGCTTTTGTAAGCGTACCGCTTGCATACGCCACGACATATTCCGGGAACCCTGGTTTGCGCTTCGCAAGGACAGTGCCGACGCCGACATCACTGGCGTCTTTGTGTACCTCTGTAGGGCCCGTAGGGTCGTGGTGGCGGAGTATAGGAGGCGACGTCAACAAACGACGGAGCGTTGTGAATGCGTCGTCGCACTTTGATGACCACGAATGGAGAGGCCCGTTATTTCCGAGGAGCTTCTTCGTCAGCGGCGATATGATAGTCGCGAAGTTTCGAATGAAGCGCCGAAAGAAGGAGCACAGTCCTACGAAACTGCGCAGTTTCTTGATGGATTTCGGCTTGGGGAACTCGGTCACGGCTCGAAGCTTGGCTGGATCGGGGAGAATTCCGTCCTTGGACATGCCGTAGCCGAGTATTGTCAGCTGCCAAGCTGATAATCGGCACTTCTTTAGCTTCAGTTTTAGACTGGCGTCACTCAGACGCGTTAAAACGTGCCGCAGGCGTTGAAGATGCGTGGAGAAGTCTGAAGCAAAAACGACGACGTCATCGAGGTAGCAAAGGCACGTGTGCCATTTCAGATCACGCAGAACGGTATCAATCATGCGCTCAAAGGTGGCGGGCGCAATGCACAGCCCAAACGGCATGACGTTGAACTCGTACAAGCCGTCGGGGGTGACAAAAGCGGTGTTTGGTCGAGCATCCTACGCCATAGGTACTTGCCAGTACCATAGGTACTTGCGAGTACCATTGAGGGATGAAAAGAAGTCTGCTCCTTGCAGGCTGTGAATCGCGTCATCTACTCGTGGTAGTGGGTACAAGTCCTTACGAGTGATCTTGTTGAGGCGTCGGTAGTCCACACAGAACCACACAGAACCGTTCTTTTTCGCGACGAGTACAACAGGAGACGCCCAGGGGCTGCTATAGGGTCGAAGAACATCGCGGCGAAGCATCTCGTCGATTTGCTCGTTGATTACACGGCGTTCTGTGGGGAATAAGCGATATGACGTTGCCGTAGTGGTGGCTGTGCGCCCTTGTTGATGTGATGCGTAACAGCGGATGTGCGACCGAGAGAAGGTTGAGCGACATCGAAAGAAGAGAGGAATTTTTCCAAGAGGCCCAGAAGCTGGGAACGCTGGAGCGGCGTAAGGTTGTCGGGAATGTAGGGACCGAATACATCAGGGGATGATGAAGCAGACGAAGAAACAGCACTAAGCGTACTGGAGCTACAGCAGTTCGTGTCATCGGGTTGATTCATGACTTGTGCGTCTTCGATGGTTTCCACGCTGCCGAGACATTCGCCTCGCACCAACGTAACACTGTACGGGAGTGTGTTCAGAACTAAAATAGTGGTGCTACCATGAGTCACTTGCACGGCAACGAAAGAAACCAGCAAGGCTTTTTCAGTGAAAAGACGATGAGATGGCGAGAGGAGTGCAGCGGTGTCGGAAAGACTTGCGCAGTAGACCCACACTGCCACGGACGAGTTTGCAGGCACTTGCGTGTCGTCGCTGACGAGTAACTTGCTTGGAGCAGATGGACTGTCGGCTGGCGTCAAAGAAGAGGATTGTGTCAGCTCTATTTCTGCTGGTGAGCAATGAATGACGGCGTCGTGGTGGGAGAGAAAATCCCGTCCTAGGATGACGTCGTGAGAGCATCAAGGAATTATGAAGAATTTGACGGCATACATCACGTCCTGAATCCAGAGGCGGGCTGTGCACATCGCCGTAGGGTGAATGCTTTGGGCGCTGGCTGTACGGAGGGAGAGCCCGGAGAGTGGCGTGGTCACTTTGCGCAGTAATCTGCTAAGTTTTGGGTCCATGACGGATATGGCGGCTCCAGCATCTACAAGGGCAGAAGCACGAACACCATCCACAAGCACGTCTATTACGTTCGATGCACTTTCCTGAGGGCTTCCGCAGTTTGACAGTGTCACCGCCCTTGGCTCGTGGACTGCGACGACTAGTTTTCCTGGTCAGCCTTGACTGGTCAGCCGTACCTCTACCAAGTTGTTAAGACGTTTATTGGCGGGCATTCGGCGATGATGCACAACAGCGACAGTCAATGTGGAGACCGACTCTCTGCATGAGCTGTTCTTTTTACGAAAAGGGCGACCCAGTAGAAGGTGCTGGAGAGAACGACCCCCTGTTCGAAGGCTTCGCCACAATACACACACACACACACATATATATATATATATATATATATATATATATATATATATATATATATATATATAGTAAAAAATAAATAAGCACACTAGTGGGTCTACCCAAAAAAGGACGCCACTCGCGCTGTGAGTCCGTGCTTAGCCGTTACTGTCGCCATTGTGTATACTCGCTGCGTGCCTGCTAATAAACGCCATAACAATATATATATATATATATATATATATATATATATATATATATATATATATATAAGACCTAACAGACAGTAATGCCAAGGAATATATACGGAAAGGTATTAAAACCAATAGAATATAAATAAGAAGAAAGAAAAGAGAATGAAAAAATACCCATCCGCGAGCAAGAATCAGCCATAACCTGCTCATGGCTGGTTATTTTTTCACCCACTTTTCTGTCTTCCTATTTACATTCCATTTGTTCTAATAACTTCCCCTATCAATTCCTTGGCATTACTGTCTGTAAGATCTCATTATTATTGTGTGAAAACACGGAAAAAAGAGCCCTTAGGTATACACTTCTTTCCCTTATATATATATATATATATATATATATATATATATAGTAAATGCGCTCTCACATATGAACGTGTATATTACGCCGACTGTTTCCACGGGAGCCCAGTCTTTTTCAAGGCATAATACTATTTACACAATTTCGTGCCTTCATACAGCTTCTCGAGACAGGAGGGAAGGGGACAGAAGAAAAATATTAACAACAAATAAGAAGAGAAAAAGAAAAGGAAAAAAAGGGAGTAAGAAACGTTGGAAAGAAGCAAGAGGGGCATGGCGGAATTAGGAAGGAACAGGAACTCAACAAAGGTGAACGGAAACAAGCTATGGCATCTTTGTCAACAGTACCTCCAGAGCACCTACCCTTTCCCCGAGTGAACATTTTGACCACCGTTTCTCTATTTCACACTATGGTGGAATTTGCTGGCAACTTGCCCTTTTTTGAAGTTTACGAAAGTTCGGTGGGAGAGATTGTGGCTATAAGAAGGAAAAGAAGAGAAAAGTGAGCCGTGTAACTGTCTGCGTCAGTGTACGACACCTCAACAGTAGCTCACAAGGAACGGATGTGAGGAGGGAGTAAAAGGATAAGATAAAAGGTATGTATAAAGAGATCGAGATAGAGATGTGGAAGGACAGCGAGCAACGGCATAGGAGAGATAGGAAAGATGAAACGCGGTCAAAGGAGACAGAGGACGGGGCACCACTGGCGATAGCTCTTGCCGGCGACAGGAGATTTTGTAGTAGGGCTAATTCAGTCGGCCAGAGCTGTGCTGTCATCGTCATGGGGGACCAGCGGCAGCAGGTGGCTTAGAAACAACCCAGTCGACCACAGATGTGCTGTCGTCGGAGATTGTGAGGGGACAATCAGTCCCCTCACAATATATATATATATATATATATATATATATATATATAACGTAAGAACGTAGCGATAAGGTTGGTTAAGAGTTAGAAGTAGAAGGCGAGAAGGAAGAAGTGAGAATGGAATTAACATGGCGTATGAGCCAGGTCACGTCTTCCATTCATCATAGCGTCACACGAGTCGACAGGATGGCGACCTGCCTGCCCCTTCATCAGTCGCTGATCATTTACGCAGTACTCCGCATGACATCCTCAACATACATGAAGTACCGTGCAAGCGCCTAGCTTTACGCATCAACCAGCATCATGTCAGAAGCATCTACTGACCGTCCCATCCCGAAGTACACCGGAGAAGCGGACGATGGACCCGTGCAAGACTGGTTCGACCTGTACGAGCTCCACGTAACCGCTGCATCTTGGTCGGAACGGGAGATGATCATCAACTTCACCGACTACATCTCAGGTGAGGCATTCAAATTTTACTTCACCCACATCTTCGAGAACGATGAGTCTTGGAAAAAGATCAAAGAAGAAATGATCACCCGTTTCAAAGAATACGATGAAGACCTGTCCATACCTCATCATGGGAAGGCTTTTTAACTCACCCATCACAGTTACGCGAAGTCTTCCCGCAGTGAGCCTATTTTCCAAACGAGACCTCAGAGGAAAATATACCACCGTGGCACCATCGTAGGACTCTTCCGAAAAAACGTCACGCATTTGGCCACCGACTGGCAACTTGCACGTCGGAACAGAAAAGGTAAAGCCTCCAAATACCGAAAGGAATCTAGACCATTTCGCCAAAAAACTAAACCTATAATGCTGGCTTTCCCGATAGCAATGAAATCGACCTTTTCAACGTGTTCAAGGCACCACAACACTTCAGATGTTACTGAACCACCCGAATCGCATGATGCTTCTTGTCACACACAAGGCCCAGATGGTTTCGAATGTGTGACGGCATTCACGCGTGACGAGCTTATGAATTCTGACAATACCAGCCCACAACCTGATATCCATGACCAGATTCTTTCAAAAGACGTCCTCAGCTCAATTACGCAGCAAAAAGAAAAACAATCGTCACCAGAAGCACCTCAAGCCTTGTCTGCTGTGCTGTCATCTTCAAGTGATAACAAACATGTGAGTCGAATCCCTACAGCAGTTTCGAATCCACCAAAGCCGGCACATCGTGAACTTACAAAAACATTTACAATTTTTGATGACACACAACCATCTGGGAGATTACCCATCAGTCTGCCACACTGATTTTATCTCAAGAAAAGCCCTGCAGTACGGTATCGACCACCAACTATCTACTGATCACATCACCATGCAAAGAAAAGCCGACTCATGTTCCTGACAGATGCCCAACTGACGAACATTTGCAACAAAACGAGCAATTACAACAAAAGCAACTCCACGAACCCCAGGAACTTAAATGGCTACTCGAACAAGAACAACGATCAAGGGAAACCTCCTCCCGAGTACACTTGTGGCCTAAAGGTCATAAGAGACAACAGCAATTAAAGAAGCAAATAAAAAATCAATGCCTAAGCCATCATCGCAGAAAGAGACGTCGACAAAATTTTCTGCACCAGTTCTCAAGGCCGTGTCTGCAATCCAACAAACCGAAAGAACGCCACAGAAAGTTACGAAAAAGGCATGAAACTGCCACGTATACAATGAAGAAAAATAAGGACTTCTTCCCATCAGTCTTGGCTCTCACGCATGCCGACTAGAAGCAAAGCGTCTCTTGCCACGACGGCGCTGGATAACATGCCAAAGACATCCGTCAATCCAATGCTACACAGATGTCAAGCCTTGTTCATTCCTCACAAGACATCAAGTCGTGTCATCATCAGTGCAGATGTGCAGGGCGGGGTTATGCCATCCAGGACACAACAGCCAGCCTCGTCCTCCCGAGTTCTCTTAGATATGGCCGGACTACTTCCCTCTGTTGTAGATTTTTTGTGCAGGTTAAGGAACTCCCTTCTGAATTGGAACTATGTTGCATTTTGACATTTTTCGCTCGCATTAATACCCGTTTTTATGTTTTGTTAAGTGTCTGGCGTGACTTCTTCAGGGGTAGGGGGAATCGAGTTACAAGTAGAAGCCGAGAGAGAAGAAGTGAGAATGGAATAAGCAGTTCGTGTGAGAGCCAGGCCACGTGTCCCATTCATCATAGCGTCACACACACACACACACACACACACACATATATATATATATATATATATATATATATATATATATATATATATATATATATATATATATATATATTGTAACGAAGAGCGGCGTGGCAGCTGTGGGCCATGGGCTGAAAAGCGAAGAAGAGGCAGAATAGAACAGCTTGCCCGACAAACGGGTGTTGTGTCTGTCTCGCTTATTACAATGGCGCAGCCGGTCAACGAACCTGTGTGCGACGACGTGCGTGTAGAAAACCGTCCTACGGAGCGGACGCACTCTCCAGTGGCCCGCAGCTCCTGCTACCATGGTCATGGCATCCGACCTGGCCACCGCGGGTACCGAAGCCAGCCCGCTGCCTGCAGGCGTCCTGGCCAAACCACAAGGTGACTCCTCTGACTTAGCTTCGCATACCGCCTCCTTGCCCAGAGACGCCGTACACGCTCCCTTGGAATTCGCCTCAGGTACCATCCCTGGAGCAATGTTAGTACCGTCGTCAGAAGACAGGCGTAATTCCTCGCCTGTAGCCACCAGCGAACTCTGCACGGTTCTGCAGGCCATCGCTACTTCGAGCCAGCGTCTTGCAGACGTCACCGTCACCTTCTCAGCAGCCTGTGCACGCGCTACGTTGCCTCCTCCGTTTATGGCAGAAATTCCTGACTTAACTGGCGTTGATCAAGACCCAACCGTCTGGCTGGATTAAATCCATTCGTTGGCCCGTCGATATGCATGGACTGATGACGTGACGCTATCGCTAGCCGTAAGGCGACTGGGAGAGTCCTCCAAAGCGTGGCATCAATACGATGGCTCCAAGTACAAATCCTGGAGCGACTGGTCTACAGCCTTCGTCACGGCCTTCCCATCACTTCCATCTGCATACGACGACCACTTCATGCGCATGCGATCGCGTCGGCAGGCTCCATCGGAAAACGCCCGTAAATACGTTTACGATAAGCTCGGGCTTCTCGACAAATGTGGCATTACATGGATCTCTCCGGCTGCCCGCCAGAATGTCGTTGATGGCTTGGCTGACCCTACCCATGCTGGCATCTTATCTTGCCAGTCACCTGAAGCGTCACCCCAGGTTTTCGCTCAAAAGGCAGCCGAACTTCAGCAGAACTCTCGTCGTCGGCTTAGCTTGGACACATTACCGACTGTCCGTTCTACTTACGCCTCTACACGACACGGATGCTTCAAGTGCGGTCGCATTGACCACAACGCCAAGGAGTGTCCTCAACCTTTCCAGACCCGAATATACTACCAAGCTTGTCAAACTCTTCGGATGTTCATTCATGTTGAGGGAATAGGTGACCTAACTGCTCTGGTGGATACCGGTGGAGAACGAACTGCGCTACACCGACGTCATCCTCCAGACACTATCCGACCGTGGACGCAACCTCCCCTCTGCGGACTTGGAGGAAGTGCTATGCCAGTTGGAATGCTCGACATTTCAGTCCGAACGGCAGCGGGCACTGAAGTTCTTCAAGCCATTCCAGTCTTTGAAGACCTCCCTGCCGACATGATTCTTGGTGCTGACTTCTTGCTATCAGATGACATTGAGCTCACCATACATCGTGGTCACGTCGAGCTCCGATCTTCGACAGCTGAGACTACCGCACAACCCTGCCACCACCGACAGGTGTGCCGTCCACTCCGCCTACCTTATCTTCTATATTGGCTCGCCATCAGCCGGTATTCCCTAGCAATACAGCAGAACTGCCAGGCACTAATTTGCTGCTCCATCGCATACCGACGGGAGATCATCCGCTAATTTGCGTACCACTGCGACGATACGCTGAACGAGAACGGGCAGTGATCGCAGAACAAGTAGATGAAATGCTTGCCGCGGGCATTATTAGGCCGTAATCGAGTCCGTGGGCTGCGCCAGTCGTCCTTGTTCGCAAGAAAAACGGATCACTACGCTTCTGCGTGGACTACAGGCAGCTCAATAAGTGTACAATGCCTGAATCCTACCCTTTATCCCGCATTGATGACGTTATTGATACAGTACGCCACTGCAAGTTCTTTTCGTCGCTTGATTTACGCGCAGAGTACTGGCAGATTAACGTCGCGGAGGAAGATAGATGTAAAACGGCCTTTCGCACACCTTTCGGTTTGTATGAATTCAAACGCATGCCGTTTGGACTAAGAACGGCTCCTAGCACTTTTCAGCGTGCGATGACTTCAGTGCTCGGACAATTGAAAAACCAAGTCTGTGTGGTGTACTTAGACAACATCCTGGTCGTTGGCAGGATGGAGGATGAACACCTTCGCAATTTGGACGAAGTACTACACAGACTCTTTGCAGCAGGGTTTCGTTTGAACGAAGGGAAATGCCAGCTTGGGGTGTCCAAGGTTTCGTACCTGGGACATATCTTCTATCGGCATATCTCCTGTCGGCATTCAGCCACTCCCGGAGCGAATGGCTACCGTGTCGCAGTATCCCACACCAATCTGCTTGAAGCAGGTTCAGTAATTTCTGGGTATGGAATCGTACTTGCGAAGGTTTATTCCCCACTTCGCTTCGATCGCAGCTCCCGTGAGTGGTCTTTTTAATATAGATGCGCAGTTTGAATGGGGCGTCTCACGAGAAAATGCTTTTCGAGCTGTAAATCAAAAGCTCACTTGTTGCCCCATAATAAGTCACTTCAATGAAGACTGGTCCACTGAAGTGCACACTGATGCCAGTGCAAGTCGGCCTAGGAGCTGTGTTAGTGCAGCGTGATCCAGATTGCGTAGAACACGTGGTCACTTATGCCAGCCGAAAACTTTCAGACACCGAGCGCCCCTATCACTCCGACGAACTCGAATGTCTTGCAGTGATATCGAGCGTCGATGATAAGTTTCGACATTGTCTTTTCGGGTGTAAATTCACTGTTGTGACTGATAATGCTGCTATAGCATGGATGTTCTTCAAGCAGCAACTTAAGCACAAATTTGCCCGGTGGATAATCACGCTGCAAGAATACGATTTTGACGTGCGCCACCGCGCCTGGTGCTAAACAACGTCACCGAAGCACTCTCACGGAACCCCCTTGACTGCGCCCAACAAACCTGGCAAACCCACATTTTTTTTGCCCAGATGGATATAACTCGAGCCCAACAGGAGAATAAAGATTTGGCATCTATTATTGCATCTATTACTGACAAGGGAAATCACAGTACTTTTGTGATGCGCAATGCCGCATTGTACCAGCGTCACTGGCGAGTGGACCGATCCGAAGAACGTTACGTCTTGGTGATCCCTAAATCCCACAGGTCAGAAATATTACGAGCCATTCACGGCTCCCCAGTTGGACACACCAGCCAACGAGCCACACTCCGTAAACTACAAGAACGTTTTTGGTGGCCGAAGATGCAAAGTAGCGTCCGTTCTTATGTCGCCAGTTGCGAAATCTGCCAGCAGTTTAGGCGACTGCCTGGGTGTCAACCTGGATTACTAACACCAATCTAGATACCCGAAACAATTTTCCACACGATCGGCCTTGATAACATGGGACCTCTACCCACCACCACTGCGGGAAATCGTTACGTCATTGTAGCAGTAGACTACCTGTCAAAATACGTGGAAGTGGAGGCCGTGCCATCTCTTGCAATCACTTACCTAATCGACTTCTTCAAGCGCCGATTTGAATGGAGACATGGCTTACCAAAAAAGTTAATATCTGATTGGGCTACAACGTTTCGTAGCGGGGAACTGAAAAAGTACCTTTGCACGGCAGGCGTGCAGCACCACTTCGCATCCGCGTTTCATCCGCAAGCGAACGGCCTTACTGAGAGAAACAACCAGAGCATCCAGGCACGACTCGCTTCATATATGAAGGCACGTAAAAGAGGAGAGGCCGACTAGAAGGTCCACCTTCCGTCAGCCGCTTTTGCGATTAATACGGCACTGCAGACGCCTACCAAGGAAACGCCCTACGAAATTGTTTATGAGAAAATACCACAGCTGAAAGCGGTCCTCAGTCTGGATGCTCCCATTATAATTTCACGTGCCAACGATCGCAAAGCGGCCTGTCAGAAGATCCGAACTGAGGCGATCAAGAAAGCCACCCACGCATAAGAAAATCAAAAGCGCATGACAGACGCCGTAGACCCGCTCCTGCTTACAACATCGGTGACGAGGTCTGGGTGCAAAGGGGCACCAGCGGGCCTGGCAAGAAGCTACTCCCTAAGTTCGACGAACCATTCATAATTACTCAGCGTGTAGGAGAAAATACCTGGCGTGTGAACACCTCAGATGCGAACTTCAGTCTCGATAAATGCAAAAGAAACAACTTTGCCGTGCATGTGTCACGCTTGAAAAAAGCAGTCGGACCGCTGCAGGTGCAATGAACTGTAATTTCTTTTTTTTTGTCAGGTCCGCAGTGTGGCTGAATGTAACAAAGAGCGGCTCGGCAGCTGTGGGTCATGGGCTGAAAAGCGAAAAAAAGGCAGAATAGAACAGCTTGCCCGACGAACAGATGTTGTGTCTGTCTCGCTTATTACAATATATATATATATATATATATATATATATATATATATATATATATATATATATATATATATATAGGAAAAGAAGTGTATACTTAAGGGCTCGTTTTTCTGTGTTTTACACAATAATAATGAGATCTAACAGAGAATAATGCCTAACAAAGTATAGGGGAAGATATTAGACCGAATTGTAATGTAAATATGAAGAAAAATGGGTGAAAAGATGACTTGCCGAGGACAGGATCCAAACCTGCGACCTTCG
This sequence comes from Rhipicephalus annulatus, assembly GCA_013436015.1. Lineage (NCBI taxonomy): Eukaryota > Metazoa > Arthropoda > Arachnida > Ixodida > Ixodidae > Rhipicephalus > Rhipicephalus annulatus. The sequence continues at coordinate 73,311 of WOVY01014998.1, read as the reverse complement.
AATGACGCGTTCAATACTCTCCACTGAGCTACCACGACAGCTATCGCCCTCAGCCACATTATCGGATTTATAGGTGAATTAAACGTGGGAGTGTCAGTCAGCGCCACCAGTAGCCATGGCGGCGAGCGTGGCACACTCTTTTTGAGCCTGTTTGGCGTCACGTAGCACGTGAACTTGTTACGACAGTGCAGCTGACTAATAGTCCCTCGTATACAACCTAAAGACACCAAGTCTGACAGTACGAGCCCTCGATAATGAACTAAGGAAAGAAGTGTATACTCAAGGGCTCGTTTTTCTGCGTTTTACACAATATTATTAGGATCTAACAGACAATAATGCCAAGGAAAGTATAGAAAAAGATATTGGACTGAATTGTAATGTAATTATGAAGAAAAATGGGTGAAAAGAGAACTTGCCGTAGGCAGGATCCGAACCGGCGACCTTCGAACGACGCGTTCGATGTTCTCTCTCTCTCTCTCTCTCTCTCTCTCTCTCTATATATATATATATATATATATATATATATATATATATATATATATATATATATATATATATACCAGTACATTTTCCGTTAATTCTGATGAAAGCCAGCCTCTAGGCCGAAACGTCGAAATAAACCACGTTGTGACCACTCACGGAGGATCTACTGGACTATATGCAATGATACGGCCACTCAATCACCACGCCTGCCTAAATATATATATATATATATATATATATATATATATATATATATACATATATTCAGAGAAGAACTTGATGGACGAGCTTGCGTTTTCATATGCATTTTCATACAGAGAGCACTGCACTTGTTCTATAGTGTATAAAAAACCGTCAACTGTCAGTATAAGCAGCTTCTACTGGAACAACACATGCGCGTCATCGATGTAATAGTGTTGCATGCAACGCTTTTTAGTTATTACCTCACGACTTCCTGCATGAGTACAATTATGTTAATTGATGGAGGCCACCGGAACCGTATATATTTCTACCATTCAATGATTTTTAGTCGCTATAACCACTTCCCTAAGAATGGGGTTTTTAGTAGACACGTTTCTGTCTACTTATCTACCTGTCTGGCCAGCTATACGTCTTGGTGCTTTAGCAGCTTCCTGATTGCTTGATCACTTTAGTATGGACCAAACTCGCCCCAGGGAGGTGGGGGGGGGGGCATGTGGGTTTGTGAAAATGTGTCTTGTCAAGACATATTAACGCTAAAATCTTGTCGTGTACGTTAAGAAGCTCTCTTTTTCAGTCATGCATGTGTCACACACCAGTATACCACAGACCGCGTTATGCGGGTATGCGCCTTAAAGTTCCTATTATAGTGGTGACAACAGACATCGGCAATTTAAAGGGCAGAACCTAAAAAAAATCGGCATCAACAGCGTCGATGAGATGGCCGCGAAAATAAAAATCAGGATTTTAGTAGAAATCCAACCAAAGCATTTTCATATATTCTACAATAGAACCAGGAAAGGTCTTGAATCTAAAGGTACATTGCAGACATCAAGTCTGTGCAAAGTTATTATGGTTACACAGCTAGCTACCTTAATTTCTAAACAGTAGAGGAATATCGCATATGTACTACTACTACTGAAGCGCACGTCACGCTGGGTTATTATAAATCGCAGCGTCAGTGTCAGCTAAGCTTTTGTAACAGTGTCATAAGAAATTAATACACACTCATATGACTCAGCAAGCTATAATCAAGTGTTTCTCGGCAATGACGTAATGCGCTAACGAATGATATTCACATCATCTCACCGTCGCGTTCACTACGTTTTCATGAAAATGACGTCCGTGCCATAATGAGAGTGCTAAAGTTACGTCAGGTCATACATTTTCTTTGAAACATTAGTGTAGTGACTGCAAAGACTTCATTTACAAAAACACGTCGATTTACCCCGTAAAGCCTGTCCATAAAAAATTAGTACATGTGGCATAGATGGTACTCTCTGACAACTTCGAATGAAACCGATTCCAAAAGAAAAAGTTTCGTTAGCGAATCCGTTACCTTCAATCCGCCGCCACAAGAGCTGCGCACGCTATCCACTGCACTACAGATACAGACTCTAAATGCATACAAACGCATCTTATATGTTTTACACTTTCCTTTTGGTGTGTTCTTCGTCATCGGAGTAGTGTTGCCCTCCTGGAGCGGTAAAGTAGTTCATCATTAGATTGGCCTCCGCTAATAGCACCTGCAACGCATACTCTTGCCCATCGGCTCAATTCGGCGCATTTTCAGTACAGTTGCAATTTGGTTATTGCCTTAACGCACCGTGAAGTGGCAACCTTAGTCCAAGCGTTGGTCCTTCTCATAGCGTCCATCAAAACCAAAAAAAAAATAGCCATGCGACACAAGGTTGCCTCACTTACATGTTATAGCGCGTTCCTCGCTTACTCGAGCCCCGAGAAACACAGCGGCCTGGTTACAGAGGTGACACGACGCGCTTTCTTAGATACAACGAAGTTCAATCCCACTTTAATAGGCAGAGGAATGGTGCCCTTAGCCAGATTTCTGTGTCGAATAAGCTACGCTCATCTTACTATCACGCGTCTTTCTGTGAATATGCTTTGGCAGTTAACATCTACAGGTACCACAATAGTTTGTTCAATAAATTTATCATGGATGTTGGTCGTCGATATGCAGATGTACCAAGCGTCAAAGAGGATAGATCTGCATTGAACGAGGCTACAGCTTCCAAGCACCACAACGTACATTAGGCGAACTCTCCTTTATCAATGTACAGTAAAAATTTGATTGGCCATGTAAAGGCGCGTTTTACTTTCGTGCTGAATGCCGATTTCTGCGACAAAGGATCACGCATGTTTATTCATGAATGATTGCTGTTATATTTTTCATAATAAGCTTTACGCTTTCTTGCATATATATTCAGGCTTGTTAGTACTATTATTTTCTTGTTTGCTAAAAGTCCCAGCACTGTTTCTGGAGCATAACATATTAAGATTGTGCGAATATTACATTGCTGTATTATGATTTTTTCAATACTTTTTCTTAAAAAATGTATAATTTGTGGTGTTAGGGGCGTAGTACATTGTTTACACTCATTGTATTGGTAATGTAACGCACAGTTCAATGAACACTTTTGATAAGCTAACGTAGGCAGGGTGAACTTGTGCCCGAGAATAATAACGCAGCTAGAGCGAACTCTCCTAATTTTCTCGGGGATCCACTTTTGCCTCTTCCTCCACGTTCTTCTTTTTTCCAACATGGGTCGCGCGCAGCTGGGCCCCGCAGGCTCGTGCGTCGCAAACCATCTGGAGGGAACAAGTATCGGTTAGCGCGCCTAACTTGTAGTCACATTGTGTCATTGCCCCACCTTTACAGAGTGAATCGTCCCGATGCTTTTGTCAAACTAATTGCTGGTGGTCATTCACAACACCTCGTCGTGGATGTTGTTAACGTCAAATAACGTTGTGTCCTCGGCGTTTAATTGCCTTCGTGATGCGGTTTCATTCTGACAACATGCACAGTTTCCGTGCGATGCCGCCGTCGGGATGAAATATCCTGTCCCTCTGGCATAACTTCGTAGTTGAGCGAGCCGACGTGGTGGAGCACTCTGTACGGAGCGAAATAGCGGGGAAGCAGTTTTTATGACAGGCCACGTATTCGTACAGGAATCCACATCCATATTCTGTCTCCTGGTGCGTACTGGATGTTCCTTTTTCGCAAATTGTATCGGTGCGTGTCGGTTTTCTGCTGTTGGAGAATGCGATATCGTGCCAGCTGTCTGGTATCTTCTGCTTTTTGTATGTAGTCGTAAACGTCATAGTCATTCTCGGGCGTCTCGTCAATAGGTAACATTGCATCCAGAAGTGTCGTTACCGTCCAGCCAAAAACTAGTTGGAATGGCGTCTTGCGTGTTGTCTCTTGCATCGCAGTGTTATAGTCGAAAAGTACATTGGGTAATATTTTATCCCAAGTACGTTGTTCTATATCAACGTACATTGACAACATATCAGCAAGCGTTCTGTTCAGTCGTTCGGTAAGACTATTCGCTCGAGGATGATATGCCGTTGTTTTCCTTTGACTGGTGTGCGTCAATTTCATAGTAAATTTCATCAGGTCGGCCGTAAATGCAGTTCCTCGGTCTGTGATCAACGCTCTTGGAGCTCCGTGCCGCAGTACGATGTTGAAGACGAAGAATTCTGCTACTTCAACGCCTGATCCTTTAAAAAGAGTCGCTGTCTCAGCTTATCAGGGTAAATAGTCGGTCGCAACTATTGTCTACCGTTTTCTTGATAACGACGTAGGAAATGGGCCCAGTATGTCTATTTCCACTTGTTTTAATGGGGCCTCTGGTGTTTCTGTCAATTGAAGGAGACCTGCTGATTTTAGTGGTGGGGTTTTACGTCTTTGGCAGTCCCGGCAGGTTCTGACATAGTGTCTTACAGAGCTAGACTTCGGCCAGTAGAATGTAGTGCAGATGCGTGCTAACGTTCTGCTTACTCCTAAATGTCGAGCTGATGGATCGTCGTGGCAAGCCTGCAAAATCTGTGGTCGCAGAAGTAAAGAAACAACAAGCCGGAATATCGCTGTATTGTTTTCAAGATTCCTTTTATACAGGATGTTGTTTCGTAGGACACACGCTGACAAGCCACGGACATAAGGTCATGGAACATTGACAGACAGTCCTTTTAGGTACTTGAACAAGAGGAGTATCTCAGGGTCGGATCGCTGAGATGTGCCATCTCTGACGATGTCACAGTTCCCAAGAATACAAAATTTTTACCGTCCTTGGTGGAAGCAGAAGCAGCAGGTTGAATCGGAGCACGTGACAAGAAGTCCGCATCACTGTGCTTGCAACATGACTTGTACACAAGCATGATATCATACTCCTGTAATCGCAGGCTCTATCGTGCAAGCCGTCCACATGGGTCCTTGAGATTAGCCAGCTAGCATAGCGAATGATGGTCGCTTATAGCTCGAAAAGGCCTACCATATAAATATGGTCGAAACTTGCTGATAGCCCAAACCACGGCAAGGCATTCTTTCTCGTTCGGTGAGTAGTTCGCCTCAGCTTTCGAAAGAGTGCGACTGGCATACGCGATTACTCATTTTCGTCCGTTTTGCCATTGAATGAGCACGGACCCAAGGCCTAAATTGCTTGCATTCATGTGGATATCGGTTTCCGCTTCCTCGTCAAAATTCGCCAGAACAGGATGGCTTTGAAGACACTTGCGTAGTTTATTGAAGGCATCCTCTTGTTCGGCAAGCCATGCGAAAGGCATTTCGTCTTTTGTGAGCCGCGTCAGTGGTTCAGCGATTCGTGAAAAATTTTTAACGAACCGTCGATAACAGGCGCAAAGACCTAAAATCGCGTAAGAGCCTTTTTGTCTGTTGGCTTCGGAAATTTCGCTACGACCTCAGTTTTTGCAGGGTCAGGGCGGACGCCTTCTGCACTGATGACATAGCCGAGAAAAAGGAGCTCACGCAAGCTGGAATGACAATTCTGCTGTTATGTTGTCAAGTCCGCCGCTTTGATCACAATGAGCATGGCCCGGAGCCTTTCCAAATGTTGCTCGAAGGTAACAGAGAAGACTACAACATCGTCGAGATAAATCAGGCATGACTGCCATTTCAGACCACAAAGCACTGTGTTGATGATCGATTGGAATGTGGCGGGTGCTGAACAAAGGCCAAAAGGGAGTACCTTTAACTCGTGTAAACTGTCCGGTGTTACAAACGCTGTCATTTCGTGATCTCTCGTCAACTTCTATCTGCCAATATCCACATTTAGGATCTATAAGAAAAAATACCTGGCATTTCGCAGCTAATCCAGAGTGTCATCAATTTTTGAAAGGGGATAAACATCCCTTTTGGGGACGGTGTTCAGATTCTGGTAATCAATAAAAAAACGAAGGGTTTGGTCTTTTAATTGCGAAGTATTTCTTAGCGAACATCGGAAATTTTGGACATGTCTACCTATCTATCTAGCCACCTAGGACTTTCAGCGGTCCTGGCCTCTTCGATAACAGTATTGATACCAAACTTGGTAAGGCTTAACATGACTGTATGAGGAATATATCTGACTAGTTATAAGATGAAGGTCACGAAATGGATGTCATGAATGTCATAATTTACATTTCATGGACCTGCAGCTCTTGCGGTGGTTTCGTTCACATTACATGTTGTAAAACTGGTATGGTATGACATGATTGCATGCCGACCACAAGCGACAGACCCTAACATGAAAATTATTACATGCGTGTCATGTAACGACATGACTTCATACCAAGCTAATGATGCGTTCGCAGGCGTTCCGCTAGCGTCACTTATACCAAACTTGGTATTACATAACGCGAATGAATGACGAAGATATGTGACTGGTGCAGACATGATAATCATGAGATGCTTGTCATGTAACAACGTGTCTACATTCCACGATCATGATGCGCTGGCGGCCGTTTCGCTAGCATCACTTATACCAAATTTGGTATTACGGGACGTGAATGGATGACGAAGGTATGATTTTGGTGCGAACATGATAAACATGAGATGTGTGTCATGTGACAACATGACTACATGCTACGCTCATGATGCGCTCACGGCTGTTTCGATAGCCTCACAAGCACCAAACTCGGTATTACGTGACGCGAACGGATGAGACAGGTAACTGATACATACAAACCTGATAATCACGACATGCGTGTCATGTAACCACATGACTACATGCCACACTCATGATGCGCTCGTGGCCGTTTCGCTAGCTTTACATATGCCCAATTTCCCATTAGCAGCCATTGGCATGTACATTGAGCACTATCAGACAGAAGGAGGTTGCTACGTTATACTCGCTGGGCGTAACCTCCTTGGTTTTAGAAAGGTTTAGCGAGCGTTGGGCCGCAGTGCCATGAATACATTGAACTACTATATTCAATGAACTCGAGGTGGTAAGAGGTGGGAAGTAGACCCGAAACGCAAGCCGTAAGAAAGTGTGCGTGTGCCAACTCTCGCTTAGTCCTTGGAATGTCCGCTGGATGGCGGTGCTTCTATATGGGGGATATACGACAAAAAGAAGCGAGATGGTGGTACTTGTAGTTTTTATTAAATGGATGAACGGACACACAGAGAGATGCATGGATGGAAGCATGAACGGACGCAAGGGCGGATGCATGGACGAAAGCAGGGACAGATGCACGAACAGACGCATGCACGGACGGGCGGATGGATGCATGGACGGTCACACAGACGGACGCATGGATGGACGGAAGCAAGAACAAATGGACAGACGAATGCTTCGCCCCACTCTCCATCATTCACTACGTGGATATGCTGCCAATTTTTTTCTTGGTCCCTCTCGTCGACTTCAATCTGCCAATAGCCACTTCGAAGTGTGGCAGTTTCGGCAAGTTGGTATGACATGACGAGTTAGAGCGCGAGAATAGAAGGACAACAAGGAGTCCTTCTTGTCTTTTCGTCGCTTTGTTCTCGCTCTATAACTATGGCCATGCCAACAGCTAGTCTTGAGGTCCATCGAAGAAAAGTACCTTGCATTGTGAAGTCGATCCAGGGCATCGTCTATCCGGGGGAGAGGATGCATGTCCTTCGTTATCTTCTTCAGGCGGCGATAGTAGACGCAGAAGCGTAGGGATCCGTCCTTTTTCTTCACTAACACAACGGATGACGCCCATAGACTTTTTCACCGCAGGACAATGTCGTCATGTAGCATTTCGTCGACTTGCTTCTTAAGAGCATCGCGTTGTCACGTCGACACTCTGTACGGGCCCTGTGGGTTTGTCCTGGCACTCTTCTCTGTTAGGACGCGATGTTTTCCGACCGGAGTCTGTCGAACTTTTGACGAAGATGAAAAACACTCCTTGTATAGTCGAAGCCAAGTTTTGAACTGTTCTTGTTTATGCGTCGGAAGGCTTGCGCTAACGTGGAAAGCTAGCTGACAAATTTGGTTCGTAGTAAGAGCTTCGGTAGACTCCGCGAGGGCGAAAGGGTTGCTGGTTTCCACTATGTCTTCGATACAGGCAACTGTGGCTCCTTTGCTCACGTGTTTGTACTCGTTGCTGAAATTTGAAAGCATCACTATGGCTTTTCCTCGTCGCAGTTCGGCTATTCCTCTGTCGGCACAAATATCGCGGTTGATCAACATGTACTGGTCACCTTCAACAACGCCTTGCTTATATGTTGATATCTGTGTGCCCACAGAAATTCTGATGATAGAGAGAGAGGGAACAGTGACTTGTTCTTTCAGAATATTTAAAGCGCGCTTTCTTGAAGGCGTGTATGGCAGCAAAGCTTTTTCTGTTGATAAGGTTATCGACTTTGATCTGAAAATGATGACTGCATCGTGAAGTCCAGACCAAGAATGATGTATCTGGAGCAATAGTGATGGTGAAGATTTGTGGGGTTTAACGTCCCAAAACCACGATATCATTATGAGAGACACCGTAGTGGAGGGCTCCGGAAAGTTCGACCACCTGGGGTTCCTTAACGTGCACCCAAATCCGAGCACACGGGCATACAACATTTCCGCCTCCATCGGAAACGCAGCCGCCGCAGCCGGGATTCAATGCCGCGACCTGCGGGCCAGCAGCCGAGTACCTTACTCACTAGACCACTGCGGTGGGTGGCCCTAGAGCAATGTTGTGCGACTACAAAGTTTGTGGGGTAAATTCCTTTGTTAAGAGAGACTCTCGTTATGTATATTCCTGTTGGCGTCACTAAGTGACCTGCAGCTGTCTGGTATCTCAGGGCCTTCCCCCCCGGCCTTTACTTCCTTCAAGCTCGTGGGGAAAGCCCCGCTGATATCAGACGGAATAGTCGGCTCCGGTGTCGAATGGAGCTGTCACATTGTGACCGTCGGTAAGAACGTTGAGGCCGTTAGTTCGTCGTCTGTAGTTGCAGTTGGGCCGTGGCATCGAGTCACGACTGCGTCGGCTTAATCTGACGCTTTCGTGTTGCGTCATTAGGTCGTCTTCGGGACGTGAAGTTTTGATGTCAGGGCTCACTCGGACTACCGTCGGGTTTTTAAGGTTTTGCCGTGGTGTTGTCGTCGGTAGCAGAATATCTTTAGTGGTTCGTCGTACAGCAACCGCCCCTCCATCGGTTCTCGCCTCAGTTTTCTGAAATATGCGGGCTAGGTGACCGATCACGGATTGGGTCAGAGTGCGGGCAGCGATGCGGCTTGCTGTAGCGGCTAGGCGAGGGGAAACGGTATCGTCATCGGGCTTCCCACTGTGTTCTGTTGACGTAATCAGCGATGTCGCGAGGCCTTTCGCCAAGCTGCGGACACGGCGTGTTGACGACACATCCCCGGAGCCCCAACTGTCGCTACTGGCTGCGCCGGTATGTCACTACTCGCAGTGGCGCTACTGGCAGGTGGCATTGTAGGTACATCATTATTCATGATGTACCTACAAGGATTAGAAGCAAAATTAGAGGGAAGTTGGCTGGGCTTCAACCTCTCTTTAGCCAAACAAGGAAAACTTATTGATCAGGCACTACCAGCATAAATGTACGCAGATGATATAGTGCTAATGGCCAACAACAAGGAAGATTTGCAGAGATTGATGGACATCTGCGGTAATGAGGGAGATAGGTTAGATTTTAGATTCAGTAAGGAAAAATCAGCAGTCATGATTTTCAATGACAACGAAGGTAGTGATAGAATACAGGAGGTCACGCTAGAGATTACACATAAATACAAATATCTGGGCGTATGGATAAGCAATGGGACCGAGTATCTGAGGGAACACGAAATATACGTGACGACTAAAGGTAACAGGAATGCAGCAGCCATGAAAAATAGGGCCCTGTGAAATTACAATAGGTATGATGTTGTGAGAGGAATATGGAAAGGGGTCATGGTTCCTGGGCTGACGTTCGGCAATGCGGTCTTGTGCATGAGATCAGAAGTTCAAGCAAGATTAGAAATTAAGCAACGGGGAATAGGTAGGCTTGCTTTAGGAGCTCACGGGAATACACCAAATCAGGGAGTACAAGGTGATATGGGATTGACATCATTTAAGGGCAGGGAAGCTAGCAGCAAGATAAAATTTGAGAAACGATTGAGAGAAATGGGGGAAGAGCGTTGGGCTAGGAAGGTTTTCAGCTACTTATACTTAAAGAATGTCGATACAAAATGGAGGAAGCGAACCAGGAAGTTGACTGGTAAATACTTAGAAAACAGCAGGTGGCCAAACCAAAAAGAACTATCGGTTAAGAAGAAAGTGAAGGAAACTGAGACTGACATGTGGAGAATGGGCATGATTAAGAAGTCCGCACTAGAGACCTATCGAACCTTTAAGCAGGAAATTGCCAGGGAAAGGATCTATGATAATACTCGGGGTAGTTCTCTACTGTTTGAGGCCCGGACGGGAGTACTGCGAACCAAGACATATCGAGCCAAATACGAAGGGGTAGACACAGTATGCAGTGCGTGTGGAGAGGAAGAAGAAACTGCCGAACACTTGATAATGTTCTGTAAAGGGTTTCACCCTATAGTTCAGGATGATGGCGCTGCGTTTTTCAAAGCACTGGGGTTTAGGGACCGGGAGGGCAAAATAGACTTTAAGCGGGTAGACGTAACTAGAAGGAGGTTATCTGATTGGTGGCTAAAGTCGAGGCACGAGTGAAAATTAAACTCTTCACTGCAAAGTACGAATCCTCAAACTCACTTTTTAAGAAAAAAATAAATATAGTTTTTGGTTCATTAGGTATTACGGCTTGGTGGCGCTAGCCACCGCCCGATCTAAAGGGTACAGCCATATCTATCCATCCATCCATCCATCAGCAAACGGACATTCTTCTCGGTCATGTCGGGGTCGGTGAGCCGGAAGAGACGAATCATCTCTTTTGCGCAGATTTTGACGCTTTCGTTCAGAAGCTGAGCCCGTCTTTCCAGCAAGCAAGCGGCCCTCTCTTTTCGGGTGACGCTCGAGAACGTTTCAAGGAAGGCGCCACGGAAGAGGTCCCAGGTTCGAAGTGACAATTTGTGGTTCTCGAACCAGGTCCACGCCGCGTCTTCCGCGTAAAAGTAGACTCGACGTAGATTTTCTTCCGAGTCCCTTTGGTTCAAGGCAGCCACTCGGTCATACGTCTATAGCCAGGCCTCCACTTGTTAACATCATGATCCGTGGAAGGCCGGTGGCTCTCTCGGCTTGTGCATTACCACCGCAGTGGGCGTTGGCACAGGGGTGGTCATGGGTGGTTCTGTAGAGGTGGCGGGATTGGGCTTGCCATTGTTATCGGGTAGTGTCCTGCACTCTGGAAGTATCCCTTGCTGCCTGCGGCTAGCTCTCTTATCATGGTTGGCGTCAACGTCCTTCAACACTATCACTTTTAGCGGCGAACAGAGCATCGACCATTAATCAACTGCTAAGCAGCGAAGCGTGTCGGCATTTATACCCTTGCCATTGAATGTTCTAGCGTTATCGCTAGCGGCGACGTAGTTTCTATAAAAATATGTAATGTTCACGAAGTGGGCGTTATCTTAGAAAAATCAATTTACTACAGTCTCGAAGCTCCTCAAACTCCGCATGGGCGTTTTGTGCTGAACGTAGTGTGACAGGGCGACAACAAATCTTGAGAAACGAACGTGGCATTATCATCTGTGATCATTGAGCCTATGGTAGTGTTTCAAGTATTTTAGTTACGACATAGCATACAATACTAAGGCGTACTTTTTCAGTTCTGCATTTTTACGATTCCTATTAAGTTCGACAAAACGCCATCTTTACATAAATTGTTTGAGTAAGTTAGTCAGTAAGGAACAATCATCCTATATAGATCGTCACATTTAAAGCAAACTGACTTCATGAACCACCCAAAAGTATATCTTCCAATAAAAGCACAGATTTATTTGATTTATCTCTGGGGTATTTTCGCGCTTAGGCTGATCGTAGATTTCTTTTTCGTAAACATGATTCACTATAGCTAGTATCTTTATTTACAGTGTGCCTGTATTTCTTCAAATAACTTTGCGACAGTTGAAAATTTGTTGTGCTTCAAAGACTATGATCTTGAATTCTTCCACAACTTCTCTTTTCTAGGCGGCACGTTTCCAAAATTCCCAAAAGCCTTAATTTGTCTATGAGATGTGCAATACATTCTAAATCAAAGCTGCTTGATTTTGCTTGCAGCAATCGAGCCGCGTAGTGTACTTTGTGGAAAAGAATAGCACAATCTGGTTCTGAAGATATGAAATATATCCTTCACAAGCCAGCCCAACGCAATCAAATCTTAACATGACATTTGTTTGTGACGTGCACATACTGAAAAGGCAGAGTACAATTGGTCTGACTGAGTAAACAACAGAAAAGTGCCCTACTTGTGCAAGTAAAGTCATCGATCATTCAAGAAAGTATACACTGAATGATATTTGGTCTTTTTTATTCAACAACATGACAATTCTATTTTTTGAAGATCTCCACAATTGTAAGGCCATACAGATGGGACATGGAGTTGGCAGAGCTCTTTAGGGCCATGCGGCGCAAATTAACAAATCTTTAAAATATTAAATTTTTTATTAAACGAACAAGAAGGTTTTATAAGGGAGGGAAAGTAAAAATTACTCATGTGTTGCAATTTATTGCATTATAAGTATAAATATTTCTCGAAAAAAAAACACTGCAACTAGTTTACAGACCAGCATTTGTAAATTATTGTAATGAACTTGCTATACTTTTTGAGCCTTCGAAGCTTCGAAGGATTTGAAGCTTCGAAGGGTTTTGAAGCTTCGAAGGGTTTTACCAGAAAATTTTGAATTATCTGCTGGCTGCGTCCATCCGTCAATCGGGATGTCTGTCTGTCTGTCTGTCTGTCTGTCTGTCTGTCTGTCTGTCTGTCTGTCTGTCTGTCTGTCTGCCTGTCTGTCTGTTTGTCCATCAATCCATCCATCCATCCATCCATCCATCCATCCGTTCATCAGCGTGTCCGTCCTTCTTTCTGCATGTCCGTTTGTCTGTATGTGTTTGTGACCACCAGTCCATCCATCTGGTGATCACTCCAAGTACAGTCATCTCGCAAATTTTTGTCATATATTCATCGTATACAAGTACCGCCATCCAGCGGCCATTCCAAGGACTAAAGCAAGAGGTGTCTGCTACATACACGAGACGCATGATCCACGCCTTAAGGAGCTTCGTCCCTAAAATATTGTCCCTTAAAGTAATGTTGCTACGACAGACCTATTCTTCCAACAGATTATAACATATTTATTTTGAAGCAAGGACCACAGTATACATGCGGGTATTGTTTGCGAAATAACCATTGATGCATTCAGCTACTATTTTTGCGCGCTGATAGAATATGTTGGCATGCTACATTGAATATTTTGCGTAGCAATATCATAAAGTAATTTTCACTAAAATGAACCATTTCGATTAGGCTACAAAATTCGGACGTAACTTACCGACTGACCCGCGAAACGTCTCAAAAACAGTATGCGATCGCTATGAAGTGATGGATGAAATAGGTTACTCGAAACTGATCGGAAGAACTCATGCATGCTCTTAAAGAGACATATTCGTTAGCAAGTATGCTAGTTTTTCGGGCAATGATGATGATATTTGGTGCTTTTTGACGCAAGGGCCATTTGATGGCCAAGAAGTGCCAGTTCATTGGACTAAAGTTGTGGACAATGGTTTTGAATAGTGGCTGTATAAGGGCCTTAAATTTCTCGCGCTAAGACGGGTAAAAACATAGAAGTAACAAAATCATGACCATGTCGTGAAATGTGTGTTGTGTCAATGAATGACGAAACTTTGTGACAATAAAAGCCGTGGTGGACATGTATGGCATTTGCACAAGTGCCTGGATTGTTCACACCCTTGCATCGAAGGGCCGTGATGCAAGTGCTTTGTTCAGTGTAGCCACCGCAGCGGAGACCTTTCTAGAGAGATCGTGCTACGGGATTCCCGGGTATATCATATGAAAAGTACGTAGTTTTCTCGAAAAAGCTAACAATGATTAATGTGTGAAAAGTGGTTTTCTACCGACGAACAGTTTGGATGAAGTGGTATCTGTTGTCTGTAGGGTAATGGACAGTGTTGTCTTCTCAGCGTGTCTAACTGTTTACACTGGACTAAATTGTGAAGTACGGTGAGTGCTTCTCCACATCTATAACACAAAAGTGGATGACTACCAGACAAAAGAAATGAATATGTGGTGTATGTATGTCCTGTTCTTAACCTTGTAAGTATTAATACTCTGTGGCGTGATTTGGATACTGGCGGCCAATGACCAAGGCTTGATCACATGCAATTTATAACCTGTGTGTGTGCGTCCAATGTGCTCTACGAATAACCCCTGAGCTTTCGTTTTATAAAAATCTTTTTAGTCGAGTGCTGGAATTGGTATCGATGTATTTCGCGGTGACCTGACACACAGCAGACTACAGCATACTATTTTAATGTAAACATTCGGCAGAAGTCTGGTTGGTTATGAAACTGGGAGATCATTTAGACTCCAACCAAAAGTTTTGAAGAAACCCTACGTTTCAAAACCAACTTGGTTCCTTCCTCAGAGGCGACTGCGGAGCTACGTAGCAGCGGCGCCTTCAAAGCACTCGCGGGGCTGATAATGATCCCCCCCTCTCCCTTGTTTTTCCTTGGAGCGCAGCCCATGTGTATACACTGGGCGAAGGGTTCCGAGAGAGCGGTTGATGTTATGGGCTGTTCTCTGTATGTGCCACGACTCGACTATTAACCTTCTCCTAATTTTAGAATTGCTTTCAAGGATGGCCGTCGCTTCAAAATTCATTCGGTGATCCAACGTTGCCGAACACGCTGAGATGTTCGATTACCGAATTCAGTGATGTTTGGAGTTCAGTGATATTTGGAGCTCAGCTAAGCTGAAAGTTTGATTGTATGCTTCGTGTTTTGTACATTTGTGTTCTAGTTTCTGCTTTTCAATTCGTGTTTTGTATCTATGAAACGGTGCACTATAGTATGACGACCTGGACACTTGTTTGAAGTGTGTGCCGAGGAAGTATGCTTGATCTTTCAAGCTGCCACCTTGTGTGCTTACGAGAAAGAGTGAATGTACGTGTCTTCCTGCTATCCCCCTGACCACGTTCTAGACTTTAGCCTCGTGTGTGTATGAACTGATGCCTGATATAAAGTTATGCCAACTTTCTCTTCTGGCCTGTCGGCGCTTCTTCCTGCATGAGACTTTATGTTTATAAAATTTGTAAGATTCACTGCTGTCGGGGAGTCTCGAAACAGCTTCTATGCTTTCTTTTGATTTCTACGTGCATTTCGACACTCACTGTTCCACCAAGGGACGTGTCGCCTGGTGGACCATCTAGCTTGTGAGCTGAACTTTGTTGCACCATCAATAAGAACTGCTGTCAGAAAGTCTACAGCTGCATCTATACTTAATTGACATATGTCCGAACAACTTAAGCGGGTAGTTTCTCTGAACTTTTCTTCGTCCGCTCTGTCCGTCGGCCATCTGGGAACATGTGGACGACCCTTGTCCATTGGTGTACTTAGAATGATCGGAAAGTGTTCACTTTCAAAATGATTGTTGATCACTTTCCATTGAAGCAGGGGTAGAAGCGATAGAGACACAATGCTGAGATCTACGCATGAGTAGGGTTTGTTGGTGAGGTTAAAGTATGTTTTGTTCTTTCCTATTCAGCAGACACGCACCCGAAGAAAGGAGGAACTGTTCAATTAGGCGACCTCGTGCATCACAGTCAGAGTCGCCGCATAGACCATTGTGTGCATTTAAGTCCCCAAAGACCACAAAAGGTTCCGGTACTTCATCTATCAGTGACTGGCAATCGTGTTTTTAGAGACGGTACCGTGGAGGTATGTAACGAGAGCAGATGGTGACAAGTTTCTTCAAAAGAACTGCTCGAACAGCCACTGCCTCAGGGAATGTTTGTTGTAATACATGTGTACACAATACGCTTTAATCAACTCTAATGCCCACACCCCTAGATGACGCTTCAGCGTCATTGCGGTCTTTTCTTACCATTTCATACTGACGTAGAAAATTAGTGTTCCTGAAAAATAAATTCGTCTCTTGTACACACAACACTTTTGGGAAATAATCGTGTAAGAGTACCTGCATATCGTCGAGGTTTCTAAGCAGTGCTCTGACGTAACATTGTATTATATATGTATACATTATGAGTGTAAATGAATGGTGTGTGTGCTAAAGAAGTATCGCGTTAAGTCAGGAGCCCTTGTCAGGCCCCATGACCATGGTTTTTTTTTACTTTCTGGCGCACTGCCGAAAACACCATTGGTTTTGCTGTTTCGTCCATGACCTCGGATGAGGGGCTGGATGCCCGCTCGCGGTCCACACGTGGGGGCACAAAAGTCTTAGGGCTATCTGTCAAAACAGAGGCCCTGGGGCTTCAGGTCCGCAGGCCTGCAAGCCTTTTGGTGAGGAATAGCCTGTGCTGCTTCCGCTGAGGGGGCGAATGGAGATGCCGCCCATCCACATTGAGTGGTATGTGCGGGTGCCTCAGATTTGGGTAGCACTGCCCCTTTTCGTGCGACCTTTGCAAACGAAAGATCCTGCAAAGGCGCGCCTTCCCAAATTAGATATTTCCATTTACTTTGAGTGTAAGTATTTTTATTTCGTGTTTCCATGGAGGAAATGTGCGAGAGTATGCGGGTGTCCACAGTTGCAGTTTGCGCAGTGGGGAGTTTCTTCTTCCGAACTTTCTGTAGCGTGTTCGTGCGAACTACACCTTTCACAGGTTTCATGGCCGCGGCAGCTCCGAGAGTCATGGCCGAAACGCTGGCACTTAAAATACCGCCGGGGGTCTGAGATGTAGGGTCTGAGATGTAGACCTTAAACGTCAAGTACCCTGTTTCGATGTATTCTGGAACTGTGCTTGTGCAGAGTGTAAAAATGAGGTGCTTTGTCGGCGTTTCTTTGATATCACGCCTGATAATTATTCTCTGAACATGCGTTAAGTGCTGTTCGTTCCATCCCTCAAAGATCTCACTCTCTGTCAGGTGGATTAGGTCTTGATCGGGCACTACGTCTCGGGAAATGTCCAGGAAACCGTACGGTGTGGCTGATACGGGTCTGGTTCCAAAAGAGGTGGAAGTTAAAAAATTTTCGTACTAGGCCTTGCTTTGAACTTCGAGATGATGGTCTCCCCTAGCCATGCGTGTAGCCTTATAATCTGTACCAAGGGTAATGGTGAGGCATTTTGATACGACAATTGGGAAGATTGTTCTCGCATTCTTTTGTGTTTCAGAGTGAACTACATGAATGCGCAGGCAGATTTCTTTGGGTTTTAGGAAGACATTCAGCATTCCTTCGGCGCGCTCCTTCTTAGAGGGAGAACAGTCAGAAAGTTCGCGGAATAGAAAAGAGACCACAAAGTATAGATTAAATCGGCAGCCAACTCAGCTGCACACCACGGAGCCTAATATGGGGATTCAGCAGTGCAATTATAAAAAAAAACGCAAGGCCTGCGTGGTAGGTGCAGTGACAGCGAAAGCTAGAAGAGTGGCGTTTCAGAGACTTTTCAAAACACTCATTGGGTACCTACTGGAAGCACACTTGATTGGTACCCACTAGGGTATTACTAATAAACTTTTGGGTCGTAGGCCAGCATTTGCTAGGATATTTTTCGTCATTCTTCTGTTAAGCTTAGTATGCGCTAAACACTTCCTAGGAATTTTGCGCCATTTGTCCATGCAGTGGCTAATTACGATGAGGAATTATGGCTGAAGTGGGTAGGTGCCACAGCTAATAGGGAAACAAGCACAAGCATTTGTAAAGGGTCATCGGACGTTCCACTCGTTACGCTAGTCGCATAGTGCGACGACTGGTTGTTCTTTCTCTGTTGCAAAAAAAGTATAGGTCGTAATAACGCGATTGGTTTCCCGATATCAAGCCTGCCTAAATCAAGTTTAACAACCAGTCACAAGCACCGTAGTGGCACAGTGGTACAATACTGGGCTGGCGCCTAGCGGACCCGGGTTAGAGCTCACTGTGCCATTAGTGCTAGCTCATGCCTGCCTCAGGCAAATTTGGCAAGAAGTTACAAGCACCGACGTAACTCAGTGGTAGAATATTCGGCTGGCACCCAGCGGCCCGGATTCAAGCCCCACTGTGTCATTGGGGCAGGATTTTTTTCTGATTTTGCGCAATGTGGTTACGGACACTGGCGGCAGCGGCGGCGGCAGCGGCCAGCTGTACAAAGCCACTCTAACCCAATGTTATGTGACCAAGAGAGGGCACATAAACAAGGTTAATCCTTGCCGCCTGCAAGATAGAAGTAAACAAAAGGAGGAGATGAGAGGAAAGATTGAAACAGAGAAAAGACGAGCATGTAGGAAGAGAGAGATAGGAAAAGGCGACTGCCGGTTTCCCCTGGGTGGGTCAGCCCTGGGGTGCCCTCTACGTGAAGCCGGGGCCAAAGGGGTGTGTTGCCTCTGCAGGGGGGCCTTAAACGTCCCTCACTTGGCGTCGGATCAACCCCTAGGATTTCCTTTTCCTCGCACAAGGCAAAGCCACGCACGGCTAGGCTTGGGAGAGGTCGAAACCGTCTCTTAGCTCGGGTCCTTGGTGTCGCTAGACACCAAACGCCTGCTTGCACAGACGCCCCTGCGGGGGTTTTGCGGGTGAGTGCAAGTGCGAGTGCTTTTGGCGCCCATGCTTTGTTTTCGCCGGGAGCTCAGTTAGTGCTCATCTCCACGCAGCTCTTAAACATGAACACCATAGAAGCGAAAGCAGCGGCGCGGAAAGCTAGCAACGTAGGCTGACCGCCAAGTAGCGGTGAGAGCTGGGGAGTCCGAAGAAAGAAGACAGCGTCGGCAGCAATCGCACGCAAGCGCTAGCATTGAATAGGGGGTGGTGGCAGCGGCAAATGCTCGCGCAGCTGAAACAAAGCGGGCTCGTTGACAAAAAGATACAAAGGTGAGAACCTGCGAAGCAGAACGGCATGCAAGTGGCGGCAAGAGAACCTCCAATCTGAGCGCGTGCGGGAATCAGCAGTGAAGCGCTGAAGGAAGTCGCAAACGAAGGTTTGTGGCACTAACGCAGTACGCATTGCGCGATCACTCATTCGGTCACGGCTGTAAGGTACGCAACGACCTGTGGTTTGACAAACCCCTCACCACCATAGCCTCTATCTGCAAAGACAAGTGTCACGACAATGCCATCGCTGTGCTTCAACGAGAGTTTTCTCTCGGGGAGTGCCAGCAGAGGAACGTGCCCGACTACGCGGCCTTCGATGTAGCAAACACCTCAAACGCCTGCTTGTCAACTAGCCATAGTACAAAGGTCTCGCCAAAAGGATTCACGGCTTCTCCTGATTAGTTCTTAGCCAGTTACTTTATAATAATTCACTTCAAGGAGATGACCTACAATTTTGTAGTTGTTTTTATGCAAGTCAGGCACGTGGTCTGCAGAGTAAATCTTTGAATACAGAAATTCACCAATTTCTTCAGAAGCACATTTATGCTGTTGACAAATAATATAAATTGTCTGTAAAGTCAGATAATTCATTCTGTAAACGTTTTTGTACTGTTACACATAACTTATAGACTTCTGCTAGAAATCTACACTTGCCCAATTGCAGGCTCCACGGGTTTCACGCAGCGAAAACGTACTTTGGGATTCCAGAACCAAAAACTTTCCTACAAGTTTCATGTCTGATGGTGATTTAGATAGGCCACCAAGCACATGGGCCCTACACCTAGTCTACAAAAGCCACTGTCACTGTGGAATCACTTGGAGCATGTCTCCACAACAATCAGGGCTTTGAGATTCCCCTTTTTGCACTGCTTCGTTACTCAATTGTATGCAATGAGCGTTCGTTTTGTTCACCATTGTGGTCCTTCAGTGCCATGCCTGGCACACGCACTGTACATTTGCCTAAATTATTCATTATGCCTCTTATTGTACTTGTTATGTATCGATTTCTGCCCTTCTAGTCTTCTGCTCACGTCAGAAGGCGTTCAGCGAAACCTCGCTCATATTAGAAAAAGATCGTTAACATACCTCTCAAACTGTTGCGAGGGCTGTATGCTACGTTGACCTGGGCCAAATTAAATAATGGCAGAAATGACCCATCAATAAAAAGAAAGCTCTACGGATTCATTACTAACCTCCAATTAAACTTAAAATCTCTTGTACAAAATTACGTCCTATAGGTAGATTTTTTAAATATGTGCGTCTATCCCCAACGACTAATAAGCAAACATTGTCGTCTTAACATGAACTCTTTAATGCCCCTGTCACACGAGAAAGTTTAATGCCACTATAGTGTAATGCCATGCGACACATCGATTGATATTAGGGGAAGTGGGCTGCTACACGAAAAGAAGTAATGTCATTTGTAAATGATGACAATCGCAATGTCGCTAAGACCGGACTAAACAAAAAAACTCACAGCGTGTGTAGAAAATCATTTATGTATATTAAGTGTTATTAAAAATGTTTCCACATAGATGACATTGAGGTTAAAAGGTTAATATGCAGTTTTTAAAATACCAAATGTAACGCTCGCAGCTAATACGAAGTCAAGGTGAAACTGGAGCCGCTATCGCTTTTGTGTTCACGTGGTAAACGTTGAATATGGCTTAGATGGCGGAGTGCGAGGAAGCCGCTGCCACTTCTCGCGCCGATCGGATAAGAAGTGCTTCAAATCCGCTTCTTATCCGATCGGATAAGAAGCGGATAAGAAGCGTGCCAGGCATGTTAACCAAGAAAGGCCGCTTGACATCGAAATTGAAGAACAGGCTAGTCAGTCACGAGATATTGAAGAGCGGCTATAATCGACCTCCTTTACAGTTTCCGCGGTAATGGCAGTGGCGTCCACCATTCACAGAGAACGTTGGAGCTTCCAGCGCAATGAACGTTGGTTTGAGGCCACTCTGCCACATCTAGGAGACGACAACTTCAGGCAAGACTTCCGTGTTTCGTCGATGACGCCCCGATACCTGATAGAGTCATGCAGGTTATCGCATGAGTGCCAAGAAACAAACACTAGGGAGACTATTTCCGTGGAGAAGAGGGTGGCCATGGGGTTGTATCATCTTTGCTCCTCTGTCGAAGATAGGACCATTGCCGACCTGTTTGGCTTTGACAGGTCCACCATTAATACTCTTTTCAGAGTATTCTGCAAAACAGTGGTAGACCAACTCGAAGATGAATGAATAGGGATAGTGACGCTAAGGCAGTTGGAAATGCACATCAAGGAGTGTTTCTCCGTAATGGTTTCCCGCAAGCTGTGGGTGCCAGCGACGGCTGTCATTTCACCACATTCCCGCCAAAGGAGCACGCAGATGACTACGACAACTACAAAGGATGGTGGTTACTGTCTTCTTATAAAATTCAACAATAAAGTTGTTATTAGCTGTTGTTGTGCCCGTGATTTGAAATGTTGTGCATAACACTTTATGCTGCTCTGACAATATCTTCCTTTATTGACGTCACGCGTTCTATATCCTATTCTTGTTTATGCAGCTGAGTAACGTTACGCAGAGTAGTTTCACAGAACAGCCCCAGTCTAGCTGTTGAGGTGATGTGTGAAGCATCCTTAATGACAGGTACAATATAAGAACGGCACAGTATATTTTGTTATTACAAGTGTCGTCATATTACCCTGATAAGCAGATATTATAATGTGTGTTTGGACTTCGCTTTTCACAGGTACCGAATAATACTCCTTGCAGTTGTTGACCACCGCTAATGCTTCAAGTATATCAATGAGAGCGCTCAGGTAATTGTCGTGACGCCTATGTATATGGACGGTCATGGCTTTGTGAAGAAAATAAGAGTGTAGCATTCTGGCATCTCCTGGGGCCTTCATTGAAAACTGCCTGGTGGAACATGTCATACTATGCGACTAAGCCTCTCCTTCACACAAAAATTACTGAAGTCATTCCCATCTGCTTCACCTAAATTCATTGAGTCTATCTTCAATTACAATTTGTTCAAAACAAGGCGTATTGTGAAAAATGCCTTCGGTAGGATGAAGGCACGCTTCCATTTCATAGTGAAGAGAACGGAATGTAAACTGGCCAATACACCGCCTACTCTAAGGCAAAAAAGTGGTAAAAGGGTGTGTGGTTCGTCCTTTTGAGGACTAATTGGGCTGTCACAACCATTATTCTCTTTAAGGACTAACGGTGCTGGTTTTAACAGTTAGTCCACACAGACGAACTCAAGAGAATAACATTTAATCCTCACATTTGCACCTTATAGAGCAACTGTTAATCCCCACATTTACACCCTACCGGGCAACCGTTAGTCCTCACAGTTGCACCTTGCCGAACGAACGGTTGATCCACTGAAATGCTCCCGTCAGATGGACTTTTTGTCCCTAGTTCACACATCGCTTTTTGTTTATTTTCCGCCAGACCTAATACTTTTTCGCCTGTTTTTCTCCACAGTGAGCAACGAGTTGCGCAGAAAAGAACATGCGAAAAATGTAGTTAGCCACCTATGTGTAACTGCTTTCGCAGTCACGGCAACAATGAAAGACAAAAGTGAGACATCGAAATCTTTTTTTCTACATACACATGAAGTTCCTCCATTCTTAGTGAAGTGTAGAAGTCCAGTCTCGTTGTAAAATCTTCTTCACTCCTTGGAGCTCCTCCGACGGAAGCGATAGATGACAGGCATTGCAGACGCCAGCGCACGCAGCCTTCTGCCTATTGTGTTCCCACGGCTGTGAGTGGAATAATATAGTAAAAATTGTTACACAGACGTGACAGAAGATGAAGATTCACGCTTATGACAAGTACGTGCACGTTAATATAAAAACAAGCGCTAAAATATGACACACAAATAACTTTACCTTGACATCTCGCACAGTCCTCCTGAAGCTGCTCTGACGTAAGAGATGGATGACAGGCATCGCAGACGCCAGCGACACGGTCTTCAGCAAGGTGTGTGCCCATGACTGCACAAGAAGTATGTAAAACAGTGAGTAAACGTGACAGAAGATGAAAACGAGGCAAGGTTCCCTTTGCGTTGCATAAGTCAGTTGCCACACTTTGGGGTGGTTGTTGCCTGACTGCCACCAAATTTAGTGGATAAATTTGCCCTGGTAGTTGTGGCTTCTCCGTGAGGGTTTGGTGTCGTCCATCTTGCATTTTGCGAGTGCTTGAGCTATGTTGGCCGTTTTAAGTAACAAAATGATCTTATAATGAGTTTCCCACAAGTCGGGGCGCGTTCTCTTGCTGTGTGCGCAGCTGTACAATTAAGAGATGAAGGCTTAGTATTAGGCACGCGGGGGAAAACTTATTAGAGTCCCAGCAGGCGGTGCGCTGCCCCCCCTCCCTTCTTTTTTTTTCACAGCTGATCGTGCCGCGTGGACCGCGTGCCACGAAAGGGACGCCACGCTTTCCCTAGCTGTGTCAGCACAAGACATATCGTTTGGACTCGTGTACATGTGACGAATAAACGTCCCAAGGCTTACTAATCGGGGTACTTCGGTTATGCTACAGCTATATACGTCTAGAAGGCTGCTTTATTGACGCAGTTAGAGCGAATTAAGCGTGACTCGCGCGTACCTGAAATAGGATCCCGCATAAGCATTCATTATTTGGAATTTCGGTCGCTTCTGCTTATTGCGGGTGGGGATCTGCAAGCGACGGTGGCTGGTCGGCGGGGTCCTATTTACAGGTAAGTGCGAGTCGCGCTTACTTCGCTTCAACTGCGTCGATAAAGCAGCCTTCCAGGCATTATAGCTGTAGCATATCCGACGTACCCTAATTAGCCAGCCTTGGGACGTTTATTCGTCACATGTACACGAGTCCGAACGAGATGTCTAGTGCTGACACAGCTAGGGGAAGCGTGGAGTCCCCGTCGTGGCACGCGGCACACTGAGCTGTGAAAAAAAAAGAAGGGGGGGGGCAGCGCACCACCTGCTGCGACTCTATTCACTTTTTTCCGTCGTCCCTAATACTTTGATGCGATCTCTTAATTGAACAGCTGCGCACACAGTAAGAGAACGCGCGCTTCGTTGCGTTAATTACGACGCACACACACTTGCGAACCAATTCATCGCACTCGCGAAATGCACGGCACATGACGTGGCGTTGATTCACTAACTCTGAAACACGATCTCTTAATTGTACAGCAGCGCAGACAGCAATAGAATGCGTCCCAACGTCTGCAAGTCACGGTTTATTCTACTATATAAAATGGCCTCTTATTGCACAGCAGCACACAGCAAGAAAACGCGTTCCAACGTCTGCAAGGGGCGGTTCGTTCCGTTAATTAAAACGGCGAGCATAGCTCATGCCCTCGAAAATGCATCGCAGATGACGACAAACCCTCACGGAGAAGCAACAATTACAGGCGCAAATTTCTCTGCCAAATTTGGCGGCAGTCTGGCAACAACTTATGCAACGCAAAACAGAACCTTGCCGAATACAAAGCGTATGGAAATACGTGCAAGGTGAAATGAAAACATAGGTGAGATACGACAGGCTAATAATTTCACCGTGATTTCACACATCGTCGAAGACTCATTTCGTGCCCCCTAGCGACAAAACTTAGTAGCGGCGGCCGCAGCCACAACTCCCAGAACCACCGTGCTCCCAACAAGTCGGCGACTCCTAAGCGAGCGACGTCGTTCAGCTCAAGCAAGCGAACGCGAGACCAAACACGGTGCTGCACGCGGAGTGTCTTTCGCCAGCAAACTTCGAACAGGAGAGCGAGCGTACGCTTGGCAGCCGCCACAAACAGCGCCGAGCTGGTTTGGAGCTAGCCTCGAAGAAATCGACGGTAATGTGGCCCTTTTCCCGCAAACTCGAGCGAATGCAGCGCGCAAACGCGAGCCCGCCGCCACGGCCAACGGATGGCGCGAAGCTGCTTGCAACCGACTGACTGGAAAGCCAACTGTAATGGCGACCAATTTTCAGTGAGTTCCGATGCTAGCAAAAGCGCCGCCAGCCCGTGCTGGTACACTTACAGCGCGCGACATACTACAACTAAGTTCTTTACGAGAACCCGCAACGCGTTTTCGATGACTCCCTACACAGCGACGAGGTCTCAGCCCAATATCATCAGTCCGGAGCTCATCGCGGCGGCGAAGACAGGCGAGCACTCGACGAGCGAGTGTACGAGAGGCCAACGGCAATGGCGACCAATTTCCAGGCGGTCGCAAAGCACAGGCGAACTGCAGACGCCGAAGCTGACCTTCGCGATGCATATCGTGCGTGCGATATACAACACGACCAAGCCCGTTGCCGGCAAGCGCGATACGTATCGCACAAGCGACAAGTAGAGTAGAATAAAGAATGATAACCTACTTGCCTTAAAATCCAGTGCTGTTCTCTGCCCTGAGTCGGACTGAAGTATATATCTGATAGGCCTGTTGTTTTCCCGGCTGCCATATTGGCCTTTCCAACTGTTGCAGTCGTTTGTTGGTCATGACTATATTGAGCCAGAGATATAGAGCGTGGCGTGGTGACATGTCGAGACCTGCTCCAGACTTCATGGGTGCAGCGAAACGTAAAACCAGCAGCCCACGCTTATCCAAGCGTATAGACAAGCACCATGTCGTAAATCTTAGATCGTCGAATCCAGGCCGCCGTGGTCGAGAACTCCGAGCGCGCGCAACCCGAACCGTCGCCTCCAAAATACGAGGAAAAACTGAGCGAGCAGAGGAGGAGAGGGAGGCCTGGTCACATTGGCATTGTTTTTTGCGCTGCCTACAATGCCCGGACGGTTCATCCCTTGGTTTCACGTGCTACGCTTCCCTCTGTGGTTGCTTCCCGATGGTCTATCCGTTAATCGCGCGCGCTATTGTTGGTCGTGACTATCTTGAGCCAGAGATATACAGCGTGGCGTGGTGACATGTCGAAACTTGCTCCAGACTTCATGGGTGCAGCGAAACGCAAAAGCAGCAGCCCACGCTCGTCCAAGCGTGCACACAAGCACCATGTCGTAAGTCTTAGATCGTCGAATCCAGGCCACCGTGGTGGAGAACTCCGAGCACCCGCAACCGGAACCGTCGCCGGCAAAAGACGGGAAAAAACTGAGCCAGCAGAGGAGGAGAGGGAGGCCTGGTCACATTGGCAATGCTTTTCGCGCTGCCTGCAATGCCCGGACGGTTCATCCCTTGGTTTCACGTGCTACGCTGCCCTCTGTGGTTGCTCCCTCTATCCGTTAATCGCGCGCGCCTATTGGGCTCCGTTACTCCTTTTTTGGGTAATTTTGCCTTGGAGTGCAAGCCATCAAAACAGTCTGTATCCTGCATAACATCTGCGAATCTTTCAGAAATGCTGTGGAACAACGCTGGGAATAGGATTCGCAGGACTTTCAGACATTGTACATGCAGCCCTGCCATACCACTATGGTTTCAACAGGACAAGGTAAAGAAGTACAAGCACCTGCCAAGTATCTTTAAAGCGTCACTCAGCGAAACATTCAGCCATCGTGAATGGCATTTTGTGTACAGTGCTGTGACCCCATGTTTTACAATATATCTGCAGGCAAGTGTGAATGTATATACCAAAGCATGAAGAAATTCTGAATTCTTGTGACTCTCTGTGAGGGCGATTCAGTACTGCTCATTTGGTACAAGGAAATCACACCAAAAGTCAAATACTCATTTGTTGCTTAAACGTGAGATCTCGCAGCACTGAGATGAGCTTTTGCTCGCGCTTCCCGGCT
The DNA here is from genome assembly GCA_013436015.1 of Rhipicephalus annulatus. Classification (NCBI taxonomy): domain Eukaryota; kingdom Metazoa; phylum Arthropoda; class Arachnida; order Ixodida; family Ixodidae; genus Rhipicephalus; species Rhipicephalus annulatus. The sequence goes on along the minus strand of WOVY01014998.1, from coordinate 46,709 downwards.
TCCACTTGGAGCTTCATCCGCAGCTGATTCTCCCGGTCTTTCGAGCGTTCTAGCACGTAGCGTAGGTTCCGGTGCTCCTCAATAAAATTCCTAAGCAGGCCAGCATGGCCAAATTGCGCTTTCGTCTTTTTTTAGCCCACTTTGAGGTTGCTTAGAATTCACTTACTCATTGCTGGCTGCTGCTCATGCTGGGGTGTCACCCGAGGCTAGGGCGTCAGCTGAGTCTGGGGCGTCAGTTGGTGCTGGGGTGTCAGCGGGGGCGTCAGGTTGGCTGGCTGGCAAATTAGGCATTTCAATGCTGGAGACCACCTCTACAATAGATGGCTCCAACTCGTCCTCTTGTGTTGGGCTGCCCAACTCCACTTCATGGATAATCTGCAATGAATTAAACAGGCAACCCAAGAGCTTCTAGAGGTTGCACTGCTAACTTCAAGCTTGAAAAGCAATCAGGTGTGCACTACATGTAGTTTTGTACTGTTTGTATCGAGTGTGTTGCCTGAAGCGAGCCCGTGCTATGCGCAAATGGTGCTCCGCGCAGGCTGTCACCCTTGCCCCTCACATGTATATAAGCACACTCGACTAAAGGCAGTGTTGGTTTTCCACCAACCCGAGGCTGTCCTCTTGCTTTATCGTATCGCGCGATGCATGGTATCAGAAGCGGCGAGTCACCGGTTTCGATAGGCGTCCCGGGGCACCTGGAAAGAAACAGCGATGAAATTTGTGAAGCCACCAGACCCGCTACGTTTTACATGGGGCATCAGTAGGAACTGGAAGTTGTTCATACAGAAATTCAATCTGTTCTTGGCCTCGTCCGAAACCACCGACAAGAAGCCTCACACGGAGACTGCGAAAGGTGCCCTTCTTTTGAGTATCGCAGGCGAAGAAGCCATCGAGGTCTACAACACCTTCACTTTTGCCGAGGGCTGAAAGCATCCTTGACTACGCTATGGTGGCAAAAAAATTTGAGGATTACTGTGACGTCCAACAAAACGAAGTATACGAGTGGTACGTCTTTTAAAAGAGGGTCCAGGAGCCGGGCGAGCCTTTCGAACATTTCCTGAGCAATTTGAAGACTCAAGCCCGAGCGTGCAACTCTGGTGCATTGATTGATTCAATGGTCCGAGACCAAATCTTCTTGGTAATGGGGATACTAAAGTAAGAGAGAAGTTGCTAGCAGACAACAAGGTTTACCTTGGAAAATGCCGAGAAAACTTGCAAGGCGGCAGAAATGTTCGCCGCAAACCAAAAAGCTTAAGGTCAAGACACGAAGCAGGTTGACCAGGTGTGCAAACAAAGACACGTGGCACGTACTGACAGGCGCAGAGACTGCAAGTGTTGGAAATGCGGGTGAAAACACGAGCCACGTAATTGCCCTGTGGTTGGCAAGGTATGCACAAAGTGCAAAAAAGAACCACTTGGCAATTTTCTGTAGGGCGAGTGTTAATGTCGACGAAGTCGAAGAGTCTGAAGACGACTTTGACATCCTCGAGATTCCGGTTAACAAAATCAACAGGGTACGCGATTGGACTGTAGTAGCGCACGCGAACAATGTGTCAGTGCAACTCAAAGTGGACACGGGATCTGAAGCTCACTTGCTGCCCTTCAGACCTTGCAACAAAATGCACCCGAAGCCACTACTTCAACCGAGCAGTACGGTCTTGCGTTCGTACGGTGAGGGTCTGATTAAACACTTGCGTGTTATCAGGGAAGAAGTAGAAATTGGCAGTCGCAAAACCACAATGGAATTCTTCATCGTGCGCAACGAATGTCAAGCGATACTTTGCCAGCAAGCATGTGAACAAGCAGGACTGATGTCCCGGTGAGTTTACAAGGTATCTGAAAATAGCTCAGAAAAAGCGGTGAAACCCTTTCCACACTTGTTTTCTGGAACAGGCTGCGTTCAGCGATGCTACCGGATGGTGCTTCATGAGAGAGCAAAACCAATCGTCCAAACAACTCGCCGGGTGCCCCTGGCCCTACAGGTACCACTCAAGGAAGAACTACAGCGCATGGAGCGAGCCGGAATAGCCGTCAATGTCAAGAAACCTACAAATTGGGTGAGCCTACTTGTTCTTGTACAAAAGAAGGACGGCGAGCTTCATGTTTGCATTGACCCTCGAAAGATTAACGAACAAATGCCTCGACACGAAGATATCGAAGGAGAACTCGCACACGCTATAGTTTTTTCACAACAAGATGTGAACTCTGGGTTTCATCTAATCCCGTTAGGTGACGAAACTTCAAGGATTTGCACATTCTCAACACCGTTTGAATGTTATCGGTTTTTGAGGTTGCCATTTGGCATTTCGTCGGTGCCAGAAGTTTTTCAGCAGACGCTCAACCAAATTTTCGAAGCAGTCCCTGGTGTAAAAGTGTATGTTGACGACTTACTAATCTGTGGTACATCAAGGAGAGAGCACGACGAGTGCCTGCGACCTGTATTACAGGCTGCAGATTGGGCGGGCCTGACGTTCAATTGAGCAAAATGCACAGTCGGCGTCGAACAGATCGAATTCCTGGGCGACGTTATTGGTGCTAAAGGCATCAGGCCCAGCCCTTTCCTAATAAAGGTCATGATAGGCTGCGGCGGCTGCATTTCCGATGGAGGCGGAAATGTTGTAGGCCCGTGTACTCAGATTTGGGTGCACGTTAAAGAACCCCAGGTGATCGAAATTTCCGGAGCCCTCCACTACGGCGTCTCTCATAATCATATGGTGGTTTTGGGACGTTAAACCCCACAAATCTAATAAAGGTCATGATAGAAATGCCACCACCAGCCAATAAGGTCGCCGTCCAATGAATGCTGGGTGTTGTAAACTATTTTGCCAAGTTCGTGCCATCGCTCACTGAGAAAACAACGCTGCTCAGAAGCTTGATCAAGAACGAAGTGGTTTTTGAATGGTCAGAAAACCACACGCACGAATGGAAACAACTATGTGATACTTTGAGCAAGCACCCACTGCTAGCAATATTTTAGCCCAAAAAATAAGCTAAAGCGTCCTCTGACGCGTCGCAAAATGGAATGGGCGCCGAGCTTCTTCAACGTCGACGCAGCCATAGGAAACCCGTGGCATATGCGTGAAAGATATTGGATACGGCGCAGCGGTAGCCTCAAATAGAAAAAAAAGACAATGACCATTCTGTACGCCTGTGAACGATTTGAGCACTTCGTATACGGACGCAAAGTAATAGTCGAAACTGATCATCACCCCTTGATTGCCATCTATAAAAAAAGCAATAGACGATATCCCAGCCAAGACTCGCGGTTTTTTCTACGGTTATTGCGTTACGACATCGAGCTATGATTAGTTCCAGGGAAGCAGCTAGTGCCCGCCGACATGTTATCAAGGGCTTCAATCAAAGACGACGGGGCTGACATCACGGGTGACGACGCAGACGTGCACGCTGTAAGTTTAGTGTCGTCATTGTCAGTGACTACACGTGGAACAGGCTTATAACGGAAACCAGCAAAGACCCGTATCTAAGCTCTGTTTGTAACAGAATCGTTGCCGGCCTGCTTATCAAAGCACAGCTCAAGCCATTTGCTGGCGAGCTATCTGAAATCAAAGGCGTCCTTCATAAAGGCTGCAAGATTATAATACCAGCAAACATGCTGAAGAAAATCCTGGAAAAGATCCACCACGGACTCGTTGGCTAGAATAAGAGCAAATTAAGAGAGTGCGGCGTTCAGTATTTTCGTGCGGAATGAATTCTTATATTGACAAATTTGTTCAGACCTGCGCAGTTTGCAAAAAGTATGCGTACTGCCAGCCACGAGAACCACTTCAAATGTGTCCTGCGCCAGACCAAGCCTGGTTTAGGGTTAATATAGACCTCTTTCACTACTACGGAAAATCGTACCTCTGTGCCTACGACGCCTATTCAAACTTCTCCGAAGTAGATATGCTCACAGAAATGTCGGCGAGAGCAGTCATCGAGTCAATCAGGGCTATCTTTTCCGATATGGTATCCACATAAAGGTCTGTACAGACAATGGCCCACAATTTGCAAGCAAGAAATTTGCTGCATTTTTACGAGCGCACGAGTTCTGACATGTTACCTCCAGTCCAGGATTCCCGCAGTCCAACGAGCTAGAGGAAAAAGAGGTACAAATAGTGAAGAGGATTTAAAAAAAAAGCATGGAACCTAAACAAGATGTTTGGCTGCGGCTTCTCTCGTACAGGACTACGCCGCTGGAAGCCGACGGCCGATCGCCTGCGGAGCTGCTCCAGGGTCGGATCCTGCGCTCGACGTTGCCGTGCATTCCAAGGAAGCCCAAAACCCCGGTCTTCAAGCGCCGCCAAATGGAGACCAACAAGCACCCACTGGCTCCTCTAAGGAAGGGAGATGTCCGTAAGAGTGAAGAACGAGACGTGGACTACAAAAGCAAAGGTCGTAGAGCCTTTGGCTCAACCTCGGTCCTACAACGTCCTCACAGAGGAAGGTAGGCTACTGCGACGTAACCGGCAACACATTTTACCCACCCAAGAAGCGTTTCATAAAGATCCTCCAGAGCTTGTCGAATGCGACGACGAAAGTGCTTCAACACAAGTGACACCAGCGCCAATGCCCACAGAGCCTACTGTGCCTATAGAGCTCCAACCTCGCCGTCATCTGTTCCGGCTCTGCGGAGGTCACTACAGCAGCGTAAATCCCCTCGCCATCTAACTTACAACAGAAACTTTGTGCAAGTGCCATGAAGCAGATTCGCAACCTGCGTTAACAATGAGACTGTCGTACATATGAACCAGAGACGTAATCTAGGCAAACTGCACTTTCTTGTGTTCCTTTTCAATTCCGTGTTGTCTTTTCTAAAACAGAGGGGGATGTATCGAGTGTGTTGTCTGAAGCGAGCCCGCGCTATGCGCAGACGGTGCTCCTCGCAGGCTGTCACCCTTACCCCTCACATGTATACAAGCACACTCGATTAAAGTCAGTGTTGGTTCTCCAGCAACCCGAGGCTGGCGTCTTGCTTTACCGTATCGCACGATACATGGTTGTTCACGCTTGAACAGACATTCTCAGCCAGAGTTGTCCTCTAGTACAATAATAAAAAAATCTTCCGACACTTGGGCATGCAGTGCTCTCACCTTCTCGACAGCCTCTTCACTGTTGTATCTGCTCTGCTGCATAAGTGAGACATCATTTATCGGCAGTGTTCCCAGAAACTTGAGAATGACCCAATAAAACGTCCAACGAATGCATCTAGAGCCAGATTTTTGTTTTTTTGTTAAAGTCTCTGAAAGCAAAGTAAGAATTACAGTGAACTCATTACAAGCTTACAAAGTCAAATAACACAAGGTACACACGTCTGCAAATGCGACAAGTGGTTGAGACATGGCAGAGAGCTGTGTGATTCCTAGCGAGACGCTCCGAAGTTGGAGTGCTCGATTTGTGATACCAAAACACATGCACGTCGCTAGCATGGTTATCTGTTGTGACACAAAATCAATATCTTTGACCTGTTTTACGGGAGACAAGCTAAACACAGCTTTAATTTCAATACAGAATACACAGCACTACAACTGACTGCATATCGGCCACACCGTGCACGTTAATCAATAGAGACAGTCTGTTTACTGTGTCGCACACAATCGCTGAAACGTGGATACGCGTTTTGACGAATTCTGCCGTAAGGCAGGCATGCATGATCTCCGTCGTCTTTCTTATAGTAAATATGCTGCATCGTTCGTAAGTATCGTAGCGAGCTGGCAGAAACCACGGAGAAGAAAACATTACAATGGTCGGTTAGCTTTTCGCGTCACACGAATGCCTGTCTACTTTGAACATGAATTGTACTCACCTCTGCTTGTTGGCGATGCTTCTAATCTTACTTTTTGTTTCCTTAATTGTGTGCTTGATGCCGGCCGCACGGAGTTGTACAATTGCTGCGTAAACCTTCGCGTATTGTTTGATGCGTCTCAGCTCTCCTAAGTGGTCCTCCCATAACGTTATCAGAGTGATAGTTTTGGCTTCTATCCAACGGACCTTTTCTTTCGACGCAGGCTGATTGGCGCTATCCACCTCCATAATGACATGGAAGAAACGGGTTCTGCGAGTCAGCTGTGAGCTACCTGACAGCTCTGAGGCTAGCGTAAACACTGAGCAAATGAGTGACATGACCAACCACCATTTTGAGAGTGTTGCTGGGAACGAAAATATTCAAATCTTTTTCCAGCGTCTCAGTTGAATTACATGTAAATTGTTGTTGACTTGTATGTTTAATTGTATACAAAACAATGCTTAAAAATAAGACCGTATCTATACATGTTAAGACTTATAACCCTTTCATGTGAAAACAACTTAAACAATACTTAAAATTGAGACCATATCAATGCTTGATATGATCTGTAACTCTGTCATATATAATCTGTTCACGGCATTCTTTCGGCGAGAGTACATCTTCGCGATAATATCTCATTTGAATGAGTTCAGCTAGCTTATTCGTTATCAAAAGTCTTCTGCTTTTATTGATATTAGAAGTCCCGTGTGACAGCCAAGTAATGTGTTTAGAAAAAATGTTTAACGATTTCGAGTACTTCGTACTCTACTATGAGACCACTGAACCATCCCGCTAAAACCCTCAATATGAATAGGTGTAAGCGTCATTGTGTGCAAATGACATTAAACCTTCTCGTGTGTCATAGATCACCTTCTTAGTTGCTAGAAAACATCACAGTTCACTAAAACTGCCAGTCGTCCTTCCACACCAGCCTTCATCAAAAGAAGAGTCATTGAAAGGTTTGTGCGCGGCGCCTAACTCTTTATGAATGTATGAAGAATGTATTCTGAGGCGGTTCATCATCCATTTGATTATTCGCGGACAATTGCTTTCTGCATCACACATTACCGAGCACTGAACATCGCAAAATTGCTTAAAACGACTGGTCCACAGTTGAGAACTGGTGTTCAATCTGTATGATGTGAAGTAACGTTACCACACGCGAAATCATTCACGTATTCTGGAAGCAGCCTTAGCCGCAATACACCTACTCTTTACTGTCAACCAACATATAATGTGTTCACAAACACTTATGCCTTTGCCTATTCATTTTTGACACTCTCCAGTTGTCATATCGGATAAAAATAAAGAGCTGCACTCCTAAAGAGTGGGCGCCTGCGTCATAGAAGGCTGGCTACATTAGAAGAACGGTTTTCTTATGCCGCACCACACCCATACAGTCCACATAACAGCCAATGTAACCGCAGTTTCTTGGAAACCTTAATGAACTTCGTCTTTTCAGGATCCATCAGCAAGCTTGCCTAATTAATCTGCTGGAAATAGTTTAAAATCTAGCTGCCCGTTTCACTACGTCTTTGTCCAATCAATCGTGAAACATACCTTTATATAATGTTACATCAAACTTGCAGAATCTATCTGACAGACACAAACTTTTTCGACTCTACTTGTTTTATATAACGTACTCTTGCTTTCAGAACCCAATTGGATCTCTACTACTTCTACCCACTCGATATTCTCGTCGCCTATCTATTTCCAAAAGCCCCCGACAACCATTTAGGGGCGAAGATCCTTATAGTCGAAGCTTCTCCGTTAGCTTTGGCGTTTTGTGCCGTAGCACCAGATGACGATGACAATGATGCTGATGACAATGAAGAAGAAGTGAGTGATTTCTTGTAAGCATGTTATAAATCAAAATATATATTTATGTACTATATGATTCTCTATAACTAATTACTCTTTTCTTGGCCAATCCTCAAGAGTTGGTGTCAGTCACGCATTTAGGCCATCGATCATCATCTTCGAGACCACATGTTCTCTTCCTGCCGTTACGGCTCAGCACGTGTTGGTTGCCCACTATACACATGACAGTGACGCTGATCATGACGAAATTAGGAAAATTGATGATCACGAGCAACGAACAGCTTGTGCAGTATATAACGTCTCAATATCCTTTACGATGCATTTTGTGTGACGGCACACAGCCATCAACCACAAAGAGAACGGGCGAAGACCTCGTTTAAATACCACAAAACAGTAATAATGAATACAAAATAAAGTTCTCAAACTAAACAAACCATACAATTTATGGCCAAATTACTGTACACAACGGTACAGCGCATTTTAGCTCATTTACATGGGTGAGAGGTCAATGCCACGTGTAATTTATGGTAACGCCGAGTGATACTACTGCTTCGCCCAACCGTCATCATTCACTTCAAGGATAGGATGTGATGTTCTTACGTTTTTGGCATTGTAGAACGTGTTCTTGGGCTAGTTAATTTACGTCGAAGGTAGTTGCAAAAGACGCTATATCATTTCCTCATCTTTGTTTTCGTGTCCAACTTTTTTTAATACCACTGCATTTAACAAACCATTTCTTCCGGTCGTCATCGAGAATGGAACAACTTAACGACAGCCACCTGCACACAGCATCACACATGCATGATAAAAGAACATCCAAAAGCTCATTTACAAATGAATACTCTTCAACACTACATTTACGTAGCTGCATTTTCGGCTCCCTGTTGTAAGTAAAATGTTTGCTTGCATAGTTTCAGTTGCCTCAAAATATTGTTAACATACTTTTACTACTTAGTTTATTTTTCTTGTATCTACTAATAATGTTTGACCGTCTGTTCTTCTCAGAATTAGGTTATGCCCATATTGAGTACTGAAGGGTTGAACGAATGATCATAATAACTGTAAGCATCTGTCATGAGCTTTAGTGTACAAAAGTGTTCGCTTTCACAACATAGAATGGTCACCAATGCAACTAAATGCAGCAACCTTAAATCAAAATGACGCAGTTACTGCGATTATATTATAAGCACACAGGCACCATTATACTGCAAAATGCAGCAGGTGTACGTTAGCTTGAAGACGCTAAATGTCATTCCAGTCAGCCTTTTCGACGCAGCATTTTTGTGCATATTTTTACTGCTTACTTTTGTTTCTTTTGTGTATCTAGTAATATTGTTTGACTGCCTGTTTTTCTCCATGTCGCTCCCCTTTTGGGTAATAAAAGGTTGCATGAATGATCATACCAATTGTAAGCACGTGTCATGAGCTTTACTATACATAATTCCTCGCTTTCACGACTGAGAATCGCCACCAATATAGCGAAACACAGCAACCTTAAAGCAAAACGATGTCGTTACCCTGATTATATTTCAAGCACACAAGCACCATTATACTATAAAAAAACACCAGGTGTGCACGGCTTGAAGACCCCAAATGTTACGGCCGTCAACCTTGTCGACGCTGCACTTAATCGGCGCAAACCGCAATGCCTTACTGCAAGTTTTCCTATGGGATGACCTTCTTCTTGTAACAGTGAGCGAAGAGAAGTCACAATGTATGATAGAATTTTAAGTATTGCTCGGTGACAAAGGGCTAGTTCACTAAAATCTTAAGTATCAACATACGTGTTCCTTTCTGTTTCATATATAAGAAGGGGCGTTTGTGCATCTTCCAGCGCTCCTTCCATGACCCAAATGTGCTCGATATACAAAACAGAGAAGACAATGATTATACTTGTTGTCACTTTCAGCTTCATGTTGTGCTGCGACGCAGGTGAGTTATCACATGTGCATTTCAGTTTCTGTTTATCCACCTTTCAAACAGAATCATGCACAGCTTACACTCACCCTAATGAAGCATTACTATGAATTTGGTTGATGCCTCTTGGTAATGCATATCAACTAAAGAAAAAAAATCACATCATATCCACGGAGTGACTGATGATGAAAGGGTGAAGCTCCGGAGGAGAACGAAGATGGAAGGAGGAAGGACAGGGAGGTTAGTCAAGGAAGCTCCGGAGAGAATCATCGGTAAACCTTGAATCTTCCGTGTAATTTGCCAAATCGATCATCATTTAAAGACGTGAGAAACTCTGTGTGTGTACACCATGCCACTTGGGCTTCCCGCTCTCGTACGATGAGATCTTGGTGGCTGCGTCACGCAGCTTCATGGTGTGCTTCTGCCTCGCGGGCTCGCACATCCGGAGTCTGTCTGTGAGCGCGTGCTGCCGCCGCCTTGCGCGCTCGCTGCTCTGCAGCCTTGTCCATCCAGCGACTCGAAGCGCACGCGAACAGCGAACAAATTTGAGGGAACATTCATGTGCGTGCATCTCAGTGTTCTGGGGTGGTGCCAACTTCGATCATGGTTGCTACCAATTGCCTAAAACGGCCGCCATACTTTACGGGCCGCCATGTTTGTTCTTGGCAGTCGCTCATTTACATGGAAGGCGTCATGGGCTTTAATGAGAAGGGGGTGGTTTTTTATATATATAAAGCTCTGGAAGCTGAAGAAATGTTTTCTGAAGTTAGTCACTGTTTTGTAGAACATAAAAACGTGTTCATTGACTCGGCTTTGTATGAAATACTGTTAAAACAGCTCATTTCTCTCAGCTGGCCGACCCCTCCCCCCATTGGTGGCGTGAGGATTTTAAGAAAGCCTACATTTGTGAGGGGGAGAACCTCAATGGGCCTGTGAACAGATTTCAATGTCTGCACAGCATTCTTGAATCAAATTCATCATATCACTGCAAACACCTCAAAAGTCTTCTAGTGGAAAACTTGAGACTGCTGTATTATATGACGGTATTCATAACGACAATTAAGGCAGATCAAACAACCAGGTTTCTCGCGATGTTCTCTGTACACCGCATAACTTGCTAGCCTGTTTCTCGTACCTTGAACATTGCTTTGTCCATAATATAATTTTCTGCAGCAAGTTTATTTCATGGGAACAAATCAGTACAATGAACTGCTTAAAAAGCTTTCAAGCTGTAAACAGTGAAGAAATGGTAGGTCACTCAATGATACTACACCAACCCCCCCCCCCCTAAAGCCTGTATATTAGGCTAGAAGAAAAGCAAAGGGGAGCACTAAATGGACAAACCAAGCTATCCCAGGCCAGACTTTATTGGAAAAGCATTCAAACAGCATCTGGCCTAATTTTATTCAAGCCGTCCGGCCTTGTTTGCTGGAAGCTCGTGTCTTTACGGTTGGCCTACAATCAAACAATAAGGCGATAAGTCATACACAGCGCCGAACACATAAAAGTAGTCTATACCCACTTCCTTTACAGGCACTGAATAAAAACAGAGTTCATGATACCATATCATCTTTGCAGCGGGTTTCAATCAATTAGTTTTGAACTCATTGATTGATACAAAAGGCCGACAATAATAACGATGACGCACCAATCTCCCATTGAGCACATTTGAGTTATGAACCAGAAAACGACTTTTTAGTGCACATGTACTCCACTGTTCAGGACCAACAGACAGACAGAAGAACGGATGAACACGAACAGGCAATATGTCGCATCCTATATTAATAAAGAGAAAGCTTTTTTTGCCATTGTTGAGTGAGTTTCGGTGTCTTTTCGCGTGTCATTAAAGGGAAGGACGATCACTTATTGGCAAGCCACATAAAATTTAGCTATGTTGCAACTGTTCCAGACTACAAGACTTAACAGAGAACGGTTTCGTTGTCTCGACTGTCTACCTCACCAAATGCCCTTCTTCAGGGACCGAGGTGAAAGTGCAGGAACGCGAACATCGACCAGCAATGAAGACGTGAACGCGAGCGTCTGTTGGTAGTTTACGGGCCTGGCGTTTCCCGCGACGACTGAGGCGACGGATTCAGAAACCGAAGAAACGCATATAATGAATGCATGCAGGAGCACATGTTCGACACGTCCCATCATTCGATTGGTGAACTGGGATTCGACTGCGAGGATAAACAAGCATACACTCAAGTTAATCAGCTTTCGCTTGCTTAACCCAGCGTAGCTGAAGAAAGCCTAGTCCATTTTTTTCGCTGTGCAAGTTGTCGTGTTTACTTTGCCCAAACTGCTTTTCATCGCATGACTAGGTCTATAATTTCGCAAAATCTGTGGCGATACACTCAATCCACTCGCGATACAACAGCGTTCCGCGACTGTCTTGTCATCCCTTCTGTTGTGTACAATATTGTTTATGGCGCCCTATATTGAAGTTTGTACCACGTGCAAAACCGATAATAAAGAAAACAACCGGGTATTTAACTCATGAACACGGGGAGAAGTAGTCGGCTCCAAACAATTTCGCTTCACTTGTGTAATCCAGCGTTTCGGCCGACTAGAGCAAGTGGGGAAGCGGCACCGCCTCCAGATGGTTTCGCATTGCGCCATGCAGCACCCTGACATTTTCACTCTAAAGATCTTGTCGGTGCGCTTAGTACGAGAACGATGTCTTAGCGGAAGCTAAGTCTACGATGTAGTCAAATGCAGCTCATACCACAGCTTGCACAGCCACGGCAACATGTAGGGGGTGCAGTGCGGCGGAGCGAGAACACCGGGCCGCGAGAACCAACATGGCGCTCGTTGCCATGGAAACAGAGACTGTCAACAGTGAGTGTTAGCGGGCGTGGCCAGTAGTGGGTCAAAGTCTGACACCAGCCTAAAACATGGAGACGCGCGCACAAGAACGCTCGCTAATGAATTTTATTACAACGCTCCCCCTAGAGGACGTCGCCGAACGATTGCTCTCTACCAATTACACGTGCCATATGTAACATTGATTGATATGTGGGGTTTAACGTCCCAAAACCACTATATGATTATGAGAGACGCCGTAGTGGAGGGCTCCGGAAATTTCGACCACCTGGGGTTCTTTAACGTGCACCCAAATCTGAGTACACGGGCCTACAACATTTCCGCCTCCATCGGAAATGCAGCCGCCGCAGCCGGGATATGAACCCGCGACCTGTGGGTCAGCAGCCGAGTACCTTAGCCACTAGACCACCGCGGCGGGGCTGCCATATGTAACATTCCTATTACAACATCTCACATGTTTCATCATCAACTACAAATACCACCATCTAGATTTACAAATATCAAATACACGCATGATCAACTACAAGTATCGCCATCTATTTTTAAATTTATCAACTACAAGCATCATCAACAACAAAAACCGTCATCTATTTTCACATTTTGTCAACTACAAGTACCGTCATCAAGTGAACACTGAAAGATCTAAACCAGAGGTGGCTACTTATTACTACTACTACTGCTACATACGTAAGAGGTTGTACAGACCCACACTTTAAAGCAGCTTCACCCTAAAATATTTTAACGTAATTGTAAGGGAAAGTTACACAAAGGTAGAGCCGATAAACGATTAGCCCCAATGCGTTTTATGATGGGGTCCTTCAGAACATCAATGATGTATAACCATGACGAAATTACGCGGTGAAATGTAGATAAGCAGAAAAAAAAACTAGAACAGATGTAGGATTTGTTGCGTGTACGGATACAACCAGTGAGTGAATATCTTTAGAAATGAAACGCGAACGACTGTGTAGGTTTCGGAACTCTTTAATAAGTAAATTTTTTTCGAAGAGTTCTGCTTTTGCTTTGTCTTGAAGAAGATGGCCATGTGCTTGAGCAGGGTATCTCAAAGGACTTGATTATATTGGCCTGCTACAAAATTCGACCTGAGGTTCAAAGCTGTTTCATGTTGTACACGTCAACAACGTTTCACAGATCGCGGCAAGTCTCTTTACATCTTTGGAACATGCACCGGCACGTTCATGCACTTTGACCCCGCGGCCAGACAAAAAATGTACATAATGAGAATTCGAAGTCACAATTGTTTTTCGACGAGATTCAGGCCTGACCAGTGATGCCGTATTAACGGGTAGCGGATGCCGTTAATCACGCGAAACAATTACATGTTGTCCCGCACAGCGAGACGTTGTACACATCGAACTATTCAAACTCTGTGTGCTCGTCCACGCTGGGAATGCTTTTTTTGAGCACTCAGTCTTCTAGTACACGTTTTGCATCTTTCTGAACGCTACTGATGCAATACACATTGTTCTTAAACCAAAGGCTATAGCGAAAGCAGCAACTATGTCTGAAAGTGCACTTGGTAACTTCCGTCTGAACAACTGTCGGCACCAGTGTTGAGGTGGGGTGGCCCATTTCGTCGTTTTGCAGCCGCTTCACGTACACGGTTCACTTTCATGTCTCTGACAATGGTATTTTTCGAAGAAAGCGCAGTGTGCCGCATCCTGCGTTAGAACGCCCCTCTTTTGGGCAGGCCTTTCGGTCACAATTCTAGCAAACATTCTCATAAAAAACTGATAGGCTATCAGTTTACTGCCAGTTGTATCAGTTTACAGGTGTATCAGTCTATGAGTGTATTTGCGTATGAATGTATCAGTCTATAAGTGTATCAGTCTATGAGTGTATCAGCCTATCAGGGTACCAGAATTGGTGTACCCGGCTATAAGTGTAGCATTCTAGTCTGTATAGGCCCACAAGCGAATCGGTGCTTAGCCCACTGGCAGGTGCACCACTACATCAGAGCAAACAGGACACAAATATGAACTCAAAAATCAAACGAAATATTTTATTTGATGTGCCATTCTTTTCTTAATCTTTTAGTTTTATCAAATGATTATTTTGTTTGCTAATGCTTTACTGAAAAGCTTCTTGTTTTTCTCAACCTCACCAATCGAATCGGTGTGCTTCAAAAAAAATGGTTAAAGAAATCAGCATGATCATAAACAAAGCAAATTATGGACACTTGTTAAGTGACAATTATGTGTACTCTAAAAAGAGCGGTTAATATGACAATGAAAGAAATAGGAGTGATACCAGTCTATCTCTCTTATTTTTAAAAGTGATTTTGTGATTTCTTGCTTAAAAGTACCCAGCTCCAGCAGGCGAAAACTAGACTTCAAGCTTTATTAGGTAAATATAGCACAAGTTGCCAGTGTAACTTCGGCTTATGTGCAAAAATGAAGCCAACAACTTCCATAAAGTTTGGTCAGATTGAAAAAATTTACCTAATGAAAGGACCACATATATTTCTTTGTCCGAGGGAGGTTTTGCCTTCTCTTTAGTTCGATTAGAGGCGGCGCCAGTAACACTTCGCCGACTAGGCCTGCTTTAGAGAAAATGGTGGTGGTCGCCTCACAAAGGAAACGAGTCTCACTTTTCTAGCCCATAAGACGACTGTACAGCCTTTGGTAACGGTAATTCCTTTGCCCCGATGCACCTATATAACAAGTCAAAGATGATGTGCACCTATCAGTTTGTCAATGCACATTTGCTCAACAAAGCAAAGCAAGGTACCTTGAAGACAAAGCATTTTAAAGTTTTACAATCTGTCTGTCAATAGGCACATAATCTATAAGTGGTCCAGCCTCCTTCACACTAGAGTGGGCTGCATCAGGGCTGTCCGTGGTTGCTGTGGTGGCTCCAACGTGGCAGCGCATAGTAATGGCAAAGGTGCAAGTCGTCTCTGTTCTTCGGGCTTACGGCTGCAACACCCGCAAAGGACGAGGTTTTTTTCTGCAATAAAAAGTACAGTATTCAGAAAGAAAGTATATTGCACCCTTAATTGTCACGGTAGCATCCTAGGTGTACACGGTCGAATAACATACATGATCAACATAGCATGCAGTTGAGATATGCAAGTATAACGATACGTTGAGTGTCACGTTTCAAAAGCATGGTGTGATTATAAGTGATGCCGTAGTGGAGGGCTTAAGAAATATTGACCATCTGGTGTTCTCTTTAATATCCACCATGCGTTGAAAGTTTGAAAAGTACACTTACAAGTAATTAGAAAAACATGCATGCATCACAGCCACTTATGAGCTTACATTGCATTTGGCTTTTAAGCAAAATTGCGCGCTCAAGAATAGGGCAACTTCCTTATGTATACAACTCTAGCAGCAGTGCATCACAACAGCTTATAAAGCAATGATAATCAAATCTGTTCAGAAAATATTACTGTGAGGGCATTTGGCAGTAGGCTCATTCTTTCCAATAGCTTTGTATTTTGAGCCCTCAGCATATTCACTTCTTTCAGAAGCTTTAGCATCAGCAAACAGCAGGTCTCGTGCTGCTTCTTGAAATGGTTGTTGACGCACTTTGTCTTCTCCTTAGGAGAAGCTTGGCGTGGCGTTTTCTACAAGTGCAGACAACCCAGCACACAAAATCTACTGCCAGCTCGCAAGCACTAACAGGGTGTATATTTGCACAACCAAAATCATTCTAAACCAGTCACTTGTACAAAAAAGTGACTAAGCTGCACTCATACCACGATAGAAAAAATAAAAATAGCTCTCCAGCGTACTGCAACTTTACTATCACCTTCAATACAATGTTCTGGCACCCGTGCAGTAGTGGTGCAGTGATGCTCCGATTTACTCGCTAAGGGTGGGGGGGCGAAGAGGGGTATATGAGAGGATCGATGCTCTATGTGTGACACAGCACTGCGTGCAGAGCGAAATTGGTTGTCAATAATAACTACGCCGCAGTAGCGCATCAGCCGCAATGTCAATGATTGCCAAACTTGGCTGTGGGTAATATATATGCTCCAAAGAAGCATATCACCTGCAATGTGATCAATCGCAACTTACTTTTTTAAACGACTCCTTGTCCGCTTCATTCGAGCTGCAGCTATTGGAGGAGTCGCCATCGGGTCTGTGGAATGAATGTTCGTTTTTCTGTTGCATTTCTTGCATCGTCTTTGGTACCTAAGAAAATATGACCAGTGAAAGACTGCTTCCTCTTTTTTTCTTATTGAGAAAACGAGAGATGCGCAATTACCGTACAGCTTAATCACTTAAGCATGGCAGTGGCTGTAAAGTGTGTTATCCTTCCAGAACACCCGGTACCATTGGCGAAAAATAATATGGCCCACTTCCTTCGGATTGAGGTGCCTGCATACACTTACCAGGATTATTCATTTTCGCTTATCATCGCAGAAGCAAACATTTCGAATAAATGCGAATGTACAGGCACGATACTGAGCAATTAAGAGACGCAATGAAAGTTCACATGGACCATACACGGACCAACGCCACCAAAACTTGCCATTGATGACGATGACAGTGCCATTTGTGGGTTTCTCGAGTGGTTTATGCAACCACGACCTCCACCTCAGCATAATGCAATTAAGGTTTTGAAAAAATATTCATCTGCAATACATTTACTTCACGTTTTTACAAGTCTATAGTGTAGTTTCTTGGAGGTCACAGCAAATATTATATAAACAATGAACGCAGTTACTGTAACGTTGTGTTGCTGTGCATGGCCTTCGAGATGGCTTGCGCTCGCTTGCGATTTCGGAGGTCATGCGCTGTGTCGCCATACTCTCGTTGGTTAGGCTAGGTGTCCTTAGCCGTCGCCCGATCTAAAGGGTACAGCCATATCACCCATTCATCCATTCATCACATCGTCATGGCTACATTCATCTAGCCATAATGGCAGTGAGCGACCACAGTACATTTAGTACAGTATACCATGAGCACGTGGATGACTACCTCGCGCCGTGTTCTCGCGGTGCGTTTTATAGTAAAAAAAAATACGCGTCGTGTGCACAGTCTTTTAAGGCACGGCAAGAAGGTTGTGATTGTAAAGCCTTGGTCAATTTAATCAATCTTTACCCGGCCACATATGCTGAGTCCTGCGGCGTCATTTTGTGTAGTCACCATGAAATGCACTATTTGAAGTTCGTGTCAAGTTCGACGAGAGATTGTATTCGACTGAATCCTAGCCCCGATCAAAAAAAATTGCCCGCAGCTTCCCTCGGGGGAACACTGAGGAGGATGCGGAGCATATAATTGGTTAACGGGGTGTTAAAGTGCGACTTACTTGGGTCGATGGCTAAATTGGTTAACGTGGTTGTGAAATGGGGTGTTAAATTGCGACTTACTTGGGTCGATGGCTAAATTGGTTAACGTGGTTGTAGGAGGGGGTGTTAAATGAGTGAACACGTACACACGTATGCAAAAGGGCGGCGCTGGTCGAAGGGACGTCGATCATTGTGTTTGTGGATTCGTTGAAATTCATTTCACCGCGACCTTGGACGTCGACACACCGTACAAACCAACCGACGAGCGGCAACTGAGCGAGCGAGCGCCGACCATGAGTATATATACAGCGCGACGGCGCATGCACTGTCAGCTGTCGAATGTTCGAGAAGGGGGAGAAGCGCAACGGCGCATGTGCGCGCGTCAGCTGCCGATGTTCTCGAAGCGCAGCGGCGCATGCGCGCGCGTCAGCTGCCGATGTTCTCGAAGCGCGACGGCGCATGCGCGCGCGTCAGCTGCCGATGTTCTCGAAGCGTGACGGCGCATGCGCGCTACATTATACAGCTAGCAAATGTTCGTGAAGAGGAGAAGCGCACGCGGTGTGTAGAGGAGGAAGGGTGCACAGATGGTGGACGAGTGAAGCGCGCGCTGTGTGTAGAGGAGGAAGGGATGCACAGATGGTGGAAGAAGGAGGAGGAAGCTTGCGGACGGCGCCGCACTACAAGCCTCGAGTATTAGATGCTCCGCATCTAAAAGAAGGCAGCAATATTCGGAGCCCGGATATGAATATGTAGTATTTCGGAAAACGAACCTACATCATAAAGCGGTGGAGGCGCAGCCTGCCAATGAGCTACACTCAGCAAGAACATTCCTTAGTTTTTAGCTGGCAACAGGTGTTCTGCAGTAGCTGCGTTCGACACGCGAAGTCGGAGTGATGCACATGGTGACAGCGATGAAAATCGTGATCCCGATGACACCTACGTGTTCGAGGAAAACTCGCTCGAGCGATTCCAACCGCACTACAGATGCGGTTCGCGACATGGCGGGCATGAGCGACACTTTTCATGTTTAATTCCAATGGCGGAGTCGGAGCAAGTTTTTCTGCTTCTTTCAGAGCAAGTGTAATCCAATGACAGAGTGAGAGCGGGAGTCAAAAGTTCGAATGAGAGAGCCGGAGGGGATTCAGAGCGGGAGTCCCTCCGTGGAGCAGGAAAAACTGCTCCGCCGAAATCAGTAGAGTGGACCGGAACTCAGCTTGACGCATTTCCTTTAACACGTTTGCCTGCTTGGGGGCGCGGCTGGCGTGGCGCGAGTTGTGTTGATAATAGCAGACGGCATGGACGGCTCGGCTACCTTGGCAAAGCGTGCGGCAATGCTTCTGCTACTCGATAGCGACAGCTGTGAGTCGGGAAGCTCAAGTACCGACACGAGTGATTCGTCGGACAGTGACAGCGACGCTAAAGCTTGCACTTACGAGCGGGAATTCAACAAGTTGTCCCGCATTCCCGCGAAGAGGCCCAAAGTCGTCGGTTTCATTGAGGACGTCGTTCGGCAGTACTCGGACCACGAGGTAAAGAATTAGAAAAAAAAAGAAAGATGCTCAAGGTTTAACACGTTGTGGTGTTTTCGTTTGTTTTTTTTCTTGAGCAGTTCCGGAGGCACTTCAGGCTGGCTCGACCTGTGGCCGGAAAGTTGGTCGCGGAGTTTGCTGTCTCGTCAATGTGCCCTTCGAGCACACACGGAGGAGTTCAAGCGAAATCCGCGGAAACGCATGTCTTGACATATATTTGGTTAGTTACACCTCCCCACCTTCACCTTCTTTTTTTTGTACGATGCCTGCACAAAAATGCATTTGACTATGAGCCCGTTGCTTACAGTGCAGTGTGATCTGAAGTGCAGTGTGATCTGAATTTTTTCTTTCGGGTACCTGTAATCGCCCTGCGCATGTACGCGGCCAACAAAACCTGCATGCGACACGTGGCAAGCCGTTTCGACATGTCAGAAAGCACCGTGTACAGAGTTCTTCAGAGAGTAGCGCAGTTCCTGATGATGCTGGGACCATCGGTGATCAAGTTTCCCGCAGACCTGGAGAACCTCGCTAGCAGTTTTGAGAAGGTTTGTTTTGATTTTATTTATCGTGAGGACCAATAATATTGGCCGGCCAAGCTATATGGATCATATCACAAACACGAGTGCACAGTTTATTGTGGGTTACTTCAAGCTCAATTTTACGCTGAGGTGGGACTTTAAGAAAAATGTGATAGGTCGTGATGATAATAGCGAGCTTCATCCAGTTGTGTTCGAAACATTCAACTTATGTCTCTCCTGGAGTCACAGTCGATTCCTTGCATGTGGATGATGCTGCATGCTTTGTCATTTCGGTTCAGATGTGCAATACAATATGGACGAGGTTTGGTTTTAAATTTAAGAATTAAATTCCAATTACGTACTTCAACTCCATCTAGGAAAAAAACATACACAGGCTTTGTTTTGTTTTCTCTCCCATTTTACCATTGTAAAAAAAGAGGTGGATAGCAAGAAAAGGTGTAGTATATGGTGTGGACAGCGATGTATGTTATCTTAACTTGTTCTAAAAGTTGAATTTGGTTTGCATTTTGCATCTTTAACATAAAATATATTGTGGTGAGTCATGAAGCGTATGCTGTGATTGTGAGTTAACGGGCTTGAGCACCAGTATTTCCTGTTAAAACTCCTCGCAAATGCTCATTTCTTGCTCAGGCATGGATGATATCACTCATTAGAAGAGTACAACTTGCTTGCAGGTGTCTGGAATGCTGCTGTTATTGGCTGTATAGATGGATCGAATGTCAAGACAGAGTGCCCAGCCAACAAGGTTGCCTCCACATACTACAACAGGCACCATTACCTTTCAATAACGCTGCAAGCCGTCTGTGACCACAAGAGGCGCTTCCTCGATGCGTTCACTGGAACCTCCAGCAAAATGCACGATTGTCATGTGTTTAGCTTATCGCCTCTTTTAAAAACATAGCCTCAGTATGTCAGGGCCATTATCATATATAAGGGTTGTGGGGATCTGAGGCGCGCCCGCGACCATTTCGCGGGCATTCCGCCACACGGCCACACCCTTTTGCTTTCCTGCTCTGTTAACACCATGTGGCGATAGATGGCGCCCAGTGGCTCTTCTCCGTGGGTCGGCGCCGGATAAGCACGTGTTTTTCCTTCGTCCGCGTCCCCTTTGGGAATCGCGGACTGTAACCTGCCTGGGGTGGCCTTGGGCACCTCGGCAGGCGTGTTTACTCGAGTGCTTGCTTCGGTAGCGTACGCTAAGCCCAAAGCGGCGCCTAGTGCTTGAAGTGGTCGTACCACAACGAGCCGCACTTGCCGTAGGCCTACGCGTACGAGGTTTGCCCTAACACTCGCGACCAGGCCCAGTGGCCATCGTGAGAGTGCGCAGATTAGCCGCGAGGGACCTTTTCCCGACCGGCGTGTCAAAGCTCGCCATTGCCAGCTGCGACGTGCTCGCGGTTCTCGCCTTATTGTGAACGTTCGCGTGCGGGTGCCTTTGCTACCCGCGTCCCGAGAGCAGACGTTGTACTGTTGTTCGGGCTGCCGCCAGAGGCAATAAAGTGTTGTGTTCTTTTACATTAGAACACTGTCTATTTGCCGCGCCGCGCTGAACGCCTTATTAGTTGAGCGCGCGCGGAGCGGTGCGCTACACGCGAGTAAACGGAGTAGCGGCCCTGTGGCTCGCTAAGCGTGAACCCGCGGTGAACGTCCGTGCAGTTAATAGCGCGGTCACTACACTGGCGCCCAACGCGGTATCAAAGGCTCATTAAGCATTTGATTAGTCTTAGCCGAGTCAGCCCACCTTTGCGAATCAGACTCGCCGCGTTTACCCGCGTTATGTCTGTTCTGCGTGAGTTCTGTCCGCTAACGCTTTCAGCAGATACTGCATTGCTCGAGAACAGGGCCAGTGCCCCCCTTGAGCATCACAATCGCGCACCCTCACTTGTCACAAGCCCCAGTCGGGATGACACGAGGCGCTACGTATCAGCTCCCACTGGAGAGGTAGCGTGTTTTGGGTCCGGGGCCATTGCCCAACCCGAACAGTGCACAAGGGCGAATTGGACTACTACTGCTCCCTTTGGAATGCATGGCAGTTCCATGTCACAGCGCTCCGAAACGGCTCTCAGTGGAGCTTCCGGGGCGCAGATCGGCACCGCGGCCTCAGCCGTTGCCGAATTTTGCCCGCTGGCTGCTACGCAACCTAGCAGCCAAGCTCATTTCGAGCACGCGCCTGCACCGCTAGCCGCAAGCGGCCTAGCATTTTCACGTGAAGCTGCCCCAAGAGTCAGCTGTGAAAATCAGGCGCTCCCCAAAGTCGCGACAGCCGGTATCCATTTTGAAACCGCGCCGCTTATCGAGCTCGGAGACAGTTCCCTATCGCTCGCTCGCGCCGCTAATGCACCGACAGCTTCCTTTGAAGCGGGCGCACAGACGCTGCTGCAAAATGCCGCCCGAATGATTCAGGCACTCATGGGGGCAGTCCAAACGCTTTCGGCCGTTCCGAAACGCCCTCATCCCGCTGTCATGTTGGCCGTTCCGACCTACAGCGGGTATGGTGATCTGCAAAGTGCAAGAGATTACCTGGACTCCCTCACACCTTATCAGAGAGCCATGGGTCTAGACGACCAGGAAGTGCTCGGACGCGTCGTCCCGGCTGCACTGACTGACACGGCGGCCAGGTGGCATCGGCTTTCCGGCCACCGAGCAGCAACCCTCGATGAGTTCCGCGTGGCCTTCCTGCGCGAATTCTTAACCGCTGACTACGAGAGTAGGATGCGGCGCGAGCTCGAGCTCCGCACACAAGCTCCTGATGAGTCGCTTCAGGAGTACGTACGCGCGATGGAAGACCTTTTTTCTATCGCTGAGCCCAGAGCCTCGAACGAAGAGCGCGTCGAACGGGTGATTAGGCAGGCACACCCGACTTTTTCGGCATACCTGCGCGGCCGTCGCTTCCGTGATTTGGAGGAATTGGCCGTCGAGGCAAAGCGCATGCAAGGCGACATTCTCGCCGCGCGTTCCTATCGCCCGCCACCGCCAGCCAGCGAGGCCCTCGAACCGCGCTGCGCGTGGGGAGGGGCTATGACCCTCCCTCAGCGGCAACAGCCCGCCGGAGCTGTCTTTGCGGCTACCGCTACAGGTGGGCGCGCGTGGGAGATAAGCGATCGAGCTTTAGATCCCTACATGTACGGGAGGCGGGCAGCCGGTGCTGCATCGTAACTCCACGCGCGCGAGCAGGGACGAAATCCGACCCAGCGCATCACCGGTGGTAACGGTCGTCAGAGCGGTTCCTTTGATCACGCGGCGAACCGACCCCGGCAGCTCGAAGCTGCTGCGTCTCGGGAAAGGGACCGCGATGGACGCTGCTTCCGCTGCCGTCAACGAGGGCACATAGCGAGGGAGTGCTCCGCGTTTATGCCTCCTGTGAGGCAGGGAAACGGGAGCGCGGGCCGTTCGTGAAGGCACGAGCGGCCGAACCCTTGCTTCTCCCCTCTGCGTATCGGGCAAGCAGTCTTTCTGGTGCGCACGCGCCGTTTATTTCGGTCACCATTGTCGGTCGCAAATTCTCGGCGTTGCTGGACACGGGCGCAAGCGCTTCGTTGTTTGGCGAACAGGTGTTGTCCCACTTGCAGAAGCGCTCAGTGCGCTTGCGGGACAGCCGAACGACATTCACCCTCGCGAAAGGCGTGGCCCAGTCGGCGGGCGCCTCGAGGTTGACTGTCAGATGGGGAGGCCGAATGAGACGCGCGCGTTTCGTTCATCTTCCAGGGCTCAGTGTTCCAGTGATTCTTGGTCAGGACTTTCTCCTAAAAACCGGTATCGTAGTGGACTATTGCGAATGGTGGCTATCGCGACGGACCTTTTTCCGAGTTAAAGCCGTTCATCAGCCCACCGGCGCTTTCTGTTGCCTGTGCAGTTGAAGCGTCCAAACCGTGTCACGTGCAAACTTCGGGGGCAGGCCCCTGCACTATGCACTCGCCGGCTCAAAATCCCCATCGAGATCGAGCGGCACGACACGAAGAGGCTCCGCATCCTTTGATCGCCTGTGCGACTCAATTGAATGATACACAGAAGGCTCGTTTGTCGGCACTGTTGCGCGAATACGATGAGCTCTTCACCGATCAACCCGGCTGTACCGATTTGGTGAGCCATTCGATCGAAACTGGCGACGCGCTTCCTTTGAAGTGTAACCCCAGGCCCGTCAGCCAGGCCAAGAGGCAGGTAATTGACGGCTTGCTGGACGAGATGCTCTCATCTGGCATTGTTCGCCGTTCGTCCAGCGCCTGGGCGTCTCCAATTGTGTTGGTGCCTAAGAAAGATGGCAGTCATCGCCTGTGCGTAGACTACCGCCGTCTGAACGGAGTGACTCGTAAGGTTGCCTATCCGCTCTCCACGATTAGCTCCATCGTAGGAAACCTCGGCACTGCGCGGTATTTTACCACATTAGATGCCTCCAAAGGTTACCTACAGGTCCAGGTGGATGAGCGTGACCGGTGCAAGACCGCGTTCACGTCCCACAGAGGGTTATTTGAGTTCACTCGTATGCCCTTTGGTCTTTGCAATGCTCCTGCGACTTTTCAGAGACTCATGGACCGCGTCCTCGGAGAAACAAAGTGGTCTTACTGCATGTGCTACCTCGACGACATCGTGATTTATTCACGAACCTTCGAAGAGCACTTGGCCCACATTGCCGATGTGCTCGGGAGGGTGAGAGCCGCCGGTATGACGTTAAATCCCGCAAAGGCCCAACAAGCGCAAACCCGAGTTCAGTTACTTGGCTTCACGCTGGGCGAAAACTCCATTGAGCCAGATCGGGAGAAACTTCAAGCAATCCTCGATTTCCCCGTGCCCAAGGACGTACGCGGCCTGCGCCGCTTTCTCGGAATGGCCCATTTTTACCGGTCGTTCATTCCGTCCTGTGCCCAAGTGCAGGCGCCCTTGACCAAGCTCCTGGGTAAGTCAGCTGAGTGGCGATGGGGACCTGAGCAGCAAGAGGCGTTTTGCCGTCTGTCTAGCGCCATTGCGGAGACAGCGCAGCTCAAGCTCCCCGACCTGACCAGACCGTTTGTTGTCCAGACTGACGCAAGCGATCTGGGATTAGGAGCAGTTCTCCTACAGGAACACGATGGTGTGTTGCAGCCGCTGGTCTTTGCCAGCCACTCGTTGATACCCGCGGAAAGGAATTATTGCGTGACCGAGAGGGAGTGTCTCGCCATCGTGTTTGCACTGCGGAAGTTTGATGTCTACCTTGATGGGACGAAATATGTGGTGCAAACAGATCACAGCGCGCTTAGCTGGCTGATGCGGCTCCGTGAGCCTGCAGGCAGGCTAGCGCGCTGGGCTCTCCTAATACAGCATTATGACTTTTCAGTGCAGTATCGGAAGGGGAGCACTAACGTGGTAGCTGACGCGCTATCTCGTGCCCCAGTGTCGACCAGGAGCCTGGATCCCGGTGCGACAACCGCTAGCGGTGCCTTTGCGCAAGCAAGCGGCACGGGCGAAACGGCGGCTGAGCCGCCGAGTGGAGAAAAGGGTGAGTGCGGCGACCCTTTCCACGGGCCAGGCAAGCAGCGCCCCGCGAAGCGGGCGAGAGGGGGAGCGAAAGGGAAGCGACCCCATAACGCCAATGCGTGCGGAGACGATGGCTGCAGTCCTGAGTGGGAACGATACCAAGCTCCCCTTTGGGAGATTGGGAATCGCTTTCGGCAGACAAAAGTTACTGAAGGCCCAGCAAGATGATCCGTTTTGTCGCGAGTTGAGCGACGGTCTCAGGGAGACGGAGCGCCGAGACGCTGCTGGTAGTGCGGCGGGCGCAGGGGGACGGGAACCGGCGTGTGTCACTGGGTCCCCCGCGGATACATACTTGCTGGACCATGATGGACTCCTGCTGGAGTACATAGCCACCAATGAGGAGTCAGTGGACCTGTTTAAGGTGGTTGTGCCCAAAAGTCTGAGAGGCGCACTGTTGCGAGCCTCTCACGACGAGCCCATTGCCGGTCACCTGAGTGGCTCTGAGGTTTTTGCGAAACTGAGCAAGGTTGTGACTTAGCTTGGCATTAAGCGTGACATTTTTCGCTATTGCCGTTCCTGCCACGTCTGTCAAACGGTGAAACCAAGGGGTGGCAAGCCGCCCGGCTTGATGAAACTGATTTTCAGTGAGTTTCCGTGGCAAGTAGCCACCTGCGATCTAATGGGGCCGTTCCGCAGAAGTAAGCAGCGGTTCCGAGCCAAGCTTGGTTAACCTCCCTGCCTTTCCTCTCTATTTATCTCTCTCTCTCTCTCTCTCTTATACATCTGATGGTAGTTGTTGATCATTTTTCCAAATGGGTGGAGCTGTTTCCGCTGCGGAAAGTGACAGCGCGAGCGGTGCTAGAGAGGCTACAGGAAGTGTTTTGTTGGTTCGGCTTTCCGAAAAGATTCATCACGGACAATGCGTCGTATTTCACCGCTCGGGTGTTTGGTGATACGTGCCGTTCCCTAGGAATAGATCACTGCACCACTTCGCCCTACCATCTCCAGTCCAATTTGACGGAGCGAACCAATCGTACGCTCAAACCGATGTTGGCGGCTTTGCCGAAAGTCAAAGGGACTGGGCAGACCATTTGAGTGAACTCGCGTTTGCAATCCGAACCTCCGAGAGTCGCTCTACTCGTTTCTCTCCCGCCTTCCTTAATTTCGGAAGGGAGTTCGCAAATCCGGTGACCAGTGTCATGCAATGCCAGCTCGGAGACGAGGAAGAACCGGCAGACTGTTCTGCTTACGCTTCCACACTTCGGGACAGGCTTTGTCGAGCTCTCAGTAGAGCGAGGCAAAGTTTGGCATCGGCCAGGGCCGAGCAAAAGGCCCAGTACGACCGAAAACGTCGCCACCTTTCATTTAAGGTGGGTGACTTCGTCCTGAAGCGCAACCACGCTCTTAGGGACGCAAGCAAGGGTTTCTCAACTTCGCTCGCTCCAAAGTGGCTTGGTCCGTACCGAGTGGAAAAAGCTTGGACTCCACTCGCGTACTTGCTGAAAGACCCGCTTTCGGGAAAACTCAGCCGTGCCCACATCGCAGACCTGAAAGCCTTTACGTCAAGGTCTGACGAGCCTGCGCCAGCGCCCAGTGGCTCTTCGCGCAAGCGACGGCGCACACCCGGCGCGGCGGACCGCATTCGGACCACGCACCGGTATAATCTGAGGAAGCGGTCACCTTAGTGATTTTGCGCCGGACGGCGGGCTTATTTCCGCGACCGAAGGCCCTCATTTTTACTTTCTAGTCTCAGTTAGCTAACTTCTTTACAGCCAGTGCTTGCAAAGAAGTCTGTTCCGCCCAGTTACTGCTGCTGATTGTCATTTGAGTGTTGTTGTTTACTTCATGTTTTTTTCGTGTTTTCTGTTTTTTCCTTCTCGCTGGAGGAGGGGATTGTGAATTGGTGCTTTAGCGTGGGGAGAGGGACAAATGACACTCTGCGCTTCCCTTGCGGTGCGCGTTTGGAGAGACCCGACCATTTGAGGTGTGTGTGCGTGTGTGTGTGCGTGTGGCGACAACTTAGGAAGTCACCGACCCCTACACCACTTTGGACTCTGGAGTTGTTCGGAGACCTGCACGAGGCTCCTGCACGAGGCCAGCTGTCGCAGACGCTGTGCACGACTCGACCAACGCCGCAGGACGCCTCGCAGCCAATGGATTTGGCGACCATTATTCCAGCAGAAGGGCCGGCTGTCGCAGCGAGGTCCATCCGAACCTCCACCGAGGCGGCGTTCGTCGGACTCGCAGGGCTGTCGTCAACATCGACGAGACGAAGGTGAGCCCGTTCCTCGCATGAAGGCCTCAACCAGAACCCTCCCCTTGAACTCTCGCATCTACGCAATCACCCAAGTCAGACTTTACGTGACGCTGCCCCTCCGAGCCGTGGACGCGCTCTTTCGTGAGCATCATGAACTCCCGTTAGCCCTCTTCCGCGGAGCCATTGTATTTGTCAAAGTATTCTTGTGTTGTTTATTTTTTTTTCTTCAGCAGCAGTTGCAGAGCGAGGCTGAGGCTAGCTGTTGCCCATTGCATGACGCCTTTGCATGTATGGGCGACGACCGGCTGCCTTCGCAGACCGGTATATAGGGTGAATTATGGAGAGGAGGATGTGGGGATCTGAAGCACGCCCGCGACCATTTCGCAGGCATTCCGCCACACGGCCACACCCTTTTGCTTTCCTGCTCTGTTAACACAACGTGGCGATAGATGGCGCCACGCGCGGGCACGGCGCGCGCCACTGCGCGCGCCGAGGGAGCGGTCTCTTTCTCCGTGGACGGCGCCGGGTAAGCACGTGTTTCCCTTCGTCCGCGTCCCCTTTGGGAATCGCGGACGGTAGCCTGCCTGGGGTGGCCTTGGGCACCCCGGCAGGCGTGTTTACTTGAGTGCTGGCTTCGGTAGCGTACGCTAAGCCCAGAGCGGTGCCTAGTGCTTGAAGTGGTCGTACCACAACGAGCCGCACCTGCCGTAGGCCTACGCGTACGAGGTTTGCCCTAACACTTGCGACCAGGCCCATTGGCCATCGTGAGAGTGCGCAGCATAGCCGCGAGGGACCTTTTCCCTACCGGCGTGTCAAAGCTCGCCATTGCCAGCTGCGACGTGCTCGCGGTTTTCCCCTTATTGTGAACGTCCGCGTGCGGGTGCCTTTGCTACCCGCGTCCCGGGAGCGGACGTTGTGCTGTTGTTCGGGGTGCCGCCAGAGGCAATAAAGTGTTGTGTACTTTTACATTAGAACACTGTCTATTTGCCGCGCCGCGCTAAACGCCTTATTAGTTGAGCGCGCGCGGAGCGGTGCGCTACACGCGAGTAAACGGAGTAGTGGCCCTGTGGCTCGCTAAGCGTGAACCCGCGGTGATCGTCCGCTGC
Source organism: Rhipicephalus annulatus (assembly GCA_013436015.1). Lineage (NCBI taxonomy): Eukaryota > Metazoa > Arthropoda > Arachnida > Ixodida > Ixodidae > Rhipicephalus > Rhipicephalus annulatus. Next base: position 18,221 of record WOVY01014998.1, on the reverse strand, counting down.
AGTTAGGAGCGGGGTCACCATAGGGTACGCAGCATATCTGCTGCGGGAGTACCTGTTGACGCCATACAGGGATTACGGTTCAATGAATGAGCAACAAAAAGGCTTCAAGTTTAAGTTTTCAGGCACACGATTGCTCATTGAAAATGCATTCAGCACACTCAAGAAGCGCTTCAGGCAGCTCATGTACCTGGAGTTGCACACTATCAACTGGCTCAATAAGTTTATCATAAGCTGCTGTATCCTTCATCACTTGTGCATCGATTACGGTGATGAAGAGCCAGATGATGATAATGATGATGATGGAGCATCCAATGCTATTCAGTGGGAGAACTGCACTGATAACCACAGTGATAAAACTGATGAGAAGCGAGCTTTGCACAAGCTTGACGAAATTAAGCGTGCAAAGGTCTTGACTAAGCTCTTGCGAAGTGATTGTGGGAAATAACACCATAATTCTTTGTTTTTTCTGAACTAGCCCTTTAGTTCCCCACAGTGGTTGGGAGGCTGTGTGTGTGCACCAATGCGCAGGCCCCTTTATATACACAAGCACATGTACATTTTATTTCAACATGCTAATTGTATTTTAGGCCACTGGAATCATTCATTGTCTAAGCCAAAAAAGCGGCTCAAAAGCTTCATTTCTTCTTTATACTGTTTTGCTTTTTCTTGTCGAATGCGCTCCTTCTGTTCTTGCCTCTCTTCATGACGCTTCCTTCTTTCATTCTCGCGTTCAGTTCGTTTTTTTTTTCTTTTTCTTCCTGAATTTTGCTCATTTCGTCAAAGAAGTGATTGATTTCCAGCATTCTAGAAGCCGAGAGTTTCGGCTCTTTGGGCTCAGGTTCCTTCAATGTGCTGGTCAACTCCTGGCTAGTTGAACCTTGACTTGTCAGCTCCTGCCTCCTTGATGCTTGGCTTGTCGACGATTGGCTCGTCGACGCTTGGCTGGGCGGTCTTTTAATAGAAACTATTCCAGAGCTGTCCCTGAGCTCTTCTAGCTTAAGCCTATCATCTAGCTGACGTATTTTGGCTATGTCGTCTTCAAAGGGAACGTCGCAAGGAGAATTCCCTGATTTGTTGGTATGTGCTTCAGCACTTCTTTTTCGTCACATGACTATTTTGTAGCGGCTGCAGCACTGGTCTCCTGTTTTAGGGACCCCGACAGCCTCTTGGATGTTGGCGGCTATTTTGGCAAACATTGCCTTTTTATTTTTGAATTCCTTCATTGGCCCTATTTGGTAAAAATACTGCTGGTAGTAGTCGAGCAACAGCTTTGTTTCTCCTGCCGTCCACTCACAGCCTGTACCTGAAAAGAAAAACTGCTTCAGACATTTGTACAGACGTTACCAGTTGCACGTCACCCGACACAGGTGTTAGAGAGTTGTGGTATTGTGCTGTGTTGGTAATAATTGTAGAGCTTATAGGCATATATAAGCACCAACCTGTTTTAGTTTGTTTTGATATCGATTTTTCTACTTTGATTTTTGTCGTTACAGTGCTTGGTGTTCTTTGCACTGATCTAACTGTATACGTCATGTATAATTCATTACTTGAATGCATTTGTATCCTCTCCTGCTAGGGCCTCTTAATGGGCCTGCAGTAATCTCTAAATAAATAAATAAATAAATGGACTCACTGCGTTGCTCGCTCTTTTGGCTGTGTTCCGGCACTGTGAAAGGAAAAACGAAATGCATTGTTATTCATACAGCTGGCATACATGAAGCGACATAACGACGAACGATTTGTGTTCTGTGACACAAATTGCTGTACAATGAAGCACCATGTGAATTTCATGCAATTATGTATGCAATTAAGCTAAGCCATGTGAGGCCTCCTAACATAGCTTCACAAAACAGTAACTATGTTTGCTTTGCTATCTCATCACGACACAAAATTTTGAATAACAATTTCACGTAAGCGTAAATGGTGGCAAGCAAGTTCTTCAACAGTAGCTCAACACATTGTGCACATTCTTGATTGAATTACACACTGTCATCATGATGCACAGAGTTTCTGATCAGCTGACTGTTAATCAAAATGAAGCACGATCTTTCAGGCCTGAAACAGGCAGTGACACTCCAGGAACAGCAACTTAATTTCTGTGGACTGAGACCGATTCCTAATTTGGATTCGCTCAATGTCCTGATCTTGGTAACATTGCCAACCCACGAGATAGCAGAACATGCACTCACGCAGCTACCTCTGCAGCTAAAATTTTCTGGGAGTCAAATTCTAGGGTGCGTAACACTGGCTTTTAGTTTCTTCGAGACATATAAAGGCAGACAACTGCTTCTTCGCCGCTTCCACTGAAAGGCGAATGCACTGGAACTTGCCACATAGTAGTGCGGTACTGAAACGCTCGCGCTGCGTTGTGCTTGTACGGTAAAAGCGTTACTTTGAAAGTATCTCACCGCAAATGTGTACCTGCCAACCTAGGGACTTCTAAAATCGGGAGACTCGCCGCGGGAGCGGAGTAGAGGGCAGAAAAAAATTGTTTTAGACGATCGGTTGAATTGCCCTTATACCAAACACGCTTGTCACCAACGCAGTTTGTTTCTATTCGTGTGGCTACATTCTAAAGTGATAGGAAGTCGCTTCTTACTAATGACATCGTTCCGTGCAAGAACAGCGGTGTCGCGTGCACGTTTACTTTTGGCTGTATATTTACAGTGGTGTTTGTGCAATCAATGCGTCGAAAGTTTTCGTTCTCCACGGACACAGGCAAACGAACAACGGTATGACGCATGCGATGCATTTCAGTGACACGATCACATCAGCAGTAAAGCAACGTTGCAACATGAACATAGCGCGTGCAGACAATCGCTCCACGCAACACGTGTGTTGCATTCAACTTACAATTACAGCACAGTGTTGAAATTGAGGAGACACTTACCATTTTGCTCCGCATACTGTGTGGTCACTATCGCAGACATCGTGGACAATAGCTGTTGCACGCTTGGCGTGATATCCATTCCACACAGGTGAATAGCGCTGAACAAGCAAACGAACGATGCAGCGATGCTGGTAAAGCACCTGGGAAACAGACAGCGGAAGAGACCACGCGCATGGTATCCTGGGTAACGCGGCAGCTTCCGCCTTGCTCCAGCAGGGCGGGTTGTGTTCCGATGGCGGATTTGGATGATTTGCTCTACGCCAGAGTCGAGTGCTCGCTCGCGAAGTTGGTCGGCTGCACCGACTCCGCCATCGGAATTCAACGCTAAATGCAACAATGGCGTTTATTTCACCATGCTGCAAGGCTACAAACTACCAGACTCCGTTTGTGTGCTTATGTGTGTGAGGCTTGCATATCAACTATAAAAAGAGCACACCTCACATTAGTTTTTGCTCTGAAACAAAGAAAAACGTTGTGCTTCTGCTGAAGGATGTGGACAAAGTGTGCGTGCACATTAAAGTTTGGCGTGTTTGCTGTGTTGCTGATGTGCCAAACTTGTTTGAAAGAGACTTATTATAGGGTGTCAGTGACACGTATAGCCAGTCCATTATGAGTTTATCAAGGTAGGACAAAGAAAAGTTGTCCTGGTTTTTCTATTGTTGTTCTCTTCATAACTGAACTTTTCCTATGGTAGGCAGTTTCTTGTGTGTGCTTGTGTGTTTTTGCAGTGAAATGCTTTGGCCTTTATTAGTACATGATTTTGTTTATAAATCTTTTGAGGATTACTGGCAAGTATTAAGCAGGTCTGTGTCACCATTTGCGCTTCATCAAAAGACACACCTATGGATAACAGATGCTGCAATTAACATATTAGCCAAATCTTGCAGCTGCAATCGACCTCTTTTATATAGATGACTGTGCTCACATCGAATTTTCGGGTGCCTTTATATGGTGTAAAACAAGTGAGAGCATAATACTCGCCTATAGCCAAAATAAACGAAGAGCAGTGTTTCAACTGAATGTACTTCTTGCCACAGGGTGCTGCCACATTCTGGCACTGCTGTCCAAAGTCTTCTAGCATTGCATAGTCACACGCGCACATGGGAACCGCCGCACAAAAAAGCTACCTTGTTTCTTCAAGAACGCTCTAGCTCCTAATGTGTCCTGACATAACACATTTGTTTACCGCCATTCCTCTCTGTAATTTTCAGCGCAGCTTGTTGGGACCAACGAGAGAAAAAAAAGCGGTGGAAGGGCGCAATAAACCACACAACTTGCTTTGAAATTTTTGTGGCTGGGCTGTGGATTTGCGAGGCATTAAATTTACACAATGAGGTCAATGATTGATTGCTTGGAGAAGCGTTTCAATGTTTCTTTAACGGATTTTATCCAGTATGTATTATGACACGAATGTAGTGGCTCGTCATTAAAGGCAAAGCGCTGTGTGGGAGAGAAAGCTGGAGGAGGGTTGCGTTGATAAAGGGAGAAACTGCACTTACACCCGAGGCTTTCAATTCCACGCACTTTGAAAAAAACATTGTGTCGGCATGCTCATTTCTGAGTAGTGCACTGATTATGAAGTACCATGTCTTGGGATGTTGACTGGCCCTATAAGCTAAAAATATAGAAATTATGGTAGTATTGCTGTATGATGAGGAGTTCTGTTTGTATTGTTTCAAGTCATGTTTATTCTGCTATCAGATATGTTTTGCATAGTAGTATTTTGAAATTTCTAGATGTCTTCTATGATTGTCAGCATAAACTGAGTTGCTATCCGCACCTGCACCCCATTTGTACATGGAATAAGGCGTTCATCTTGGTTGAAACCTGCTTTGCATGATTAAAGTACAGTTTGTCAATTATGCGCCACATTGAAGCATTGTACAATTTATTCTACGCATCTAAAAGCTGCCAGTCGCACTCATTGAGTGACCACAATATTTCATTCAATGGTAGCCAAGTGTTCAATAGAAAACTCTGATACACAAAAGCACATGCAGAAATTATCAATCACATTTATGTGGGCATTGCACAAAGAAAGAACCACTGGTAAAATGGCAGTAATTAATTTTATGAAAATCCTTTAAATTAACAAAACGCTATAATACCTATAGACTAACATATGTATAAATGGCCAATGAAAATGTTTCAAAAGCTGGTAGCACTGATAAAAATGTGTATCAGTCTGATACGAGACTGGTAGTATTGGTAAGAAACTGTATCAAACTGATACGAATGTCTATAACAACTGGTAATACTTTGTACAAGTCTGATACAAGACTGATACAACTGACACGAAACTTTATCAGAGTGATTCAGACCTCTATCAGAATTTTAGCTAAGGAAGCGCTTTCTGTATGTGAATCCTGAAGTAGCTTGCGGAGGCATGCTTCCTTTGTGGGTTCAGAAACGATTACCCGCTTGACCTTGTTGCTGGCTTTCACGAAAGCGGGATTCTGCGAAACCGTCCGTCCAAGCCGTCCGTCCATTGAAGCCAAACGTCTGTCCAAGCCACTGATCTCTAATGGAGGTCAGTGGTCTAAGCAATGGGCCAGACACTGAGGGGACCACAGGACTACAAGGCGGGCAAAGTGATAGTAAGGCGTGTCGAGGCGGAGCCCTCACTATCTGCCACCGCGCCTGCCCTTGCCAGGAGCGCGGATCTGTTGTGTTGCTCAGCACGCTTGCCCACTGTTGGAAGCTCCGCCCGAGGGTGACAGCAGAAGGCTATTCTAAGTATCTCATCTTCTAAGAAGTTCCGTCAGTGGCAATTAAAGACGCAACGCCTCATTCTGCAGCGCTTCACGCTAAATGACTCGGCCACGGGAGGTAAGTTATTCGGCTTAATTATGGTTAGCTATTTATATATATAGGATTTATCACTAGCGGTACGCATAACTTGGAAGCCGTCAAACGTATTCTTAAAACTCCCAGCGAGATGGCGTTAGGTGCGTTAAGGGTGCGCATTAAAGTTCTTTGGCTACCCTTTGCGACACGACTGAGCCTGAATTTAGCTCTACAGGGTTCAGTCGACCATGAACGTCTGCTTTTATCGCGTTGGGGTAGTTTGTACCCCTTGTAGTGTGGCCGCAAAGTTTGTTTGAAGAGAGAGCTCCAAAGTCATTTGACTCACTGCAGTGGCCGGGATCACGAAAGGAGCGCGCTGCTCAAACACAAAGAGTAACAATTGGGAATGCTCTTGCTTCGCTCTCGGGCTGCACCTACTTCCTACACTGTTTAGTTGCCTGTATATACGGTAGCTCGAGAGTAGGGCTTTATGGCTTTGGTACATCACAAAGAAGCGACAAAGTCACGACTGTCTTCGTGGTTGTCCATTGCAATTGGCAGCATTGCGTGGAACGTCGTTGTCGGGCATCTTCCGTAGACGAGTTTGAATAGTGCCGCGCAAATTCGTTTTCGTACAGCCGTGTTGTACGCGATTGTTACAACCAAAAGATTGACGCCCCATGTCTTGTGCTTGACATACACCTACATTGCCCGCATCTAGTGATGGTTCTAGCACACTCTTGGTGAAGCCACTCACCTACGGCTGATAGGCATACCTTTTGGTTAGCTGACCATATTTGCAAATCACTTGCGTTTGGTCAAGGACAAAAGCTTTACCTCTGGAGAGGATAATTTATGATGTACCATCACGAGTTTGATGCCCTCAACGAAGCCCTCGATGGCGGCCCAACCTCAACGCAGGACCCCCATTTTGACTTGGTTGGTGATGTAGTTAATGGTTACAGCCGTTTGCTAGTCATAACACGCTTACGTTTGAAGTAACCCCGGCTAGTTCATCACAGTCTGCTAGAAAATTTAGTCTATTGGTTAACGAGTTGACTGAAGAAATACCACAGGCCTGTTTAGTGCGCCATCTGTAGCTGACAATCGCGGCATGCCCTCGCCTGGGTTTCCAGTCACTTAGTCTAATTGGGCAAAGTACTAGTGAAAAGCAAATAGGCAACAATTTCCTTTAAATTTCACCAAAAAATCGCCACTCTAAATATTTGTAAGGTCCCTAGTAATACAAATTGCTATATATTAATAGCTACATGAAGTACAGTACCAGCAGTAACTGCTAAATTATATTGACGTTTTTCAAATGGCCGTCACATCCCCCACTACACCTGTGCATGCTAGCTGGTGTTTGTTATTATTTCAGTTGTAGCGAATGCAAGGAGAAGCAGTCGCTACAACTATAGAAAGATGGTGCGCGTAGACTTCCTTCATATTTAGAGAATTTCAATCCAGTGAAATCACGTGTCCCTTAATTGAACAACTTAAATACGAAAAATTGACAGAATTGACAAATCCCACCTACCGTGGGAAACGATGATATGCGAAGCACGAAAGAGACAAGTTGATATGTCATTTTACAATCAGCGCAACGTTACGAGGTGGAGGTAAATGATGCCATACATCACTTCCGTGCCATGCTTATAATGTTTGGATGTGTCATTTACCTTAACCTATACACATCACGTGATACCAAAATTTACCATATGTGCAGCTAGCGAAACGGCCGCGAACACGATATGAGCGTGGTATGTTGTCTTGTTCTTACACGACAAGCGTGTCAGGATTATCATGTTTGCACGAGTCCTATATTTTGTCATCCATTGACGTCACTAACACCAAGTTTGGTTTATGTTGAGCTAGCAAAACGGCCGTGAGCGCATCAGGAAGGGCCCAATATACTCCAATGTAGCGTCGACGCGCGCGCACGCTGGGCACAGTAATGCTACGTTAGCGAAACGCCATCACTATTTATTCTGACGCGAGGCGCGACAACCGTTCATTGGCGCGGCCCGACGGCAACCAGCGCAAAAAGTGACATGCGGGAATGCGCGCCGATGCGTTACCCAGACAACACTGCGTCTCCCTCTTTTCAGAACGGAGAGATGCTGGACGCGCTGAAACGCGCATGCGTCATAGTAACGCAGCGCGGCGCTCACCTGCGAGTATATGGCAGGACCAGTGACTGGCATGGCAACACCGGCGTGACGCAACGAAATGAACGCCGGCGAGCGTGCGCACCGCGTCACGTCGTAATGTATTGGGGCCTTCACTGTGGCATGTGATCATGTTGTCACATGACACGTATCTCATGATTATCAAGTTTGCACCCGTCACATACATTCGTCATTCGTTGGCGTCACATAATACCAAATTTGGCATATGTGAAGCTAGCGAAACGGTGGCGAGCACATCATCTGTATAGCATACAGTGATGTTGTTACAAGACACGCATGTCGTGATTATGTTTGGATGTGTCAAGTACCTATGCCGTCCGTTCGTGTCACGTAATACCGAGTTTGATACACGTAAAGCTAACGAAACGGCCGCAAGCGCATCATGAGCGTAGCATATAGTTATCTTGTTACTTGGCACGCATCTCATGTTTATCATGTTTACACCAATATCTTACCTTGGTCATCTGATCACATTCCGTGAAACCAAATTTGGTATAAGTGAAGCTAGAGAAAAAGCCGCCAGCGCATTATAAGTGTGGCATGTAGTCATGTTGTTACATGACACGCATATCGTGATTTTTATGTTCGTACCTTCGTCATCGATTCACGTACTGTAATACCAAATTTGATATATTTAAGGCTAGCGAAACGGCCGCGAGTGCATCATGAGCGTGGCATGTAGTCATGTTGTTACATAGCACGCAAGGTATGATTTTCATGTTAAAGTCTACCACCTGTGTTCGCCATGCAATCATGCCCTACCATACCAGTTTTGCAACATGCCATGTGCACGAAACCACTGCAAGAGCTGTACGATTATGAAATTTGAATCATGACATTCATACATACATGTCATGATTTTCATGTTATGACTAGTCAAAATCAGTCGATAGCAGCAAGATTTGTTCTGGGAAAATATGACCGAACTGAAAGCTCTCAAGCATGAAAACAGAACCTAATTTGCAATACTTGCAAGGTAGAAGACATAATCTGAGATTGAAACTATTTTATTCAATCTATAACAACAAACAGGCATTATTCCTTCAGAATACTTAGAACCAGCGCATTATCATTCCTTTCGTCATGACCACAAATTTAAAGTGCGGCCATACAACCTCAGAACGATTTTTTAGCATTGTTTTTTTTCCGCAAGCCACTGTCGAATGGAATACGTTACCAGGTGAATTAGTTGGCCGCAAGACTGCGGATTCATTCTGTGAGGCACTGTGTCCCCACAAAAATGCCTAAGATGGCACTGCGGGTAATCTTGAAAATATAAAACAAAAAATTGTGAGCGCAGTCACTGGCTCTTCTTTATCAATTGAACGTGTCATCATCATTTGTATAATTTTCTCATCTGTAGATATCATCATGCCATTTTGATATCATGTGCCAGTTCAAGCTCATCTCGAATAAAGCTCGTCCTCATAAGTGGTGGACGGTGCTTCTCGATCCCCAAGTCCTCTCGCACGTTACCACTGGAGCTCCGCTCGGGTCGTCGTCTACTACCACCTGCCATGGCAGTGCAAGACAATCCTGGCCCATCCAAAACTACCAGCCCAATGCAGCCTCCGCCGTCGACCCTGGCGTTCTACAGCCACGAGCGTGATCCGCCAGTATTCTTGGGTCTCAAAGGAGAAGACGTGGAAGAATGGCTACACACCTACGATCTCGTCAGCTAAGATGAAGAGGTGGGATGCCCTACACAAATCACTTACGGTTCCTTTCTACCTGACTGATGTTGCCAAACCTGGTTTTAGAACCACCTCCTTGATCTTCGCGACAGGGACGCGTTCGCACGGCAGCTCCATTAGATTTTCGGTTCCCCCAGTGTTCGCGCTAAAGCAGCAACGAAGAAGCTTGCTGAACACATTCAACTGGCGGGTGAATCACACACCTCGTACATTGAGGATGTTCTTGCCTTGTGCAAGCGTGTAAATTCAGCTATACCTCAAAGCGACCAAATACGCCATATTATCAAAGGCATAAATACCGTCGCATTCAACGCTCTTGCGTCGCGAAACCCTACCATGACTCAAGATGTCATCATCATTCGCCAGAGACAATAAGAACTTCAGTCTCTTCGTCTCTGCCATGACGCCTCGGACATTCGTCTTCTTGCGCCCCTCGAAGCCCGTGCACTGGAATGCGACATCGTTCGTCGTGAGCTTCATGGGCGCTGCTCTTCCTGTGCTCCACCATCTACTTTAGCCTCAGCGCAAACCAACTTGTGTGACATCATTAGGAAAGAGACTGCATCTGCGTCACATCCACCTTGTTCTGCCGAATCCAGACCTCGTCAGGTACCAACGTACGCAGAAGTTGTGGCGCTCTCAGCAAGCACCACTTTCCCAGCGGCGTCACCAAGTGGCCATGCACTTGTGGCGTAAGTGTCATCACCGATGCGCTCACAGCCGTATTGCACGATGCCGCGTCCTCCACGCCCAATCTGCTATTATTGCGGCTATAGGGGTCATATATATCGCTTTTGGCGAAGGCGCCAAATGGATGAGCAACGTGGCTACGCTCCAGAGGAAAGCAGACGCTTCAGTGCACTCACGTACTGCCAGCGCACGCCTTACCGGTTTTCTTCTCAGCGTTCGCCCTCTCCACCTTACAGTATGGGTCTACTTGTGAACTCCCGTGAGTCTCGCCGCCGCTCACCATCTCTCAGTCGCCATTCCGTGTCGCCTATGCGACCCACTTCCAATGTTCTGTATGCCCAGTCGGAAAACTCCCCAATGCAGCTTTAAGAGGGAAAACTGCATCCAATGGACAGCCAGCAATTCCTCCAGACAGACCATTGAACTTGTTAACAGTGTTAGTAGAAGGTATACGCGTCAAAGCTCTAGTAGATACTAGCACTGCTATTTCGATTATTCGCTCTGACTTTTGCTCCTGTCTCCGCAAAGTCACAACACCTTACTTGGGCCGTCTCTCCATGCTGCGACGAATGCCATTGCTCGCCCACTCGCCCGGTGGGCAGCTCATGTTTTCATAGACAGTATTCGTCATAATATTGCTGTTGCAGTTTTCCGTGAGTGCACCCACGAACTCATTTTAGGATGGTATTTCCTGTCGTCTGCACGCACTTCTATATCTTGTCGACAGTGCCTCATCAACCTCAATCCCATTGACTCTTCTGTAACGGAACACGAAGAGCCCTTTCGTCTCGTCACCAGTTCAAATCATGTTCTTTGGCCATTTCGAGAAGAAGTAATTAGCGTTAATTGCATCAACATTGTGGATGGCAACGTGCTTCTACTATCTTATGGCCCCATAGTACATCGAGGCGTTCTGATCATTCCAGGCCTTGTTCGTTTTTCTGGGGTGTCTGCTTTTATTACTGCGTTAAATAGGACCCCCGAACCTTTATTGTTGCCCTGTGGATCAACAGTCACATGCGCTATTTACCTTCATCCCGTTGCAATTGTTGCCCTTCCAAGACAAGAATACCTACCAGAGCCAAGCGCGCCGACACTGAACTTTCCCACTCCTCTATCGGTGACGATATGCCCTGATCTCACTGCAGCCCAGAGTCAAGATTTGCTAAATTTACTGAACAGGCATCTGTCTTTATTTTACATTCATTCTGCTGCCCTTGGTATGACAACTTCCGTGACTCACCGAATTCAGACTGACGGATCCCGAAATATTCACCAGCGCCCATACTGCGGTTCTCTTGCAGAAAGTAAGATAATCGAGAAAAACGTCTCAGACCTACTTCGACGGAATATCATACGTCCTTCGTCGAGTCCATGGTTTTCGCCAGTTGTTTTGGTGCAAAAGAAAGACAAAAAAGTACGCCTTTGCGTTGATTACCGGGAAATGAACAAAATAACGCTCAAAAATGTTTACCCCCTCCCCCCACGAATCGATGACGCACGACATTTGTTGCACGGCGCACGGTATTTTTCCAGCCTTGACCTGTGATCGGGCTACTGGCAAGTACAAGTGTCCGAATCTGACAAAGAGAAGACGGCTTTTATCATCCCAGATGGGCTAAATGAATTTAATGTAATGCCTTTCGAGCTTTGTAACACGCCTGCTATCTTAGAACGTATCATCGAATGTGTACTGCGTGGCCTGAAGTGGAAAACCTGCTTATGCTACCTCGACGACATCTTAGTGTTTTCGTCTATCTTTTTCCAACATCTGCAACGTCTCGAAGAAGTCCTAGGTTGCCTTGCAAAAGCTGGTTTACAGCTGAATACGAAGAAATGCACCTTCGCAAGCAAGACGATCAAGGTTCTAGGGCACTTAGTCAGCAAAGATGGTATTCGACCAGAACCTGAAAAGCTTGCTGCCGTCCTCGAGTTTCCCCGTCCGTTGCATCGAAAGGACCTGCGCAGTTTTCTCGGTTTGGCATCCTACTTTTGGTACTTCATACGCGATTTCGCAAGGCTTGCCTCTCCGCTCCATTAACTGCTCGCAAGCAACACGGCATTCGTCTGGTCTGATGACTGTGAAAAGGATTTCCTGGTGTTAAAGCAAGCCCTGACATTCGATCCGGTACTATGTCACTTCGATCCAGGTGCACCCACCATTCTTCACACTGACGCCAGTGGTCATGGTCTCAGTGCCGTTCTACTGCAGCATGACAACATCGCTTACGCCAGTCGTGCTTTGACTGCTGCCGAGAAAAATTACACAATAATTAAACAAGAGTGCCTTGCTGTTGTATGGGTGGTACAAAAAGTTTGTCTATGCCTTCACGGCCGCCACTTCACAGTCGTCACCGACCACAGCGCGTTGTGCTGGCTTTTGTCGCTAAAGTACTTATCGAATCGTCTTGGCCGCTGGGTGCTTCGTTTACAAGAGCACAATTTTGATGTCATCTACAGGTCTGGTAAGAAGCACCAAGATGCTGATGCTCTCTCTCGCTGCCCTCAAGCGTAATAGCCGACAGTCACCCATTTCCACTGCAGCATTACCCATCGCAGGTCTCAGTTGGCTAAGATCTGACCACCCTTCTACCCCTGTGTCGCATCAACGCGTTGACCCTTACTGCTGCTCCATAATAGCACGCTTACAGGGCATATCCACTTCTCCGAACGTCCGACTTCGCCGACATCTGAAACAATTCAAGCTTCACGATGGTGTTTTACATCGCTATATTTACCACGTTGAAGGAAAAAAACGGTTCCCCGTTATACCGCGTTGTCTACAACGTCAGGTTTTTAAGACATTCCACGATGACCATGCTGCTGGGCATCTCGGCTATCACAAAACGTATGACAAAATACGCAGTCCGTTCACCTGGTCTGGCCTCTCATTCACCATTGCCAAATATGTTTCGTCGTGTGCCCTATGTCAACGGCGGAAACGAGCCACTAGTGCTCCTTCTGGCTTTCTCTAACCTCTTCCTTGTCCCGCTTTGCCATTCGAAGTCGTCGGGATAGACTTGTACGGCCCCCTTCCCGTGAGCTCCAATTGAAATCATTGGATTGTAACGGCTGTTGACCACCTCACTCATTACGCGAAAACAGCCTCACTGCACGCTGGTACAGCCACTAAAGTAGCCGATTTTGTTCTGCGTGACATATTTTTGCGCCATGGAGCTCCACATGTTCTGCTCAGCGACCGCGGCAAGGTCTTTCTTTTTTCCAGTGTTGCTAAGGTTCTACGCGCCGCCTACATCATCCACACGACAATTTCTATTTATCATCCACAAACAAATGGCTTGACGGAACGCTTTCATTGTACCCTCTCAGACATAATTACCATGTACGCTAACCCTAACCACACAAACTCGGATGCCATTTTGCCATTCGTAACGTTCGCCTACAATACGGCTATGCAATGCACCATCGGCTTTTCTCCTTATTTTCTGGTCCAAGGCCCCTCTCCAGGTATAACTCTGGACGTCCCCTTCCTTTCGGCTGCTGCCACCTGAGCAGGCCCTTTATCCGCACAATTTCTGTCTCGCCTCGAGCACTTCCGTCATCTGGCCCGAATCAACACGGGCATCTCTCAAGAAACTTGCAAGTCTCGCTACGACTTAACTCACTGTGCTGTCACTTTCTCTCCTGGAGACGAAGTTCTCTGGACTTCCATGCGTGTGCCCGGCTTATGCGAAAAATTCCTTAGTCATTTTGTAGAACCTTATAAGGTGATTGAACATACGTCTCCCGTTAATTACCGTATCTCACCATTTACCGCTCCTTCCGACCCCCGTTGCTGTGGAAAAGAAATTGTGCACGTCTCTCGACTGAAGCTGTATACCCAACGCCATTCCTAATATTGGCTCTCGCGTGGCCAGGAGGCCGCTTCCAGCGTGACGGGAAATTAGTGTGAGCGCAGTCACCGACTTTTCTTTATCAGTTGGACGTGTCATCATCATTTGTATAATTTCCTCATCTGTAGATATCATCATCAGTGTATGCCAGCTCGAGCTCGTCTCGAATAAAGCTCTTCCTCATAATATGTTCTTCATACAGTCATGTTATGCTCTACCAAGTTTGGTATCGATAGCAAAGATAAAAATAGTAGGCGGCTAGATAGATAGATAGATAGATAGATAGATTGATAGATAGATAGATAGATAGATAGATAGATAGATAGATAGAGCGAGAGTCCCTATTGACAACCAGATTTTGTACAGCGCACAGCGTTGCTCTAGAGACATTATTCTTGGTTTGGAATTCTTAGCCCTTCACAGGGCAGTCTTCAACTTTAGATCAAAGTCGATAACCTTATCGACAGAAAGAGCACTGTCGATGCACACGCCATTAAAAAAGCGCGCCCTAAGTGTGCTGAAAGAACAAATCACCATTCCCTCTCACTCTAGTGTCAGCATTTCTGTCGTCTCACAGGTATCAACAATTACGCAAGGCGTCATTAAAGGCGACCAACGCCTGTGGATTAGCCACTAGATTTGTGTCGCTAGAGGAATAGCCGAGCTGCAAGGAGGAAAACTGTAGTGATGCTTTCAAAGTACAGAGATGAATACAAGCACTCCTACTAAAAATCCTGGGTTCGTGGACGCTGATCTCGTTGGTGGTTATGGTGGAAAGAATAGTGGAATGGTGGAAATATTAGTGTATATGCAGGAAACTGTAGCGGGCTTAATGGCTGATGACAACGAGAGTGAAAAAAATGATCGCAGGTGGTAAGAGGAGGTGGCCAGCCAAGGGTGGTGACAGTAGAAAAGGCCCGCTAATGACGGCTAGAGGGGAAAAGATTGGTGGCAAATGGTGGTGGTGGTGGCGAGTTAATGGCGGTGACGTTTGTAAAACGCCGGCAGATGGTGGCGAGGAAAAACATGTTTGGTGGAAGGCTGCTGAGTAAGGTGGGTGACGGTGGCGTTGATGGAAGCTTGGTGGATAATGGTAGCAATTATGAAAAATCACATGGCAGTATGTGAAATCAACTATTTGTAGTGTTCATTCTTGAAAGCAAAAATATATACATTTACGGTCGAAAGAAACCAACCCTGCTCAATGCGCTTTATAGCACGTTTATTTTTTTATTCCTGTGGTGTAAACAACGCTTCAATTTTTGTGGAGTGTAGAACATGCCATCGTAAATATGTTTACATTCTCACACGCACTTACATCAGTTTGACATCCGCGATGTGTTTCTTTGTTGTGGTGTTTAGAACACAAGATGTGTCCAACTAGAAAATCATTATTGGGCGTGCAAGGCACCATTGCAAATTCAGCACGGATGTGAGCACTGGTATGACTGAGACATAATTGTGCGGGGGGGGGCGCAGACGAGCTTGTCACCCACCCCTCCCGCTATACGAAATTACCGAGTGTTGTTGGAATAATGCGGCGCTTCGCTTCCGCATGCTCACCTGGTCAGCGTGCAGGTCCTCACGGTGTGTACTCACTGCTCTTAAGGGATGCTTCTACGAAGTGACGTTTAGTGAGAAAGCTAACGGGTCTCGAGTGTGAGACCGGCTACCGACGGAGGTCAGTCGACGGAGGTTAGCACGGCCTAACATGGAGAGAAAGTGACACACTGAGAAGCTACCCCTGTCGTGTTTGTTTGTGGTAACATGGATTTTTACCAATGCAGTGCCTAGGTACGAAAGTGTTTCTGCGATTGGTTGTGGCGGTGTGAGACCAAACGAGTAATTGGCTTTGTGTGGAGACCCTTGTTCAACGAAGGGTTGAAAATAGGGTGTTTTGAATGTGAAATGAGAGAGCGGAGGCTTGGGCTTGGACCCGAACAGATGCGTGAGGGCGGCAATAAAGCATCCTTTCACCGGACAACGGCATCCTTTCACCGGACAACGGCTATACGGCCACCAAGCACTCGAGTCATCGAGGGGCAGCCATTCCGAACCTCAACACCTTCCCTCCTTAGCTAGTCTAGATGATAGTCGAGGAGTGAGGAAAACAACGATCCATTGTGTTTTGGACCATTTTTTCAATGGCCGAGTAAAAAGCTGTTCAACATTTCAAAATTGGACTTCTCAATTCGATTCAGACGCTGTTCTAGTCACCGCTCGTAATCTCGAAGTGTCGTTGGGTGGGAGGACGTGAACGGTCGCTGGTAAGCGGAAGCACCGTTGGTGGAGCTACGCCCCCTCGAGGACGCTTCGCCCCTCCACTCAGGCAGGCTGTGGAACACAGGACGCCAGTTTTGAGCATCGTAGATGTGGTATGCTATTACTAGAACTAGTTAGTAGCATGTTCGCTCGTCGAACTACAATCACGAAGGTGGCACCCCCGGCACCTTCTAACTGCGCAGCTGCTGGTGCTGAGAGCCTGGTGTAACAAACCTGGCGTGTTGGTTTGAGCGTGGGTTTCGAAAAATCTAGTGTCGTAGAGGAGCAGCGCTAATGTTTCAGCGTCTTCTCTTTCTTGCATCGCCTTTTGGCAGCCGGCTTGCGTTTTTGTTCAATCTCTTGTTTACTTCTCGTTTTTCGCATGGTGGCCAGGATGCGGCGTTTTCGCACGGTGGTCGAGATTTGGTCAGGTGAGGAGCACTATAGCAGCGGCACTTATGTGTTCGGGCGTTTGCGTGCCCTTTTTCGTGTTCCCGCAGGCCGCATGTCGAGCATCTAGCTGCCGAAATTTTGGAGCATTGCTCCTTTTGATGCCCTTTTTTGTGGCATATGTCACAAACGGCTATTCGTGCACTGCATATATATATATTATATATATATTATATATATATATATATATATATATATATATATATATATATATATATGGGACGCTATAAAATGGAGACGCGTCGTGGTCCAGATGCCATGCGTTTATTCTTATGCACGCGCACTCCTCTTCGTCGGCTTCTCCTAGAATCACCTTGTGAATGCGTCACACTTCCCCTTCCTCGAGAAAGTCTTAGTTCAGATGGTTCAAAATAACGCCGCAGTTTGCTAACATGCACAATGTCAGAGTTCTACGTAAGGGTAGCACGGAGCGGTTGATCTCATAGTTCACTGTTGAGACCTTGCGTAGAATCTTGTATGTCTTCCATGACAGAACTCAGTTTGCCGTTGTTGGGATGCCATGGTGTCTCGTAAAGGGCAAAGTCACCGACTTGGAACTCAATCGGAAGAAATTTTCTATCATAAATGACTTTGTTCTTATTATGGTAGGCGATAAAATTGGTAACTGCAGTTTTTCGTGCTTCTTCGACGGTTTCTTCTCGTTGTTCCAGTACAGTAGGATAAGATGGAATTCCATACATCAGGAAGGAAGGTGCGTAGCCGGTCACTTCGTGGGGTGTTCTGTGTATTCGTCAATTACCTCCGGATGCAGCTTAGTTCAAGACTTCTGTGGGTTCGTCATTGATCTTACATTTAAGCCTCGTTACGATAGTCCGGTTTGTCCGCTCGTTCATGCCGTTGCATTGTGGATGATGAGATGAGGTTGAATAGTTGGTGTATACGATTATGTTTTAAAAACTGCTTGAATTTTCCTGCGGTAAATCCTGTTCATGGTCTGAAAGAAGCTTCCGTGGTTTTCCAGAAGCAAAAAATTGTTTTAAGCATGAAATGTAGGCGTCGCTGTTCTCACTTTTATGGCAAACGCCCATACGTAGCGAGTCGCATGATCAATAACCAAGTGTATAAACCTTTTTGACGAGGCCATATCCAGAAAATCCTCCTATGGGTCTATTGAAAGAGGTCGAAGGGCTGTTCAGCTGGAGGCAGTGATTCAAGCGTCCAAACTTTTGTGCTTTCGTCTTCTTGCATCTCTGGCATGGATCACAATGCCGAATGTAAGTGGAAACATCGGTTACCATATGCGGCCAAAAGTAATGCGGAGACAGGAGTGATAGCGTCTTCTTCACTCCGACATGCCCAAAATGTTGATGGCATTCTTCAGAATGGGGGGCGTAGTTCGTGGGGCACGTATATTTTCGTAGTCCTTTTCTTTAACGATGAT